>OX578062.1:19472765-19898469 GCA_951215215.1 Andrena trimmerana
CCTCTATCAGAAAAACCTAACATAATCCAGAAAATCGAAGTTGGTTCCAACAAAATTATTTAAAATTTGACAAACATCTGTACAAAAATCCCAAAATTCGAAGTTAATTTCAACTAAAATTACTCAAATGCAGCTCCTCTATCAAAAAAACCTAACATAATCCAGAAAAATCGAAGTGGGTTCCAACAAAATTTTTTAAAATTTGACAAACATCTGTACAAAAATCCCAAATTCGAAGGTAATTTCAACTAAAATTACTCAAATGCAGCTCCTTTATCAAAAAAACCTAACATAATCCAGAAAAATCGAAGTAGGTTTAAACAAAATTTTTTAAAGTTTGACAAAAATCTGTACAAAAATCCAAAAATTCGAAGTTAATTTCAACTAAAATTACTCAAATGCAGCTCCTCTATCAAAAAAACCTAACATAATCCAGAAAAATCGAAGTGGGTTCCAACAAAATTTTTTAAAATTTGACAAACATCTGTACAAAAATCCCAAAATTCGAAGGTAATTTCAACTAAAATTACTCAAATGCAGCTCCTTTATCAAAAAAACCTAACATAATCCAGAAAAATCGAAGTTGGTTCCAACAAAATTATTTAAAATTTGACAAACATCTGTACAAAAATCCCAAAATTCGAAGTTAATTTCAACTAAAATTACTCAAATGCAGCTTCTCTATCCAAAAAACCTAACATAATCCAGAAAAATAGAAGTTGGTTTCAACAAAATTTTTAAAATTTCACAAAAATCTGTACAAAAATCCAAAAATTCGAAGTTAATTTCAACTAAAATTACTCAAATGCAGCTCTTTTATCAAAAAAACCTAACATATTACAGAAAAATCGAAGTTGGTTTCAACAAAATTTTTTAAAATTTGTCAAAAATCTGTACAAAAATCCCAAAATTCGAAGTTAATTTCAACTAAAATTACTCAAATGCAGCTCCTCTATCAAAAAAACCAAACATAATCCAGAAAAATCGAAGTTGGTTTCAACAAAAAATATTTAAAATTTGACAAACATCTGTACAAAAATCCCAAAATTCGAAGTTAATTTCAACTAAAATTACTCAAATGCAACTCCTCTATCAAAAAAACCTAACATAATCCAGAAAAATCGAAGTTGGTTCCAACAAAATTATTTAAAATTTGACAAACATCTGTACAAAAATCCCAAAATTCGAAGTTAATTTCAACTAAAATTACTCAAATGCAGCTTCTCTATCCAAAAAACCTAACATAATCCAGAAAAATAGAAGTTGGTTTCAACAAAAATTTTTAAAATTTCACAAAAATCTGTACAAAAATCCAAAAATTCGAAGTTAATTTCAACTAAAATTACTCAAATGCAGCTCTTTTATCAAAAAAACCTAACATATTACAGAAAAATCGAAGTTGGTTTCAACAAAATTTTTTAAAATTTGTCAAAAATCTGTACAAAAATCCCAAAATTCGAAGTTAATTTCAACTAAAATTACTCAAATGCAGCTCCTCTATCAAAAAAACCAAACATAATCCAGAAAAATCGAAGTTGGTTTCAACAAAAAATATTTAAAATTTGACAAACATCTGTACAAAAATCCCAAAATTCGAAGTTAATTTCAACTAAAATTACTCAAATGCAACTCCTCTATCAAAAAAACCTAACATAATCCAGAAAAATCGAAGTAGGTTTAAACAAAATTTTTTAAAATTTGACAAAAATCTGTACAAAAATCCAAAAATTCGAAGTTAATTTCAACTAAAATTACACAAATGCAGCTTCTCTATCCAAAAAACCTAACATAATCCAGAAAAATCGAAGTAGGTTTAAACAAAATTTTTTAAAATTTGACAAAAATCTGTACAAAAATCCAAAAATTCGAAGTTAATTTCAACTAAAATTACTCAAATGCAGCTCTTTTATCAAAAAAACCTAACATAATCCAGAAAAATCGAAGTAGGTTTAAACAAAATTTTTTAAAATTTGACAAAAATCTGTACAAAAATCCAAAAATTCGAAGTTAATTTCAACTAAAATTACACAAATGCAGCTTCTCTATCCAAAAAACCTAACATAATCCAGAAAAATCGAAGTAGGTTTAAACAAAATTTTTTAAAATTTGACAAAAATCTGTACAAAAATCCAAAAATTCGAAGTTAATTTCAACTAAAATTACTCAAATGCAGCTCCTCTATCAAAAAAACCTAACATAATCCAGAAAAATCGAAGTCGGTTCCAACAAAATTATTTAAAATTTGACAAACATCTGTACAAAAATCCCAAAATTCGAAGTTAATTTCAACTAAAATTACTCAAATGCAGCTTCTCTATGCAAAAAACCTAACATAATCCAGAAAAATCGAAGTTGGTTTCAACAAAATTTTTTAAAATTTCACAAAAATCAGTACAAAAATCCAAAAATTCGATGTTAATTTCAACTAAAATTACTCAAATGCAGCTCTTTTATCAAAAAAACCTAACATATTCCAGAAAAATCGAAGTTGGTTTCAACAAAATTTTTTAAAATTTGACAAAAATCTGTACGAGAATCCAAAAATTCGAAGTTAATTTCAACTAAAATTACTCAAATGCAGCTCCTCTATCAAAAAAACTTTACATAATCCAGAAAAATCGAAGTTGGTTTCAACAAAATTTTTTAAAATTTGTCAAAAATCTGTACAAAAATCCCAAAATTCGAAGTTAATTTCAACTAAAATTACTCAAATGCAGCTCCTCTATCAGAAAAACCTAACATAATCCAGAAAAATCGAAGTTGGTTCCAACAAAATTATTTAAAATTTGACAAACATCTGTACAAAAATCCCAAAATTCGAAGTTAATTTCAACTAAAATTACTCAAATGCAGCCCCTCTATCAAAAAAACCTAACATAATCCAGAAAAATCGAAGTGGGTTCCAACAAAATTTTTAAAATTTGACAAACATCTGTACAAAAATCCCCAAATTCGAAGGTAATTTCAACTAAAATTACTCAAATGCAGCTCCTTTATCAAAAAAACCTAACATAATCCAGAAAAATCGAAGTAGGTTTAAACAAAATTTTTTAAAGTTTGACAAAAATCTGTACAAAAATCCAAAAATTCGAAGTTAATTTCAACTAAAATTACTCAAATGCAGCTCCTCTATAAAAAAAAAACTAACATAATCCAGAAAAATCGAAGTAGGTTTAAACAAAATTTTTTAAAATTTGACAGAAATCTGTACAAAAATCCAAAAATTCGAAGTTATTTTCAACTAAAATTACTCAAATGCAGCTCCTCTATCCAAAAAACCTAACATAATCCAGAAAAATCGAAGTAGGTTTAAACAAAATTTTTTAAAATTTGACAAAAATCTGTACAAGAATCCAAAGATTCGAAGTTAATTTCAACTAAAATTACTCAAATGCAGCTCCTCTATCAAAAAAACCTAACATAATCCAGAAAAATCGAAGTGGGTTCCAACAAATTTTTTAAAATTTGACAAACATCTGTACAAAAATCCCAAAATTCGAAGTTAATTTCAACTAAAATTACTCAAATGCAGCTTCTCCATCCAAAAAACCTAACATAATCCAGAAAAATCGAAGTTGGTTTCAACAAAATTTTTTAAAATTTGACAAAAATCTGTACGAGAATCCAAAAATTCGAAGTTAATTTCAACTAAAATTACTCAAATGCAGCTCCTCTATTAAAAAAACTTTACATAATCCAGAAAAATCGAAGTTGGTTTCAACAAAATTTTTTAAAATTTGTCAAAAATCTGTACAAAAATCCCAAAATTCGAAGTTAATTTCAACTAAAATTACTCAAATGCAGCTCCTCTATCAGAAAAACCTAACATAATCCAGAAAAATCGAAGTTGGTTCCAACAAAATTATTTAAAATTTGACAAACATCTGTACAAAAATCCCAAAATTCGAAGTTAATTTCAACTAAAATTACTCAAATGCAGCTCCTCTATCAAAAAAACCTAACATAATCCAGAAAAATCGAAGTGGGTTCCAACAAAATTTTTTAAAATTTGACAAACATCTGTACAAAAATCCCAAAATTCGAAGGTAATTTCAACTAAAATTACTCAAATGCAGCTCCTTATCAAAAAAACCTAACATAATCCAGAAAAAATCGAAGTTGGTTCCAACAAAATTATTTAAAATTTGACAAACATCTGTACAAAAATCCCAAAATTCGAAGTTAATTTCAACTAAAATTACTCAAATGCAGCTTCTCTATCCAAAAAACCTAACATAATCCAGAAAAATAGAAGTTGGTTTCAACAAAATTTTTTAAAATTTCACAAAAATCTGTACAAAAATCCAAAAATTCGAAGTTAATTTCAACTAAAATTACTCAAATGCAGCTCTTTTATCAAAAAAACCTAACATATTACAGAAAAATCGAAGTTGGTTTCAACAAAATTTTTTAAAATTTGTCAAAAATCTGTACAAAAATCCCAAAATTCGAAGTTAATTTCAACTAAAATTACTCAAATGCAGCTCCTCTATCAAAAAAACCAAACATAATCCAGAAAAATCGAAGTTGGTTTCAACAAAAAATATTTAAAATTTGACAAACATCTGTACAAAAATCCCAAAATTCGAAGTTAATTTCAACTAAAATTACTCAAATGCAACTCCTCTATCAAAAAAACCTAACATAATCCAGAAAAATCGAAGTTGGTTCCAACAAAATTATTTAAAATTTGACAAACATCTGTACAAAAATCCCAAATTCGAAGTTAATTTCAACTAAAATTACTCAAATGCAGCTTCTCTATCCAAAAAACCTAACATAATCCAGAAAAATAGAAGTTGGTTTCAACAAAAATTTTTAAAATTTCACAAAAATCTGTACAAAAATCCAAAAATTCGAAGTTAATTTCAACTAAAATTACTCAAATGCAGCTCTTTTATCAAAAAAACCTAACATATTACAGAAAAATCGAAGTTGGTTTCAACAAAATTTTTTAAAATTTGTCAAAAATCTGTACAAAAATCCCAAAATTCGAAGTTAATTTCAACTAAAATTACTCAAATGCAGCTCCTCTATCAAAAAAACCAAACATAATCCAGAAAAATCGAAGTTGGTTTCAACAAAAAATATTTAAAATTTGACAAACATCTGTACAAAAATCCCAAAATTCGAAGTTAATTTCAACTAAAATTACTCAAATGCAACTCCTCTATCAAAAAAACCTAACATAATCCAGAAAAATCGAAGTAGGTTTAAACAAAATTTTTTAAAATTTGACAAAAATCTGTACAAAAATCCAAAAATTCGAAGTTAATTTCAACTAAAATTACACAAATGCAGCTTCTCTATCCAAAAAACCCTAACATAATCCAGAAAAATCGAAGTAGGTTTAAACAAAATTTTTAAAATTTGACAAAAATCTGTACAAAAATCCAAAAATTCGAAGTTAATTTCAACTAAAATTATTCAATGCAGCTCTTTTATCAAAAAAACCTAACATAATCCAGAAAAATCGAAGTAGGTTTAAACAAAATTTTTTAAAATTTGACAAAAATCTGTACAAAAATCCAAAAATTCGAAGTTAATTTCAACTAAAATTACACAAATGCAGCTTCTCTATCCAAAAAACCTAACATAATCCAGAAAAATCGAAGTAGGTTTAAACAAAATTTTTTAAAATTTGACAAAAATCTGTACAAAAATCCAAAAATTCGAAGTTAATTTCAACTAAAATTACTCAAATGCAGCTCCTCTATCAAAAAAACCTAACATAATCCAGAAAAATCGAAGTTGGTTCCAACAAAATTATTTAAAATTTGACAAACATCTGTACAAAAATCCCAAAATTCGAAGTTAATTTCAACTAAAATTACTCAAATGCAGCTTCTCTATGCAAAAAACCTAACATAATCCAGAAAAATCGAAGTTGGTTTCACAAAATTTTTTAAAATTTCACAAAAATCAGTACAAAAATCCAAAAATTCGATGTTAATTTCAACTAAAATTACTCAAATGCAGCTCTTTTATCAAAAAAACCTAACATATTCCAGAAAAATCGAAGTTGGTTTCAACAAAATTTTTTAAAATTTGACAAAAATCTGTACGAGAATCCAAAAATTCGAAGTTAATTTCAACTAAAATTACTCAAATGCAGCTCCTCTATCAAAAAAACTTTACATAATCCAGAAAAATCGAAGTTGGTTTCAACAAAATTTTTTAAAATTTGTCAAAAATCTGTACAAAAATCCCAAAATTCGAAGTTAATTTCAACTAAAATTACTCAAATGCAGCTCCTCTATCAGAAAAACCTAACATAATCCAGAAAAATCGAAGTTGGTTCCAACAAAATTATTTAAAATTTGACAAACATCTGTACAAAAATCCCAAAATTCGAAGTTAATTTCAACTAAAATTACTCAAATGCAGCTCCTCTATCAAAAAAACCTAACATAATCCAGAAAAATCGAAGTGGGTTCCAACAAAATTTTTTAAAATTTGACAAACATCTGTACAAAAATCCCAAAATTCGAAGGTAATTTCAACTAAAATTACTCAAATGCAGCTCCTCTATCAAAAAAACCTAACATAATCCAGAAAAATCGAAGTGGGTTCCAACAAAATTTTTTAAAATTTGACAAACATCTGTACAAAAATCCCAAAATTCGAAGGTAATTTCAACTAAAATTACTCAAATGCAGCTCCTTTATCAAAAAAACCAAACATAATCCAGAAAAATCGAAGTTGGTTCCAACAAAGTTATTTAAAATTTGACAAACATCTGTACAAAAATCCCAAAATTCGAAGTTAATTTCAACTAAAATTACTCAAATGCAGCTTCTCTATCCAAAAAACCTAACATAATCCAGAAAAATAGAAGTTGGTTTCAACAAAATTTTTTAAAATTTCACAAAAATCTGTACAAAAATCCAAAAATTCGAAGTTAATTTCAACTAAAATTACTCAAATGCAGCTCTTTTATCAAAAAAACCTAACATATTACAGAAAAATCGAAGTTGGTTTCAACAAAATTTTTTAAAATTTGTCAAAAATCTGTACAAAAATCCCAAAATTCGAAGTTAATTTCAACTAAAATTACTCAAATGCAGCTCCTCTATCAAAAAAACCAAACATAATCCAGAAAAATCGAAGTTGGTTTCAACAAAAAATATTTAAAATTTGACAAACATCTGTACAAAAATCCCAAAATTCGAAGTTAATTTCAACTAAAATTACTCAAATGCAACTCCTCTATCAAAAAAACCTAACATAATCCAGAAAAATCGAAGTTGGTTCCAACAAAATTATTTAAAATTTGACAAACATCTGTACAAAAATCCCAAAATTCGAAGTAAATTTCAACTAAAATTACTCAAATGCAGCTTCTCTATCCAAAAAACCTAACATAATCCAGAAAAATAGAAGTTGGTTTCAACAAAATTTTTTAAAATTTCACAAAAATCTGTACAAAAATCCAAAAATTCGAAGTTAATTTCAACTAAAATTACTCAAATGCAGCTCTTTTATCAAAAAAACCTAACATATTACAGAAAAATCGAAGTTGGTTTCAACAAAATTTTTTAAAATTTGTCAAAAATCTGTACAAAAATCCCAAAATTCGAAGTTAATTTCAACTAAAATTACTCAAATGCAGCTCCTCTATCAAAAAAACCAAACATAATCCAGAAAAATCGAAGTTGGTTTCAACAAAAAATATTTAAAATTTGACAAACATCTGTACAAAAATCCCAAAATTCGAAGTTAATTTCAACTAAAATTACTCAAATGCAACTCCTCTATCAAAAAAACCTAACATAATCCAGAAAAATCGAAGTAGGTTTAAACAAAATTTTTTAAAATTTGACAAAAATCTGTACAAAAATCCAAAAATTCGAAGTTAATTTCAACTAAAATTACACAAATGCAGCTTCTCTATCCAAAAAACCTAACATAATCCAGAAAAATCGAAGTAGGTTTAAACAAAATTTTTTAAAATTTGACAAAAATCTGTACAAAAATCCAAAAATTCGAAGTTAATTTCAACTAAAATTACTCAAATGCAGCTCCTCTATCAAAAAAACCTAACATAATCCAGAAAAATCGAAGTTGGTTCCAACAAAATTATTTAAAATTTGACAAACATCTGTACAAATATCCCAAAATTCGAAGTTAATTTCAACTAAAATTACTCAAATGCAGCTTCTCTATGCAAAAAACCTAACATAATCCAGAAAAATCGAAGTTGGTTTCAACAAAATTTTTTAAAATTTCACAAAAATCAGTACAAAAATCCAAAAATTCGATGTTAATTTCAACTAAAATTACTCAAATGCAGCTCTTTTATCAAAAAAACCTAACATATTCCAGAAAAATCGAAGTTGGTTTCAACAAAATTTTTTAAAATTTGACAAAAATCTGTACGAGAATCCAAAAATTCGAAGTTAATTTCAACTAAAATTACTCAAATGCAGCTCCTCTATCAAAAAAACTTTACATAATCCAGAAAAATCGAAGTTGGTTTCAACAAAATTTTTTAAAATTTGTCAAAAATCTGTACAAAAATCCCAAAATTCGAAGTTAATTTCAACTAAAATTACTCAAATGCAGCTCCTCTATCAGAAAAACCTAACATAATCCAGAAAAATCGAAGTTGGTTCCAACAAAATTATTTAAAATTTGACAAACATCTGTACAAAAATCCCAAAATTCGAAGTTAATTTCAACTAAAATTACTCAAATGCAGCTCCTCTATCAAAAAAACCTAACATAATCCAGAAAAATCGAAGTGGGTTCCAACAAAATTTTTTAAAATTTGACAAACATCTGTACAAAAATCCCAAAATTCGAAGGTAATTTCAACTAAAATTACTCAAATGCAGCTCCTTTATCAAAAAAACCTAACATAATCCAGAAAAATCGAAGTTGGTTCCAACAAAATTATTTAAAATTTGACAAACATCTGTACAAAAATCCCAAAATTCGAAGTTAATTTCAACTAAAATTACTCAAATGCAGCTCCTTTATCAAAAAAACCTAACATAATCCAGAAAAATCGAAGTTGGTTCCAACAAAATTATTTAAAATTTGACAAACATCTGTACAAAAATCCCAAAATTCGAAGTTAATTTCAACTAAAATTACTCAAATGCAGCTTCTCTATCCAAAAAACCTAACATAATCCAGAAAAATAGAAGTTGGTTTCAACAAAATTTTTTAAAATTTCACAAAAATCTGTACAAAAATCCAAAAATTCGAAGTTAATTTCAACTAAAATTACTCAAATGCAGCTCTTTTATCAAAAAAACCTAACATATTACAGAAAAATCGAAGTTGGTTTCAACAAAATTTTTTAAAATTTGTCAAAAATCTGTACAAAAATCCCAAAATTCGAAGTTAATTTCAACTAAAATTACTCAAATGCAGCTCCTCTATCAAAAAAACCAAACATAATCCAGAAAAATCGAAGTTGGTTTCAACAAAAAATATTTAAAATTTGACAAACATCTGTACAAAAATCCCAAAATTCGAAGTTAATTTCAACTAAAATTACTCAAATGCAACTCCTCTATCAAAAAAACCTAACATAATCCAGAAAAATCGAAGTAGGTTTAAACAAAATTTTTTAAAATTTGACAAAAATCTGTACAAAAATCCAAAAATTCGAAGTTAATTTCAACTAAAATTACTCAAATGCAGCTCCTCTATCAAAAAAACCTAACATAATCCAGAAAAATCGAAGTAGGTTTAAACAAAATTTTTTAAAATTTGACAAAAATCTGTACAAAAATCCAAAAATTCGAAGTTAATTTCAACTAAAATTACACAAATGCAGCTTCTCTATCCAAAAAACCTAACATAATCCAGAAAAATCGAAGTAGGTTTAAACAAAATTTTTTAAAATTTGACAAAAATCTGTACAAAAATCCAAAAATTCGAAGTTAATTTCAACTAAAATTACTCAAATGCAGCTCCTCTATCAAAAAAACCTAACATAATCCAGAAAAATCGAAGTTGGTTTCAACAAAATTTTTTAAAATTTTACAAAAATCTGTACAAAAAACCAAAAATTCGAAGTTAATTTCAACAAGAATTACTCAAATGCAGCTCCTCTATCAAAAAAACCTAACATAATCCAGAAAAATCGAAGTTGGGTTCAACAAAATTTTATAAAATTTTACAAAAATCTGCACAAAAATCCAAAAATTCGAAGTTAATTACAACTAAAATTACGCAAATGCAGCTCCTCTATCCAAAAAACCTAACATAATCCAGAAAAATCGAAGTTGGTTTCAACAAAATTTTTTTAAATTTCACAACAATCTGTACAAAAATCCAAAAATTCGAAGTTAATTACAACTAAAATTACTCAAATGCAGCTCCTCTATCCAAAAAACCTAACATAATCCAGAAAAATCGAATTTGGTTTCAACAAAATATTTTAAAACTTCACAAAAATCTGTACAAAAATCCAAAAATTCGAAGTTAATTTCAACTAAAATTACTCAAATGCAGCTCCTTTATCAAAAAAACCTAACACATTCCAGAAAAATCGAAGTTGGTTTCAACAAAATTTTTTAAAATTTGACAAAAATCTGTACAAAAATCCAAAAATTCGAAGTTAATTTCAACTAAAATTACTCAAATGCAGCTCCTTTATCAAAAAAACCTAACATATTCCAGACAAATCGAAGTTGGTTTCAACAAAATTTTTAAAAATTTGACAAAAATCTGTACAAAAATCCAAAAATTCGAAGTTATTTTCAACTAAAATTACTCAAATGCAGCTCCTCTAACAAAAAACTTTACATAATCCAGAAAAATCGAAGTTGGTGTCAACAAAATTTTTTAAAATTTGACAAAAATCTGTACAAAAATCCAAAAATTCGAAGTTAATTTCAACTAGAATTACTCAAATGCAGCTCCTCTATCAAAAAAACCTAACATAATCCAGAAAAATCGAAGTAGGTTTAAACAAAATTTTTTAAAATTTGACAAAAATCTGTACAAAATTCCAAAAATTCGAAGTTATTTTCATCTAAAATTACTCAAATGCAGCTCCTCTATCAAAAAAACCTAACATAATCCAGAAAAATCGAAGTTGGTTTCAACAAAATTTTTTAAAATTTGACAAAAATCTGTACAAAAATCCAAAAATTCGAAGTTATTTTCAACTAAAATTACTCAAATGCAGCTCCTCTAACAAAAAAACTTTACATAATCCAGAAAAATCGAAGTTGGTTTCAACAAAATTTTTTAAAATTTGTCAAAAATCTGTACAAAAATCGAAAAATTCGAAGTTATTTTCATCTAAAATTACTCAAATGCAGCTCCTCTATCAAAAAAACCTAACATAATCCAGAAAAATCGAAGTTGGTTTCAACAAAATTTGTTAAAATTTGACAAAAATCTGTACAAAAATCCAAAAATTCGAAGTTATTTTCAACTAAAATTACTCAAATGCAGCTCCTCTAACAAAAAAAACCTAACATAATCCAGAAAAATCGAAGTAGGTTTAAACAAAATTATTTAAAATTTGACAAAAATCTGTACAAAAATCCAAAAATTCGAAGTTATTTTCATGTAAAATTACTCAAATGCAGCACCTCTATCAAAAAAACCAAACATAATCCAGAAAAATCGAAGTTGGTTTCAACAAAATTTTTTAAAATTTGACAAAAATCTGTACAAAAATCAAAAAATTCGAAGTTATTTTCAACTAAAAATACTCAAATGCAGCTCCTCTATCAAAAAAACCTAACATAATCCAGAAAAGTCGAAGTTGGTTCCAACAAAATTTTTTAAAATTTGACAAACATCTGTACAAAAATCCCAAAATTCGAAGTTAATTTCAACTAAAATTACTCAAATGCAGCTCCTTTATCAAAAAAACCTAACATATTCCAGAAAAATCGAAGTTGGCTTCAACAAAATTTTTTAAAATTTGACAAAAATCTGTACAAAAATCCAAAAATTCGAAGTTAATTTCAACTAAAATTACTCAAATGCAGCTCCTCTATCAAAAAAACTTAACATAATCCAGAAAAATCGAAGTTGGTTTCAACAAAATTTTTTAAAATTTGACAGAAATCTGTACAAAAATCGAAAAATTCGAAGTTAATTTCAACTAAAATTACTCAAATGCAGCTCCGCTACCAAAAAAACCTAACGTAATCCAGAGTAATCGAAGTTGGTTTCAACAAAATTTTTTAAAATTTGACAAAAATCTGTACAAAAATCCAAAAATTCGAAGTTAATTTCAACTAAAATTACTCTAATGCAGCTCCGCTACCAAAAAAACCTAACGTAATCCAGAGTAATCGAAGTTGGTTTCAACAAAATTTTTTAAAATTTGACAAAAATCTGTACAAAAATCCAAAAATTCGAATTTAATTTCAACTAAAATTACTCAAATGCAGCTCCTCTATCAAAAAAACTTTACATAATCCAGAAAAATCGAAGTTGGTTTCAACCAAATTTTTTAAAATTTGACAGAAATCTGTACAAAAATCCAAAAATTCGAAGTTATTTTCAACTAAAATTACTCAAATGCAGCTCCTTTATCAAAAAAACCTAACATAATCCAGAAAAATCGAAGTTGGTTTCAACAAAATTTTTTAAAATTTGACAAACGTCTGTACAAAAATCCCAAAATTCGAAGTTAATTTCAACTAAAATTACTCAAATGCAGCTCCGCTACCAAAAAAACCTAACGTAATCAAGAGTAATCGAAGTTGGTTTCAACAAAATTTTTTAAAATTTGACAAAATTCTGTACAAAAATCCAAAAATTCGAAGTTGATTTCAACTAAAATTACTCAAATGCAGCTCATCTATCAAAAAAAACTATCATAATCCAGAAAAATCGAAGTAGGTTTAAACAAAATTTTTTAAAATTTGACAAATATCTGTACAAAAATCCAAAAATTCGAAGTTATTTTCAACTAAAATTACTCAAATGCAGCTCCTCTATGCAAAAAACATAACATAATCCAGAAAAATCGAAGTTGGTTTCAACAAAATTTTTTAAAATTTGACAAAAATCTGTACAAAAATCCAAAAATTCGAAGTTAATTTCAACTAAAATTACTCAAATGCAGCCCTCTATCAAAAAAACCTAACATAATCCAGAAAAATCGAAGTTGGTTTCAACAAAATTTTTTATAATTTGAAAAAAAATCTGTACAAACATCCAAAAATTCGAAGTTAATTTCAACTAAAATTACTCAAATGCAGCTCCTCTATCAAAAAAATCTAACATAATCCAGAAAAATCGAAGTTGGTTTCAACAAAATTTTTTAAAATTTGACAAAATTCTGTACAGAAATCCAAAAATTCGAAGTTAATTTCAACTAAAATTACTCAAATGCAGCCCTCTATCAAAAAAACCTAACATAATCCAGAGTAATCGAAGTTAGTTTCAACAAAATTTTTTAAAACTTGTCAAAAATCTGTACAAAAATCCAAAAATTCGAAGTTGATTTCAACTAAAATTACTCAAATGCAACCTCCTCTATCAATAAAACCTAACATAATCCAGAAAAATCGAAGTAGGTTTAAACAAAATTTTTTAAAATTTGACAAAAATCTGTACAAAAATCCAAAAATTCGAAGTTAATTTCAACTAAAATTACTCAAATGCAGCTCCTCTATCAAAAAAACCTAACATAATCCAGAAAAATCGAAGTTGGTTTCAACAAAATTTTTTAAAATTTAACAGAAATCTGTACAAAAATCCAAAAATTCGAAGTTATTTTCAACTAAAATTACTCAAATGCAGCTCCTCTATCAAAAAAACCTAACATAATCCAGAATAATCGAAGTTGGTTTCAACAAAATTTTTTAAAATTTGACAAAAATCTGTACAAAAATCCAAAAATTCGAAGTTATTTTCAACTAAAATTACTCAAATGCAGCTCCTCTAACAAAAAAAACCTAACATAATCCAGAAAAATCGAAGTAGGTTTAAACAAAATTATTTAAAATTTGACAAAAATCTGTACAAAAATCCAAAAATTCGAAATTATTTTCATGTAAAATTACTCAAATGCAGCTCCTCTATCAAAAAAACCAAACATAATCCAGAAAAATCGAAGTTGGTTTCAACAAAATTTTTTAAAATTTGACAAAAATCTGTACAAAAATCAAAAAATTCGAAGTTATTTTCAACTAAAAATACTCAAATGCAGCTCCTCTATCAAAAAAACCTAACATAATCCAGAAAAATCGAAGTTGGTTCCAACAAAATTTTTTAAAATTTGACAAACATCTGTACAAAAATCCCAAAATTCGAAGTTAATTTCAACTAAAATTACTCAAATGCAGCTCCTCTATCAAAAAAATCTAACATAATCCAGAAAAATCGAAGTTGGTTTCAACAAAATTTTTTAAAATTTGACAAAATTCTGTACAAAAATCCAAAAATTCGAAGTTAATTTCAACTAAAATTACTCAAATGCAGCTCCTCTCTGCAAAAAAACATAACATAATCCAGAAAAATCGAAGTTGGTTTCAACAAAATTTTTTAAAATTTGACAAAAATCTGTACAAAAATCCAAAAATTCGAAGTTAATTTCAACTAAAATTACTCAAATGCAGCCCTCTATCAAAAAAACCTAACATAATCCAGAAAAATCGAAGTTGGTTTCAACAAAATTTTTTATAATTTGAAAAAAATCTGTACATACATCCAAAAATTCGAAGTTAATTTCAACTAAAATTACTCAAATGCAGCTCCGCTACCAAAAAAACCTAACGTAATCCAGAGTAATCGAAGTTGGTTTCAACAAAATTTTTTAAAATTTGACAAAAATCTGTACGAAAATCCAAAAATTCGATGTTAATTTCAACTAAAATTACTCAAATGCAGCTCCTCTATCAAAAAAACCTAACATAATCCAGAAAAATCGAAGTTGGGTTCAACAAAATTTTATAAAATTTGACAAAAATCTGCACAAAAATCCAAAAATTCGAAGTTAATTACAACTAAAATTACTCAAATGCAGCTCCTCTATGCAAAAAACATAACATAATCCAGAAAAATCGAAGTTGGTTTCAACAAAATTTTTTAAAATTTGACAAAAATTGGTACAAAAATCCAAAAATTCGAAGTTATTTTCAACTAAAATTACTCAAATGCAGATCCTCTATCTAAAAAACCTAACATAATCCAGAAAAATCGAAGTTGGTTTCAACAAAATTTTTTAAAATTTGACAAAAATCTGTACAAAAATCCAAAAATTCGAAGATATTTTCAACTAAAATTACTCAAATGCAGCACCTCTATCAAAAAAACTTTACATAATCCAGAAAAATCGAAGTTGGTTTCAACAAAATTTTTTAAAATTTGACAAAAATCTGTACAAAAATCCAAAAATTCGAAGTTGATTTCAACTAAAATTACTCAAATGCAACCTCCTCTATCAATAAAACCTAACATAATCCAGAAAAATCGAAGTAGGTTTAAACAAAATTTTTTAAAATTTGACAAAAATCTGTACAAAAATCTAAAAATTCGAAGTTAATTTCAACTAAAATTACTCAAATGCAGCTCCTCTATAAAAAAAAACCTAACATAATCCAGAAAAATCGAAGTTGGTTTCAACAAAATTTTTTAAAATTTGACAAAAATCTGTACAAAAATCCAAAAATTCGAAGTTAATTTCAACTAAAATTACTCAAATGCAGCCCTCTATCAAAAAAACCTAACATAATCCAGAGTAATCGAAGTTAGTTTCAACAAAATTTTTTAAAACTTGTCAAAAATCTGTACAAAAATCCAAAAATTCGAAGTTGATTTCAACTAAAATTACTCAAATGCAACCTCCTCTATCAATAAAACCTAACATAATCCAGAAAAATCGAAGTAGGTTTAAACAAAATTTTTTAAAATTTGACAAAAATCTGTACAAAAATCCAAAAATTCGAAGTTAATTTCAACTAAAATTACTCAAATGCAGCTCCTCTATCAAAAAAACCTAACATAATCCAGAAAAATCGAAGTTAGTTTCAACAAAATTTTTTAAAATTTAACAGAAATCTGTACAAAAATCCAAAAATTCGAAGTTATTTTCAACTAAAATTACTCAAATGCAGCTCCTCTATCAAAAAAACCTAACATAATCCAGAATAATCGAAGTTGGTTTCAACAAAATTTTTTAAAATTTGACAAAAATCTGTACAAAAATCCAAAAATTCGAAGTTATTTTCAACTAAAATTACTCAAATGCAGCTCCTCTAACAAAAAAAACCTAACATAATCCAGAAAAATCGAAGTAGGTTTAAACAAAATTATTTAAAATTTGACAAAAATCTGTACAAAAATCCAAAAATTCGAAATTATTTTCATGTAAAATTACTCAAATGCAGCTCCTCTATCAAAAAAACCAAACATAATCCAGAAAAATCGAAGTTGGTTTCAACAAAATTTTTTAAAATTTGACAAAAATCTGTACAAAAATCAAAAAATTCGAAGTTATTTTCAACTAAAAATACTCAAATGCAGCTCCTCTATCAAAAAAACCTAACATAATCCAGAAAAATCGAAGTTGGTTCCAACAAAATTTTTTAAAATTTGACAAAAATCTGTACAAAAATCCAAAAATTCGAAGTTAATTTCAACTAAAATTACTCAAATGCAGCTCCTCTATCAAAAAAACCTAACATAATCCAGAAAAATCGAAGTTGGTTTCAACAAAATTTTTTACAATTTGACAAAATTCTGTACAAAAATCCAAAAATTCGAAGTTAATTTCAACTAAAATTACTCAAATGCAGCTCCTCTCTGCAACAAACATAACATAATCCAGAAAAATCGAAGTTGGTTTCAACAAAATTTTTTAAAATTTGACAAAAATCTGTACAAAAATCCAAAAATTCGAAGTTAATTTCAACTAAAATTACTCAAATACAGCTCCTCTATCAAAAAAATCTAACATAATCCAGAAAAATCGAAGTTGGTTTCAACAAAATTTTTTAAAATTTGACAAACGTCTGTACAAAAATCCCAAAATTCGAAGTTAATTTCAACTAAAATTACTCAAATGCAGCCCTCTATCAAAAAAACCTAACATAATCCAGAGTAATCGAAGTTAGTTTCAACAAAATTTTTTAAAACTTGTCAAAAATCTGTACAAAAATCCAAAAATTCGAAGTTGATTTCAACTAAAATTACTCAAATGCAACCTCCTCTATCAATAAAACCTAACATAATCCAGAAAAATCGAAGTAGGTTTAAACAAAATTTTTTAAAATTTGACAAAAATCTGTACAAAAATCCAAAAATTCGAAGTTAATTTCAACTAAAATTACTCAAATGCAGCTCCTCTATCAAAAAAACCTAACATAATCCAGAAAAATCGAAGTTGGTTTCAACAAAATTTTTTAAAATTTAACAGAAATCTGTACAAAAATCCAAAAATTCGAAGTTATTTTCAACTAAAATTACTCAAATGCAGCTCCTCTATCAAAAAAACCTAACATAATCCAGAATAATCGAAGTTGGTTTCAACAAAATTTTTTAAAATTTGACAAAAATCTGTACAAAAATCCAAAAATTCGAAGTTATTTTCAACTAAAATTACTCAAATGCAGCTCCTCTAACAAAAAAAACCTAACATAATCCAGAAAAATCGAAGTAGGTTTAAACAAAATTATTTAAAATTTGACAAAAATCTGTACAAAAATCCAAAAATTCGAAATTATTTTCATGTAAAATTACTCAAATGCAGCTCCTCTATCAAAAAAACCAAACATAATCCAGAAAAATCGAAGTTGGTTTCAACAAAATTTTTTAAAATTTGACAAAAATCTGTACAAAAATCAAAAAATTCGAAATTATTTTCAACTAAAAATACTCAAATGCAGCTCCTCTATCAAAAAAACCTAACATAATCCAGAAAAATCGAAGTTGGTTCCAACAAAATTTTTTAAAATTTGACAAAAATCTGTACAAAAATCCAAAAATTCGAAGTTAATTTCAACTAAAATTACTCAAATGCAGCTCCTCTATCAAAAAAACCTAACATAATCCAGAAAAATCGAAGTTGGTTTCAACAAAATTTTTTACAATTTGACAAAATTCTGTACAAAAATCCAAAAATTCGAAGTTAATTTCAACTAAAATTACTCAAATGCAGCTCCTCTCTGCAACAAACATAACATAATCCAGAAAAATCGAAGTTGGTTTCAACAAAATTTTTTAAAATTTGACAAAAATCTGTACAAAAATCCAAAAATTCGAAGTTAATTTCAACTAAAATTACTCAAATACAGCTCCTCTATCAAAAAAATCTAACATAATCCAGAAAAATCGAAGTTGGTTTCAACAAAATTTTTTAAAATTTGACAAACGTCTGTACAAAAATCCCAAAATTCGAAGTTAATTTCAACTAAAATTACTCAAATGCAGCTCCGCTACCAAAAAAACCTAACGTAATCAAGAGTAATCGAAGTTGGTTTCAACAAAATTTTTTAAAATTTGACAAAATTCTGTACAAAAATCCAAAAATTCGAAGTTGATTTCAACTAAAATTACTCAAATGCAGCTCATCTATCAAAAAAAACTAACATAATCCAGAAAAATCGAAGTAGGTTTAAACAAAATTTTTTAAAATTTGACAAATATCTGTACAAAAATCCAAAAATTCGAAGTTAATTTCAACTAAAATTACTCAAATGCAGCTCCGCTACCAAAAAAACCTAACGTAATCAAGAGTAATCGAAGTTGGTTTCAACAAAATTTTTTAAAATTTGACAAAAATGTGTACAAAAATCCAAAAATTCGAAGTTAATTTCAACTAAAATTACTCAAATGCAGCCCTCTATCAAAAAAACCTAACATAATCCAGAAAAATCGAAGTTGGTTTCAACAAAATTTTTTATAATTTGAAAAAAAATCTGTACAAACATCCAAAAATTCGAAGTTAATTTCAACTAAAATTACTCAAATGCAGCTCCTCTATCAAAAAAATCTAACATAATCCAGAAAAATCGAAGTTGGTTTCAACAAAATTTTTTAAAATTTGACAAAAATCTGTACAAAAATCCAAAAATTCGGAATTATTTTCAACTAAAATTACACAAATGCAGCTCCTCTATCAAAAAAAACTAACATAATCCAGAAAAATCGTAGTAGGTTTAAACAAAATTTTTTAAAATTTGATAAAAATCTGTACAAAAATCCAAAAATTCGAAGTTATTTTCAACTAAAATTACTCAAATGCAACTCCTCTATCAAAAAAACCTAACATAATCCAGAAAAATCGAAGTTGGTTCCAACAAAATTATTTAAAATTTGACAAACATCTGTACAAAAATCCCAAAATTCGAAGTTAATTTCAACTAAAATTACTCAAATGCAGCTTCTCTATCCAAAAAACCTAACATAATCCAGAAAAATAGAAGTTGGTTTCAACAAAAATTTTTAAAATTTCACAAAAATCTGTACAAAAATCCAAAAATTCGAAGTTAATTTCAACTAAAATTACTCAAATGCAGCTGCTCTATCAAAAAAACCTAACATAATCCAGAAAAATCGAAGTAGGTTTAAACAAAATTTTTTAAAATTTGACAAAAATCTGTACAAAAATCCAAAAATTCGAAGTTATTTTCAACTAAAATTACTCAAATGCAGCTCCTCTATCAAAAAAACTTAACATAATCCAGAAAAATCGAAGTTGGTTTCAACAAAATTTTTTAAAATTTGACAAATATCTGTACAAAAATCCAAAAATTCGAAGTTAATTTCAACTAAAATTACTCAAATGCAGCTCCTCTATCAAAAAAACCTAACATAATCCAAAAAAATCGAAGTAGGTTTAAACAAAATTTTTTAAAATTTGACAAAAATCTGTACAAAAATCCAAAAATTCGAAGTTAATTTCAACTAAAATTACTCAAATGCAGCTCCTCTATCAAAAAAACTTTACATAATCCAGAAAAAAAGAAGTTGGTTTCAACAAAATTTTTTAAAATTTGACAAAAATCGGTACAAAAATCCAAAAGTTCGAAGTTATTTTCAACTAAAATTACTCAAATGCAGCCCCTCTATCAAAAAAACCTAACATAATCCAGAAAAATCGAAGTTGGGTTCAATAAAATTTTTTAAAATTTGACAAAAATCTGAACAAAAATCCAAAAATTCGAAGATAATTTCAACTAGAATTACTCAAATGCAGCTCCTTTATCAAAAAAACCTAACATATTCCAGAAAATTCGAAGTTGGTTTCAACAAAATTTTTTAAAATTTGACAAAAATCTGTACAAAAATCCAAAAATTCGAAGTTATTTTCAACTAAAAATACTCAAATGCAGCTCCTCTAACAAAAAAACTTTACATAATCCAGAAAAGTCGAAGTTGGGTTCAACAAAATTTTATAAAATTAGACAAAAATCTGTACAAAAATCCAAAAATTCGAAGTTAATTTCAACTAAAATTACTCAAATGCAGCTCCTCTATCAAAAAAAACCTAACATAATCCAAAAAAATCGAAGTAGGTTTAAACAAAATTTTTTAAAATTTGACAAAAATCTGTACAAAAATCCAAAAATTCGAAGTTAATTTCAACTAAAATTACTCAAATGCAGCTCCTCTATCAAAAAAACTTTACATAATCCAGAAAAAAAGAAGTTGGTTTCAACAAAATTTTTTAAAATTTGACAAAAATCTGTACAAAAATCCAAAAATTCGAAGTTAATTTCAACTAAAATTACTCAAATGCATCTCCTTTATCAAAAAAACCTAACATAATCCAGAAAAATCGAAGTTGGTTTCAACAAAATTTTTTAAAATTTGACAAAAATCTGTACAAAAATCCAAAAATTCGAAGTTATTTTCAACTAAAATTACTCAAATGCAGCTCCTCTATCAAAAAAACTTTACATAATCCAGAAAAAAAGAAGTTGGTTTCAACAAAATTTTTTAAAATTTGACAAATATCTGTACAAAAATCCAAAAATTCGAAGTTAATTTCAACTAGAATTACTCAAATGCAGCTCCTCTATCAAAAAAACCTAACATAATCCAGAAAAATCGAAGTTGGGTTCAACAAAATTTTATAAAATTTAACAAAGATCTGCACAAAAATCCAAAAATTCGAAGTTAATTACAACTAAAATTACTCAAATGCAGCTCCTCTATCCAAAAAACCTAACGTAATCCAGAAAAATCGAAGTTGGTTTCAACAAAATTTTTTAAAATTTGACAAAAATCTGTACAAACATCCAAAAAATCGAAGTTAATTTCAACTAGAATTACTCAAATGCAGATCGTCTATCAAAAAAACCTAACATAATCCAGAAAAATCGAAATAGGCTTCAACAAAATTTTTTAAAATTTGAGAAAAATCTCATCAAAAATCCAAAAATTCGAATTTAAATACAACTAAAATTACTCAAATGCAGCTCCTCTATCAAAAAAACCTAACATAATCCAGAAAAATCGAAGTTGGTTTCAACAAAATTTTTTAAAATTTGACAAATATCTGTACAAAAATCCAAAAAATCGAAGTTAATTTCAACTAGAATTACTCAAATGCAGCTCGTCTATCAAAAAAACCTAACATAATCCAGAAAAATCGAAATAGGCTTCAACAAAATTTTTTAAAATTTGAGAAAAATCTCTTCAAAAATCCAAAAATTCGAATTTAAGTACAAATAAAATTACTCAAATGCAGCTCCTCTATCAAAAAAACCTAACATAATCCAGAAAAATCGAAGTAGGTTTCAACAAAATTTTTTAAAATTTGACAAAAATCTGTACAAAAATCCAAAAATTCGAAGTTAATTTCAACTAAAATTACTCAAATGCAGCTCCTCTATCAAAAAAAACCTAACATAATCCAAAAAAATCGAAGTAGGTTTAAACAAAATTTTTTAAAATTTGACAAAAATCTGTACAAAAATCCAAAAATTCGAAGATAATTTCAACTAGAATTACTCAAATGCAGCTCCTCTATCAAAAAAACCTAACATAATACAGAAAAATCGATGTTGGTTTCAACAAAATTTTTTAAAATTTCACAAAAATCTGTACAAAAATCCAAAAATTCGAAGTTATTTTCAACTAAAATTACTCAAATGCAGCTCCTCTATCAAAAAAACTTTACATAATCCAGAAAAAAAGAAGTTGGTTTCAACAAAATTTTTTAAAATTTGACAAAAATCTGTACAAAAATCCAAAAGTTCGAAGTTATTTTCAACTAAAATTACTCAAATGCAGCCCCTCTATCAAAAAAACCTAACATAATCCAGAAAAATCGAAGTTGGGTTCAATAAAATTTTTTAAAATTTGACAAAAATCTGAACAAAAATCCAAAAATTCGAAGATAATTTCAACTAGAATTACTCAAATGCAGCTCCTCTATCAAAAAAACCTAACATAATCCAGAAAAATCGAAGTTGGTTTCAACAAAATTATTTAAAACTTGACAAAAATCTGTACAAAAATCCAAAAATTCGAAGTTAATTTCAACTAAAATTACTCAAATGCAGCTCCTCTATCAAAAAAAACCTAACATAATCCAAAAAAATCGAAGTAGGTTTAAACAAAATTTTTTAAAATTTGACAAAAATCTGTACAAAAATCCAAAAATTCGAAGTTAATTTCAACTAAAATTACTCAAATGCAGCTCCTCTATCAAAAAAACCTAACATAATCCAGAAAAATCGAAGTTGGTTTCAACAAAATTTTTTAAAATTTGACAAAAATCTGTACAAAAATCCAAAAATTCGAAGTTAATTTCAACTAAAATTACTCAAATGCATCTCCTTTATCAAAAAAACCTAACATAATCCAGAAAAATCGAAGTGGGTTTCAACAAAATTTTTTAAAATTTGACAAAAATCTGTACAAAAATCCAAAAATTCGAAGTTATTTTCAACTAAAATTACTCAAATGCAGCTCCTCTATCAAAAAAACTTTACATAATCCAGAAAAAAAGAAGTTGGTTTCAACAAAATTTTATAAAATTTAACTAAAATCTGCACAAAAATTCAAAAATTCGAAGTTAATTACAACTAAAATTACTCAAATGCAGCTCCTCTATCAAAAAAACCTAACCATAATCCAGAAAAATCGAAGTTGGTTTCAACAAAATTTTTTAAAATTTGACAAAAATCTGTACAAAAATCCAAAAATTCGAAGTTAATTTCAACTAAAATTACTCAAATGCAGCTCCTCTACCAAAAAAACCTAACATAATCCAGAAAAATCGAAGTAGGTTTAAACAAAATTTTTTAAAATTTGACAAAAATCTGTACAAAAATCCAAAAATTCGAAGTTATTTTTAACTAAAAATACTCAAATGCAGCTCCTCTAACAAAAAAACCTTACATAATCCAGAAAAATCAAAGTTGTTTACAACAAAATTTTTTAAAATTTGACTAAAATCTGAACAAAAATCCAAAAATTCGAAGATAATTTCAACTAGAATTACTCAAATGCAGCTCCTCTATCAAAAAAACCTAACATAATCCAGAAAAATCGAAGTTGGTTTCAACAAAATTTTTTAAAATTTGACAAAAATCTGTACAAAAATCCAAAAATTCGAAGTTAATTTCAACTAAAATTACTCAAATGCATCTCCTTTATCAAAAAAACCTAACATAATCCAGAAAAATCGAAGTTGGTTTCAACAAAATTTTTTAAAATTTGACAAAAATCTGTACAAAAATCCAAAAATTCGAAGTTATTTTCAACTAAAATTACTCAAATGCAGCTCCTCTACCAAAAAAACCTAACATAATCCAGAAAAATCGAAGTAGGTTTAAACAAAATTTTTTAAAATTTGACAAAAATCTGTACAAAAATCCAAAAATTCGAAGTTATTTTCAACTAAAAATACTCAAATGCAGCTCCTCTAACAAAAAAACCTTACATAATCCAGAAAAATCAAAGTTGTTTACAACAAAATTTTTTAAAATTTGACTAAAATCTGAACAAAAATCCAAAAATTCAAAGATAATTTCAACTAGAATTACTCAAATGCAGCTCCTCTATCAAAAAAACCTAACATAATCCAGAAAAATCGAAGTTGGTTTCAACAAAATTTTTTAAAATTTGACAAAAATCTGTACAAAAATCCAAAAATTCGAAGTTATTTTCAACTAAAATTACTCAAATGCAGCTCCTTTATCAAAAAAACCTAACATAATCCAGAAAAATCGAAGTTGGTTTCAACAAAATTTTTTAAAATTTGACAAAAATCTGTACAAAAATCCAAAAATTCGAAGTTATTTTCAACTAAAATTTCCTTAAATGCAGCTCCTCTATCAAAAAAACCTAACATATTCCAGAAAAATCGAAGTTGGTTTCAACAAAATTTTTTAAAATTTGACAAATATCTGTACAAAAATCCAAAAATTCGAAGTTAATTTCAGCTGAAATTACTCAAATGCAGCTCCTCTATAAAAAAAACCTAACATAATCCAAAAAAATCGAAGTAGGTTTAAACAAAATTTTTTAAAATTTGACAAAAATCTGTACGAAAATCCAAAAATTCGAAGTTAATTACAACTAAAATTACTCAAATGCAGCTCCTCTAACAAAAAAACCTTACATAATCCAGAAAAATCAAAGTTGTTTACAACAAAATTTTTTAAAATTTGACTAAAATCTGAACAAAAATCCAAAAATTCGAAGATAATTTCAACTAGAATTACTCAAATGCAGCTCCTCTATCAAAAAAACCTAACATAATCCAGAAAAATCGAAGTTGGTTTCAACAAAATTTTTTAAAATTTGACAAAAATCTGTACAAAAATCCAAAAATTCGAAGTTATTTTCAACTAAAATTACTCAAATGCAGCTCCTTTATCAAAAAAACCTAACATAATCCAGAAAAATCGAAGTTGGTTTCAACAAAATTTTTTAAAATTTGACAAAAATCTGTACAAAAATCCAAAAATTCGAAGTTAATTACAACTAAAATTACTCAAATGCAGCTCCTCTATCCAAAAAACCTAAAATAATCCAGAAAAATCGAAGTTGGTTTCAACAAAATTTTTTAAAATTTGACAAAAATCTGTACAAAAATCCAAAAAATCGAAGTTAATTTCAACTAGAATTACTCAAATGCAGCTCGTCTATCAAAAAAACCTAACATAATCCAGAAAAATCGAAATAGGCTTCAACAAAATTTTTTAAAATTTGAGAAAAATCTGTTCAAAAATCCAAAAATTCGAATTTAATTACAACTAAAATTACTCAAATGCAGCTCCTCTGTCCAAAAAACCTAACATAATCCAGAAAAATCGAAGTTGGTTTCAACAAAATTTTTAAAAATTTTATAATAATCTGTACAAAAATCAAAAAATTCGAAGTTAATTTCAACTAAAATTACTCAAATGCAGCTCCTCTATCAAAAAAACCTAACATAATCCAGAAAAATCGAAGTAGATTTAAACAAAATTTTTTAAAATTTGACAAAAATCTGTACAAAAATCCAAAAATTCGAAGTTATTTTCAACTAAAATTTCCTTAAATGCAGCTCCTCTATCAAAAAAACCTAACATATTCCAGAAAAATCGAAGTTGGTTTCAACAAAGTTTTTTAAAATTTGACAAATATCTGTACAAAAATCCAAAAAATCGAAGTTAATTTCAACTAGAATTACTCAAATGCAGCTCGTCTATCAAAAAAACCTAACATAATCCAGAAAAATCGAAATAGGCTTCAACAAAATTTTTTAAAATTTGAGAAAAATCTCTTCAAAAATCCAAAAATTCGAATTTAAATACAACTAAAATTACTCAAATGCAGCTCCTCTATCAAAAAAACCTAACATAATCCAGAAAAATCGAAGTAGGTTTCAACAAAATTTTTTAAAATTTGACAAAAATCTGTACAAAAATCCAAAAATTCGAAGTTAATTTCAACTAAAATTACTCAAATGCAGCTCCTCTATCAAAAAAACCTAACATATTCCAGAAAAATCGATGTTGGTTTCAACAAAATTTTTTAAAATTTGACAAAAATCTGTACAAAAATCCAAAAATTCGAAGTTATTTTCAACTATAATTACTCAAATGCAGCTCCTCTATCAAAAAAACCTAACATAATCCAGAAAAATCGAAGTTGGTTTCAACAAAATTTTTTAAAATTTGACAGAAATCTGTACAAAAATCCAAAAATTCGAAGTTAATTTCAACTAAAATTACTCAAATGCAGCTCCGCTACCAAAAAAACCTAACGTAATCCAGAGTAATCGAAGTTGGTTTCAACAAAATTTTTTAAAATTTGACAAAAATCTGTACAAAAATCCAAAAATTCGAAGTTAATTTCAACTAAAATTACTCTAATGCAGCTCCGCTACCAAAAAAACCTAACGTAATCCAGAGTAATCGAAGTTGGTTTCAACAAAATTTTTTAAAATTTGACAAAAATCTGTACAAAAATCCAAAAATTCGAAGTTATTTTCAACTAAAATTACTCAAATGCAGCTCCTCTATCAAAAAAACCTAACATAATCCAGAAAAATCGAAGTTGGTTCCAACAAAATTATTTAAAATTTGACAAACATCTGTACAAAAATCCCAAAATTCGAAGTTAATTTCAACTAAAATTACTCAAATGCAGCTTCTCTATCCAAAAAACCTAACATAATCCAGAAAAATAGAAGTTGGTTTCAACAAAAATTTTTAAAATTTCACAAAAATCTGTACAAAAATCCAAAAATTCGAAGTTAATTTCAACTAAAATTACTCAAATGCAGCTGCTCTATCAAAAAAACCTAACATAATCCAGAAAAATCGAAGTAGGTTTAAACAAAATTTTTTAAAATTTGACAAAAATCTGTACAAAAATCCAAAAATTCGAAGTTATTTTCAACTAAAATTACTCAAATGCAGCTCCTCTATCAAAAAAACTTAACATAATCCAGAAAAATCGAAGTTGGTTTCAACAAAATTTTTTAAAATTTGACAAATATCTGTACAAAAATCCAAAAATTCGAAGTTAATTTCAACTAAAATTACTCAAATGCAGCTCCTCTATCAAAAAAACCTAACATAATCCAAAAAAATCGAAGTAGGTTTAAACAAAATTTTTTAAAATTTGACAAAAATCTGTACAAAAATCCAAAAATTCGAAGTTAATTTCAACTAAAATTACTCAAATGCAGCTCCTCTATCAAAAAAACTTTACATAATCCAGAAAAAAAGAAGTTGGTTTCAACAAAATTTTTTAAAATTTGACAAAAATCGGTACAAAAATCCAAAAGTTCGAAGTTATTTTCAACTAAAATTACTCAAATGCAGCCCCTCTATCAAAAAAACCTAACATAATCCAGAAAAATCGAAGTTGGGTTCAATAAAATTTTTTAAAATTTGACAAAAATCTGAACAAAAATCCAAAAATTCGAAGATAATTTCAACTAGAATTACTCAAATGCAGCTCCTTTATCAAAAAAACCTAACATATTCCAGAAAATTCGAAGTTGGTTTCAACAAAATTTTTTAAAATTTGACAAAAATCTGTACAAAAATCCAAAAATTCGAAGTCATTTTCAACTAAAAATACTCAAATGCAGCTCCTCTAACAAAAAAACTTTACATAATCCAGAAAAGTCGAAGTTGGGTTCAACAAAATTTTATAAAATTAGACAAAAATCTGTACAAAAATCCAAAAATTCGAAGTTAATTTCAACTAAAATTACTCAAATGCAGCTCCTCTATCAAAAAAAACCTAACATAATCCAAAAAAATCGAAGTAGGTTTAAACAAAATTTTTTAAAATTTGACAAAAATCTGTACAAAAATCCAAAAATTCGAAGTTAATTTCAACTAAAATTACTCAAATGCAGCTCCTCTATCAAAAAAACTTTACATAATCCAGAAAAAAAGAAGTTGGTTTCAACAAAATTTTTTAAAATTTGACAAAAATCTGTACAAAAATCCAAAAATTCGAAGTTAATTTCAACTAAAATTACTCAAATGCATCTCCTTTATCAAAAAAACCTAACATAATCCAGAAAAATCGAAGTTGGTTTCAACAAAATTTTTTAAAATTTGACAAAAATCTGTACAAAAATCCAAAAATTCGAAGTTATTTTCAACTAAAATTACTCAAATGCAGCTCCTCTATCAAAAAAACTTTACATAATCCAGAAAAAAAGAAGTTGGTTTCAACAAAATTTTTTAAAATTTGACAAATATCTGTACAAAAATCCAAAAATTCGAAGTTAATTTCAACTAGAATTACTCAAATGCAGCTCCTCTATCAAAAAAACCTAACATAATCCAGAAAAATCGAAGTTGGGTTCAACAAAATTTTATAAAATTTAACAAAGATCTGCACAAAAATCCAAAAATTCGAAGTTAATTACAACTAAAATTACTCAAATGCAGCTCCTCTATCCAAAAAACCTAACGTAATCCAGAAAAATCGAAGTTGGTTTCAACAAAATTTTTTAAAATTTGACAAAAATCTGTACAAACATCCAAAAAATCGAAGTTAATTTCAACTAGAATTACTCAAATGCAGATCGTCTATCAAAAAAACCTAACATAATCCAGAAAAATCGAAATAGGCTTCAACAAAATTTTTTAAAATTTGAGAAAAATCTCATCAAAAATCCAAAAATTCGAATTTAAATACAACTAAAATTACTCAAATGCAGCTCCTCTATCAAAAAAACCTAACATAATCCAGAAAAATCGAAGTTGGTTTCAACAAAATTTTTTAAAATTTGACAAATATCTGTACAAAAATCCAAAAAATCGAAGTTAATTTCAACTAGAATTACTCAAATGCAGCTCGTCTATCAAAAAAACCTAACATAATCCAGAAAAATCGAAATAGGCTTCAACAAAATTTTTTAAAATTTGAGAAAAATCTCTTCAAAAATCCAAAAATTCGAATTTAAGTACAAATAAAATTACTCAAATGCAGCTCCTCTATCAAAAAAACCTAACATAATCCAGAAAAATCGAAGTAGGTTTCAACAAAATTTTTTAAAATTTGACAAAAATCTGTACAAAAATCCAAAAATTCGAAGTTAATTTCAACTAAAATTACTCAAATGCAGCTCCTCTATCAAAAAAAACCTAACATAATCCAAAAAAATCGAAGTAGGTTTAAACAAAATTTTTTAAAATTTGACAAAAATCTGTACAAAAATCCAAAAATTCGAAGATAATTTCAACTAGAATTACTCAAATGCAGCTCCTCTATCAAAAAAACCTAACATAATACAGAAAAATCGATGTTGGTTTCAACAAAATTTTTTAAAATTTCACAAAAATCTGTACAAAAATCCAAAAATTCGAAGTTATTTTCAACTAAAATTACTCAAATGCAGCTCCTCTATCAAAAAAACTTTACATAATCCAGAAAAAAAGAAGTTGGTTTCAACAAAATTTTTTAAAATTTGACAAAAATCTGTACAAAAATCCAAAAGTTCGAAGTTATTTTCAACTAAAATTACTCAAATGCAGCCCCTCTATCAAAAAAACCTAACATAATCCAGAAAAATCGAAGTTGGGTTCAATAAAATTTTTTAAAATTTGACAAAAATCTGAACAAAAATCCAAAAATTCGAAGATAATTTCAACTAGAATTACTCAAATGCAGCTCCTCTATCAAAAAAACCTAACATAATCCAGAAAAATCGAAGTTGGTTTCAACAAAATTATTTAAAACTTGACAAAAATCTGTACAAAAATCCAAAAATTCGAAGTTAATTTCAACTAAAATTACTCAAATGCAGCTCCTCTATCAAAAAAAACCTAACATAATCCAAAAAAATCGAAGTAGGTTTAAACAAAATTTTTTAAAATTTGACAAAAATCTGTACAAAAATCCAAAAATTCGAAGTTAATTTCAACTAAAATTACTCAAATGCAGCTCCTCTATCAAAAAAACCTAACATAATCCAGAAAAATCGAAGTTGGTTTCAACAAAATTTTTTAAAATTTGACAAAAATCTGTACAAAAATCCAAAAATTCGAAGTTAATTTCAACTAAAATTACTCAAATGCATCTCCTTTATCAAAAAAACCTAACATAATCCAGAAAAATCGAAGTGGGTTTCAACAAAATTTTTTAAAATTTGACAAAAATCTGTACAAAAATCCAAAAATTCGAAGTTATTTTCAACTAAAATTACTCAAATGCAGCTCCTCTATCAAAAAAACTTTACATAATCCAGAAAAAAAGAAGTTGGTTTCAACAAAATTTTATAAAATTTAACTAAAATCTGCACAAAAATTCAAAAATTCGAAGTTAATTACAACTAAAATTACTCAAATGCAGCTCCTCTATCAAAAAAACCTAACCATAATCCAGAAAAATCGAAGTTGGTTTCAACAAAATTTTTTAAAATTTGACAAAAATCTGTACAAAAATCCAAAAATTCGAAGTTAATTTCAACTAAAATTACTCAAATGCAGCTCCTCTACCAAAAAAACCTAACATAATCCAGAAAAATCGAAGTAGGTTTAAACAAAATTTTTTAAAATTTGACAAAAATCTGTACAAAAATCCAAAAATTCGAAGTTATTTTTAACTAAAAATACTCAAATGCAGCTCCTCTAACAAAAAAACCTTACATAATCCAGAAAAATCAAAGTTGTTTACAACAAAATTTTTTAAAATTTGACTAAAATCTGAACAAAAATCCAAAAATTCGAAGATAATTTCAACTAGAATTACTCAAATGCAGCTCCTCTATCAAAAAAACCTAACATAATCCAGAAAAATCGAAGTTGGTTTCAACAAAATTTTTTAAAATTTGACAAAAATCTGTACAAAAATCCAAAAATTCGAAGTTAATTTCAACTAAAATTACTCAAATGCATCTCCTTTATCAAAAAAACCTAACATAATCCAGAAAAATCGAAGTTGGTTTCAACAAAATTTTTTAAAATTTGACAAAAATCTGTACAAAAATCCAAAAATTCGAAGTTATTTTCAACTAAAATTACTCAAATGCAGCTCCTCTACCAAAAAAACCTAACATAATCCAGAAAAATCGAAGTAGGTTTAAACAAAATTTTTTAAAATTTGACAAAAATCTGTACAAAAATCCAAAAATTCGAAGTTATTTTCAACTAAAAATACTCAAATGCAGCTCCTCTAACAAAAAAACCTTACATAATCCAGAAAAATCAAAGTTGTTTACAACAAAATTTTTTAAAATTTGACTAAAATCTGAACAAAAATCCAAAAATTCAAAGATAATTTCAACTAGAATTACTCAAATGCAGCTCCTCTATCAAAAAAACCTAACATAATCCAGAAAAATCGAAGTTGGTTTCAACAAAATTTTTTAAAATTTGACAAAAATCTGTACAAAAATCCAAAAATTCGAAGTTATTTTCAACTAAAATTACTCAAATGCAGCTCCTTTATCAAAAAAACCTAACATAATCCAGAAAAATCGAAGTTGGTTTCAACAAAATTTTTTAAAATTTGACAAAAATCTGTACAAAAATCCAAAAATTCGAAGTTATTTTCAACTAAAATTTCCTTAAATGCAGCTCCTCTATCAAAAAAACCTAACATATTCCAGAAAAATCGAAGTTGGTTTCAACAAAATTTTTTAAAATTTGACAAATATCTGTACAAAAATCCAAAAATTCGAAGTTAATTTCAGCTGAAATTACTCAAATGCAGCTCCTCTATAAAAAAAACCTAACATAATCCAAAAAAATCGAAGTAGGTTTAAACAAAATTTTTTAAAATTTGACAAAAATCTGTACGAAAATCCAAAAATTCGAAGTTAATTACAACTAAAATTACTCAAATGCAGCTCCTCTAACAAAAAAACCTTACATAATCCAGAAAAATCAAAGTTGTTTACAACAAAATTTTTTAAAATTTGACTAAAATCTGAACAAAAATCCAAAAATTCGAAGATAATTTCAACTAGAATTACTCAAATGCAGCTCCTCTATCAAAAAAACCTAACATAATCCAGAAAAATCGAAGTTGGTTTCAACAAAATTTTTTAAAATTTGACAAAAATCTGTACAAAAATCCAAAAATTCGAAGTTATTTTCAACTAAAATTACTCAAATGCAGCTCCTTTATCAAAAAAACCTAACATAATCCAGAAAAATCGAAGTTGGTTTCAACAAAATTTTTTAAAATTTGACAAAAATCTGTACAAAAATCCAAAAATTCGAAGTTAATTACAACTAAAATTACTCAAATGCAGCTCCTCTATCCAAAAAACCTAAAATAATCCAGAAAAATCGAAGTTGGTTTCAACAAAATTTTTTAAAATTTGACAAAAATCTGTACAAAAATCCAAAAAATCGAAGTTAATTTCAACTAGAATTACTCAAATGCAGCTCGTCTATCAAAAAAACCTAACATAATCCAGAAAAATCGAAATAGGCTTCAACAAAATTTTTTAAAATTTGAGAAAAATCTGTTCAAAAATCCAAAAATTCGAATTTAATTACAACTAAAATTACTCAAATGCAGCTCCTCTGTCCAAAAAACCTAACATAATCCAGAAAAATCGAAGTTGGTTTCAACAAAATTTTTAAAAATTTTATAATAATCTGTACAAAAATCAAAAAATTCGAAGTTAATTTCAACTAAAATTACTCAAATGCAGCTCCTCTATCAAAAAAACCTAACATAATCCAGAAAAATCGAAGTAGATTTAAACAAAATTTTTTAAAATTTGACAAAAATCTGTACAAAAATCCAAAAATTCGAAGTTATTTTCAACTAAAATTTCCTTAAATGCAGCTCCTCTATCAAAAAAACCTAACATATTCCAGAAAAATCGAAGTTGGTTTCAACAAAGTTTTTTAAAATTTGACAAATATCTGTACAAAAATCCAAAAAATCGAAGTTAATTTCAACTAGAATTACTCAAATGCAGCTCGTCTATCAAAAAAACCTAACATAATCCAGAAAAATCGAAATAGGCTTCAACAAAATTTTTTAAAATTTGAGAAAAATCTCTTCAAAAATCCAAAAATTCGAATTTAAATACAACTAAAATTACTCAAATGCAGCTCCTCTATCAAAAAAACCTAACATAATCCAGAAAAATCGAAGTAGGTTTCAACAAAATTTTTTAAAATTTGACAAAAATCTGTACAAAAATCCAAAAATTCGAAGTTAATTTCAACTAAAATTACTCAAATGCAGCTCCTCTATCAAAAAAACCTAACATATTCCAGAAAAATCGATGTTGGTTTCAACAAAATTTTTTAAAATTTGACAAAAATCTGTACAAAAATCCAAAAATTCGAAGTTATTTTCAACTATAATTACTCAAATGCAGCTCCTCTATCAAAAAAACCTAACATAATCCAGAAAAATCGAAGTTGGTTTCAACAAAATTTTTTAAAATTTGACAGAAATCTGTACAAAAATCCAAAAATTCGAAGTTAATTTCAACTAAAATTACTCAAATGCAGCTCCGCTACCAAAAAAACCTAACGTAATCCAGAGTAATCGAAGTTGGTTTCAACAAAATTTTTTAAAATTTGACAAAAATCTGTACAAAAATCCAAAAATTCGAAGTTAATTTCAACTAAAATTACTCTAATGCAGCTCCGCTACCAAAAAAACCTAACGTAATCCAGAGTAATCGAAGTTGGTTTCAACAAAATTTTTTAAAATTTGACAAAAATCTGTACAAAAATCCAAAAATTCGAAGTTATTTTCAACTAAAATTACTCAAATGCAGCTCCTCTATGCAAAAAACATAACATAATCCAGAAAAATCGAAGTTGGTTTCAACAAAATTTTTTTAAAATTTAACAAAAATCTGTACAAAAATCCAAAAATTCGAAGTTATTTTCAACTAAAATTACTCAAATGCAGCTCCTCTATGCAAAAAACATAACATAATCCAGAAAAATCGAAGTTGGTTTCAACAAAATTTTTTAAAATTTGACAAAAATCTGTAGAAAAATCAAAAAATTCGAAGTTAATTTCAACTAAAATTACTCAAATGCAGCTCGTCTATCAAAAAAATCTAACATAATCCAGAAAAATCGAAGTTGGTTTCAACAAAATTTTTTAAAATTTGACAAAAATCTGTACAAAAATCCAAAAATTCGAAGTTAATTTCAACTAAAATTACTCAAATGCAGCTCCTCTATGCAAAAAACATAACATAATCCAGAAAAATCGAAGTTGGTTTCAACAAATTTTTTTAAAATTTGACAAAAATCTGTACAAAAATCCAAAAATTCGAAGCTATTTTCAACTAAAATTACTCAAATGCAGCTCCTCTATGCAAAAAACATAACATAATCCAGAAAAATCGAAGTTGTTTCAACAAAATTTTTTAAAATTTGACAAAAATCTGTACAAAAATCCAAAAATTCGAAGTTAATTTCAACTAAAATTACTCAAATGCAGCTCCGCTACCAAAAAAACCTAACGTAATCCAGAGTAATCGAAGTTGGTTTCAACAAAATTTTTTAAAATTTGTCAAAAATCTGTACAAAAATCCAAAAATTCGAAGTTAATTTCAACTAAAATTACTCAAATGCAGCCCTCTATCAAAAAAAACCTAACATAATCCAGAAAAATCGAAGATGGTTTCAACAAAATTTTTTGAAATTTGACAGAAATCTGCACAAAAATCCAAAAATTCGAAGTTAATTTCAACTAAAATTATTCAAATGCAGCTCCTCTATCAAAAAAACCTAACATAATCCAGAAAAATCGAAGTTGGTTTCAACAAAATTTTTTAAAATTTGACAGAAATCTGTACAAAAATCCAAATATTCGAAGTTAATTTCAACTAAAATTACTCGAATGCTGCTCCTCTATCAACAAAACCTAACATAATCCAGAAAAATCGAAGTTGGTTTCAACAAAATTTTTTAAAATTTGACAAACGTCTGTACAAAAATCCCAAAATTCGAAGTTAATATCAACTAAAATTACTCAAATGCAGCTCCGCTACCAAAAAAACCTAACGTAATCCAGAGTAATCGAAGTTGGTTTCAACAAAATTTTTTAAAATTTGACAAAAATCTGTACAAAAATCCAAAAATTCGAAGTTAATTTCAACTAAAATTACTCAAATGCAGCCCTCTATTAAAAAAACCTAACATAATCCAGAAAAATCGAAGATGGTTTCAACAAAATTTTTTGAAATTTGACAGAAATCTGCACAAAAATCCAAAAATTCGAAGTTAATTTCAACTAAAATTATTCAAATGCAGCTCCTCTATCAAAAAAACCTAACATAATCCAGAAAAATCGAAGTTGGTTTCAACAAAATTTTTTAAAATTTGACAGATATCTGTACAAAAATCCAAAAATTCGAAGTTAATTTCAACTAAAATTACTCAAATGCAGCTCCGCTACCAAAAAAACCTAACGTAATCCAGAGTAATCGAAGTTGGTTTCAACAAAATTTTTTAAAATTTGACAAAAATCTGTACAAAAATCCAAAAATTCGAAGTTAATTTCAACTAAAATTACTCTAATGCAGCTCCGCTACCAAAAAAACCTAACGTAATCCAGAGTAATCGAAGTTGGTTTCAACAAAATTTTTTAAAATTTGACAAAAATCTGTACAAAAATCCAAAAATTCGAAGTTAATTTCAACTAAAATTACTCAAATGCAGCTCCTCTATCAAAGAACCTAACATAATCCAGAAAAATCGATGTAGGTTTAAACAAAATTTTTTAAAATTTGACAAAAATCTGTACAAAAATCCAAAAATTCGAAGTTATTTTCAACTAAAATTACTCAAATGCAGCTCCTCTATGCAAAAAACATAACATAATGCAGAAAAATCGAAGTTGGTTTCAACAAAATTTTTTAAAATTTGACAGAAATCTGTACAAAAATCAAAAAATTCAAAGTTAATTTCAACTAAAATTACTCAAATCCAGCTCCTCTATCAAAAAAACCTAACATAATCCAGAAAAATCGAAGTTGGTTTCAACAAAATTTTTTTTAAATTTAACAAAAATCTGTACAAAAATCCAAAAATTCGAAGTTATTTTCAACTAAAATTACTCAAATGCAGCTCCTCTATGCAAAAAACATAACATAATCCAGAAAAATCGAAGTTGGTTTCAACAAAATTTTTTAAAATTTGACAAAAATCTGTAGAAAAATCAAAAAATTCGAAGTTAATTTCAACTAAAATTACTCAAATGCAGCTCGTCTATCAAAAAAATCTAACATAATCCAGAAAAATCGAAGTTGGTTTCAACAAAATTTTTTAAAATTTGACAAAAATCTGTACAAAAATCCAAAAATTCGAAGTTAATTTCAACTAAAATTACTCAAATGCAGCTCCTCTATGCAAAAAACATAACATAATCCAGAGAAATCGAAGTTGGTTTCAACAAATTTTTTTAAAATTTGACAAAAATCTGTACAAAAATCCAAAAATTCGAAGCTATTTTCAACTAAAATTACTCAAATGCAGCTCCTCTATGCAAAAAACGTAACATAATCCAGAAAAATCGAAGTTGTTTCAACAAAATTTTTTAAAATTTGTCAAAAATCTGTACAAAAATCCAAAAATTCGAAGTTAATTTCAACTAAAATTACTCAAATGCAGCCCTCTATCAAAAAAAACCTAACATAATCCAGAAAAATCGAAGATGGTTTCAACAAAATTTTTTGAAATTTGACAGAAATCTGCACAAAAATCCAAAAATTCGAAGTTAATTTCAACTAAAATTATTCAAATGCAGCTCCTCTATCAAAAAAACCTAACATAATCCAGAAAAATCGAAGTTGGTTTCAACAAAATTTTTTAAAATTTGACAGATATCTGTACAAAAATCCAAAAATTCGAAGTTAATTTCAACTAAAATTACTCAAATGCAGCTCCGCTACCAAAAAAACCTAACGTAATCCAGAGTAATCGAAGTTGGTTTCAACAAAATTTTTTAAAATTTGACAAAAATCTGTACAAAAATCCAAAAATTCGAAGTTAATTTCAACTAAAATTACTCTAATGCAGCTCCGCTACCAAAAAAACCTAACGTAATCCAGAGTAATCGAAGTTGGTTTCAACAAAATTTTTTAAAATTTGACAAAAATCTGTACAAAAATCCAAAAATTCGAAGTTAATTTCAACTAAAATTACTCAAATGCAGCTCCTCTATCAAAGAACCTAACATAATCCAGAAAAATCGATGTAGGTTTAAACAAAATTTTTTAAAATTTGACAAAAATCTGTACAAAAATCCAAAAATTCGAAGTTATTTTCAACTAAAATTACTCAAATGCAGCTCCTCTATGCAAAAAACATAACATAATGCAGAAAAATCGAAGTTGGTTTCAACAAAATTTTTTAAAATTTGACAGAAATCTGTACAAAAATCAAAAAATTCAAAGTTAATTTCAACTAAAATTACTCAAATCCAGCTCCTCTATCAAAAAAACCTAACATAATCCAGAAAAATCGAAGTTGGTTTCAACAAAATTTTTTAAAATTTGACAGAAATCTGTACAAAAATCCAAATATTCGGAGTTAATTTCAACTAAAATTACTCGAATGCTGCTCCTCTATCAACAAAACCTAACATAATCCAGAAAAATCGAAGTTGGTTTCAACAAAATTTTTTAAAATTTGACAAACGTCTGTACAAAAATCCCAAAATTCGAAGTTAATATCAACTAAAATTACTCAAATGCAGCTCCGCTACCAAAAAAACCTAACGTAATCCAGAGTAATCGAAGTTGGTTTCAACAAAATTTTTTAAAATTTGACAAAAATCTGTACAAAAATCCAAAAATTCGAAGTTAATTTCAACTAAAATTACTCAAATGCAGCCCTCTATTAAAAAAACCTAACATAATCCAGAAAAATCGAAGATGGTTTCAACAAAATTTTTTGAAATTTGACAGAAATCTGCACAAAAATCCAAAAATTCGAAGTTAATTTCAACTAAAATTATTCAAATGCAGCTCCTCTATCAAAAAAACCTAACATAATCCAGAAAAATCGAAGTTGGTTTCAACAAAATTTTTTAAAATTTGACAGATATCTGTACAAAAATCCAAAAATTCGAAGTTAATTTCAACTAAAATTACTCAAATGCAGCTCCGCTACCAAAAAAACCTAACGTAATCCAGAGTAATCGAAGTTGGTTTCAACAAAATTTTTTAAAATTTGACAAAAATCTGTACAAAAATCCAAAAATTCGAAGTTAATTTCAACTAAAATTACTCAAATGCAGCCCTCTATTAAAAAAACCTAACATAATCCAGAAAAATCGAAGATGGTTTCAACAAAATTTTTTGAAATTTGACAGAAATCTGCACAAAAATCCAAAAATTCGAAGTTAATTTCAACTAAAATTATTCAAATGCAGCTCCTCTATCAAAAAAACCTAACATAATCCAGAAAAATCGAAGTTGGTTTCAACAAAATTTTTTAAAATTTGACAGATATCTGTACAAAAATCCAAAAATTCGAAGTTAATTTCAACTAAAATTACTCAAATGCAGCTCCGCTACCAAAAAAACCTAACGTAATCCAGAGTAATCGAAGTTGGTTTCAACAAAATTTTTTAAAATTTGACAAAAATCTGTACAAAAATCCAAAAATTCGAAGTTAATTTCAACTAAAATTACTCTAATGCAGCTCCGCTACCAAAAAAACCTAACGTAATCCAGAGTAATCGAAGTTGGTTTCAACAAAATTTTTTAAAATTTGACAAAAATCTGTACAAAAATCCAAAAATTCGAAGTTAATTTCAACTAAAATTACTCAAATGCAGCTCCTCTATCAAAAAAACCTAACATAATCCAGAAAAATCGAAGTTGGTTTCAACAAAATTTTTTAAAATTTGACAGAAATCTGTACAAAAATCCAAAATTCGAAGTTAATTTCAACTAAAATTACTCAAATGCAGCTCCGCTACCAAAAAAACCTAACGTAATCCAGAGTAATCGAAGTTGGTTTCAACAAAATTTTTTAAAATTTGACAAAAATCTGTACAAAAATCCAAAAATTCGAAGTTAATTTCAACTAAAATTACTCTAATGCAGCTCCGCTACCAAAAAAACCTAACGTAATCCAGAGTAATCGAAGTTGGTTTCAACAAAATTTTTTAAAATTTGACAAAAATCTGTACAAAAATCCAAAAATTCGAAGTTATTTTCAACTAAAATTACTCAAATGCAGCTCCTCTATGCAAAAAACATAACATAATCCAGAAAAATCGAAGTTGGTTTCAACAAAATTTTTTTAAAATTTAACAAAAATCTGTACAAAAATCCAAAAATTCGAAGTTATTTTCAACTAAAATTACTCAAATGCAGCTCCTCTATGCAAAAAACATAACATAATCCAGAAAAATCGAAGTTGGTTTCAACAAAATTTTTTAAAATTTGACAAAAATCTGTAGAAAAATCAAAAAATTCGAAGTTAATTTCAACTAAAATTACTCAAATGCAGCTCGTCTATCAAAAAAATCTAACATAATCCAGAAAAATCGAAGTTGGTTTCAACAAAATTTTTTAAAATTTGACAAAAATCTGTACAAAAATCCAAAAATTCGAAGTTAATTTCAACTAAAATTACTCAAATGCAGCTCCTCTATGCAAAAAACATAACATAATCCAGAAAAATCGAAGTTGGTTTCAACAAATTTTTTTAAAATTTGACAAAAATCTGTACAAAAATCCAAAAATTCGAAGCTATTTTCAACTAAAATTACTCAAATGCAGCTCCTCTATGCAAAAAACATAACATAATCCAGAAAAATCGAAGTTGTTTCAACAAAATTTTTTAAAATTTGACAAAAATCTGTACAAAAATCCAAAAATTCGAAGTTAATTTCAACTAAAATTACTCAAATGCAGCTCCGCTACCAAAAAAACCTAACGTAATCCAGAGTAATCGAAGTTGGTTTCAACAAAATTTTTTAAAATTTGTCAAAAATCTGTACAAAAATCCAAAAATTCGAAGTTAATTTCAACTAAAATTACTCAAATGCAGCCCTCTATCAAAAAAAACCTAACATAATCCAGAAAAATCGAAGATGGTTTCAACAAAATTTTTTGAAATTTGACAGAAATCTGCACAAAAATCCAAAAATTCGAAGTTAATTTCAACTAAAATTATTCAAATGCAGCTCCTCTATCAAAAAAACCTAACATAATCCAGAAAAATCGAAGTTGGTTTCAACAAAATTTTTTAAAATTTGACAGATATCTGTACAAAAATCCAAAAATTCGAAGTTAATTTCAACTAAAATTACTCAAATGCAGCTCCGCTACCAAAAAAACCTAACGTAATCCAGAGTAATCGAAGTTGGTTTCAACAAAATTTTTTAAAATTTGACAAAAATCTGTACAAAAATCCAAAAATTCGAAGTTAATTTCAACTAAAATTACTCTAATGCAGCTCCGCTACCAAAAAAACCTAACGTAATCCAGAGTAATCGAAGTTGGTTTCAACAAAATTTTTTAAAATTTGACAAAAATCTGTACAAAAATCCCAAAATTCGAAGTTAATTTCAACTAAAATTACTCAAATGCAGCTCCTCTATCAAAGAACCTAACATAATCCAGAAAAATCGATGTAGGTTTAAACAAAATTTTTTAAAATTTGACAAAAATCTGTACAAAAATCCAAAAATTCGAAGTTATTTTCAACTAAAATTACTCAAATGCAGCTCCTCTATGCAAAAAACATAACATAATGCAGAAAAATCGAAGTTGGTTTCAACAAAATTTTTTAAAATTTGACAGAAATCTGTACAAAAATCAAAAAATTCAAAGTTAATTTCAACTAAAATTACTCAAATCCAGCTCCTCTATCAAAAAAACCTAACATAATCCAGAAAAATCGAAGTTGGTTTCAACAAAATTTTTTAAAATTTGACAGAAATCTGTACAAAAATCCAAATATTCGAAGTTAATTTCAACTAAAATTACTCGAATGCTGCTCCTCTATCAACAAAACCTAACATAATCCAGAAAAATCGAAGTTGGTTTCAACAAAATTTTTTAAAATTTGACAAACGTCTGTACAAAAATCCCAAAATTCGAAGTTAATATCAACTAAAATTACTCAAATGCAGCTCCGCTACCAAAAAAACCTAACGTAATCCAGAGTAATCGAAGTTGGTTTCAACAAAATTTTTTAAAATTTGACAAAAATCTGTACAAAAATCCAAAAATTCGAAGTTAATTTCAACTAAAATTACTCAAATGCAGCCCTCTATCAAAAAAACCTAACATAATCCAGAAAAATCGAAGATGGTTTCAACAAAATTTTTTGAAATTTGACAGAAATCTGCACAAAAATCCAAAAATTCGAAGTTAATTTCAACTAAAATTATTCAAATGCAGCTCCTCTATCAAAAAAACCTAACATAATCCAGAAAAATCGAAGTTGGTTTCAACAAAATTTTTTAAAATTTGACAGATATCTGTACAAAAATCCAAAAATTCGAAGTTAATTTCAACTAAAATTACTCAAATGCAGCTCCGCTACCAAAAAAACCTAACGTAATCCAGAGTAATCGAAGTTGGTTTCAACAAAATTTTTTAAAATTTGACAAAAATCTGTACAAAAATCCAAAAATTCGAAGTTAATTTCAACTAAAATTACTCTAATGCAGCTCCGCTACCAAAAAAACCTAACGTAATCCAGAGTAATCGAAGTTGGTTTCAACAAAATTTTTTAAAATTTGACAAAAATCTGTACAAAAATCCAAAAATTCGAAGTTAATTTCAACTAAAATTACTCAAATGCAGCTCCTCTATCAAAGAACCTAACATAATCCAGAAAAATCGATGTAGGTTTAAACAAAATTTTTTAAAATTTGACAAAAATCTGTACAAAAATCCAAAAATTCGAAGTTATTTTCAACTAAAATTACTCAAATGCAGCTCCTCTATGCAAAAAACATAACATAATGCAGAAAAATCGAAGTTGGTTTCAACAAAATTTTTTAAAATTTGACAGAAATCTGTACAAAAATCAAAAAATTCAAAGTTAATTTCAACTAAAATTACTCAAATCCAGCTCCTCTATCAAAAAAACCTAACATAATCCAGAAAAATCGAAGTTGGTTTCAACAAAATTTTTTAAAATTTGACAGAAATCTGTACAAAAATCCAAATATTCGAAGTTAATTTCAACTAAAATTACTCGAATGCTGCTCCTCTATCAACAAAACCTAACATAATCCAGAAAAATCGAAGTTGGTTTCAACAAAATTTTTTAAAATTTGACAAACGTCTGTACAAAAATCCCAAAATTCGAAGTTAATATCAACTAAAATTACTCAAATGCAGCTCCGCTACCAAAAAAACCTAACGTAATCCAGAGTAATCGAAGTTGGTTTCAACAAAATTTTTTAAAATTTGACAAAAATCTGTACAAAAATCCAAAAATTCGAAGTTAATTTCAACTAAAATTACTCAAATGCAGCTCCGCTACCAAAAAAACCTAACGTAATCGAGAGTAATCGAAGTTGGTTTCAACAAAATTTTTTAAAATTTGACAAAAATCTGTACAAAAATCCAAAAATTCGAAGTTGATTTCAACTAAAATTACTCAAATGCAGCTCCTCTATCAAAAAAACCTAACATAATCCAGAAAAATCGAGGTAGGTTTAAACAAAATTTTTTAAAATTTGACAAAAATCTGTACAAAAATCAAAAAATTCGAAGTTATTTTCAACTAAAATTACTCAAATGCAGCTCCTCTATGCAAAAAACATAACATAATCCAGAAAAATCGAAGTTGTTTCAACAAAATTTTTTAAAATTTGACAAAAATCTGTACAAAAATCCAAAAATTCGAAGTTAATTTCAACTAAAATTACTCAAATGCAGCTCCGCTACCAAAAAAACCTAACGTAATCCAGAGTAATCGAAGTTGGTTTCAACAAAATTTTTTAAAATTTGTCAAAAATCTGTACAAAAATCCAAAAATTCGAAGTTAATTTCAACTAAAATTACTCAAATGCAGCCCTCTATCAAAAAAACCTAACATAATCCAGAAAAATCGAAGATGGTTTCAACAAAATTTTTTGAAATTTGACAGAAATCTGCACAAAAATCCAAAAATTCGAAGTTAATTTCAACTAAAATTACTCAAATGCAGCTCCTCTATCAAAAAAACCTAACATAATCCAAAAAAATCGAAGTTGGTTTCAACAAAATTTTTTAAAATTTGACAGATATCTGTACAAAAATCCAAAAATTCGAAGTTAATTTCAACTAAAATTACTCAAATGCAGCTCCGCTACCAAAAAAACCTAACGTAATCCAGAGTAATCGAAGTTGGTTTCAACAAAATTTTTTAAAATTTGACAAAAATCTGTACAAAAATCCAAAAATTCGAAGTTAATTTCAACTAAAATTACTCAAATGCAGCTCCTCTATCAAAAAACCTAACATAATCCAGAAAAATCGATGTAGGTTTAAACAAAATTTTTTAAAATTTGACAAAAATCTGTACAAAAATCAAAAAATTCGAAGTTATTTTCAACTAAAATTACTCAAATGCAGCTCCTCTATGCAAAAAACATAACATAATGCAGAAAAATCGAAGTTGGTTTCAACAAAATTTTTTAAAATTTGACAGATATCTGTACAAAAATCCAAAAATTCGAAGTTAATTTCAACTAAAATTACTCAAATGCAGCTCCGCTACCAAAAAAACCTAACGTAATCCAGAGTAATCGAAGTTGGTTTCAACAAAATTTTTTAAAATTTGACAAAAATCTGTACAAAAATCCAAAAATTCGAAGTTAATTTCAACTAAAATTACTCAAATGCAGCTCCTCTATCAAAAAACCTAACATAATCCAGAAAAATCGATGTAGGTTTAAACAAAATTTTTTAAAATTTGACAAAAATCTGTACAAAAATCAAAAAATTCGAAGTTATTTTCATCTAAAATTACTCAAATGCAACTCCTCTATCAAAAAAACCTAACATATTCCAGAAAAATCGAAGTTGGTTTCAACAAAATATTTTAAAATTTGACAAAAATCTGTACAAAAATCCAAAAATTCGAAGTTAATTTCAACTAGAATTACTCAAATGCAGCTCCGCTACCAAAAAAACCTAACGTAATCCAGAGTAATCGAAGTTGGTTTCAACAAAATTTTTTAAAATTTGACAAAAACCTGTACAAAAATCCAAAAATTCGAAGTTATTTTCAACTAAAATTACTCAAATGCAGCCCTCTATCAAAAAAACCTAACATAATCCAGAAAAATCGAAGTTGGTTTCAACAAAATTTTTTATAATTTGAAAAAAATCTGTACAAACATCCAAAAATTCGAAGTTAATTTCAACTAAAATTACTCAAATGCAGCTCCTCTATCAAAAAAATCTAACATAATCCAGAAAAATCGAAGTTGGTTTCAACAAAATTTTTTAAAATTTGACAAAAATCTGTACAAAAATCCAAAAATTCGAAGTTAATTTCAACTAAAATTACTCAAATGCAGCTCCTCTATCAAAAAAACCTAACATAATCCAGAAAAATCGAAGTAGGTTTAAACAAAATTTTTAAAAATTTGACAAAAATCTGTACAAAAATCCAAAAATTCGAAGTTAATTTCAACTAAAATTACTCAAATGCAGCTCCGCTACCAAAAAAACCTAACGTAATCCAGAGTAATCGAAGTTGGTTTCAACAAAATTTTTAAAAATTTGTCAAAAATCTGTACAAAAATCCAAAAATTCGAAGTTAATTTCAACTAAAATTACTCAAATGCAGCTCCGCTACCAAAAAAACCTAACGTAATCCAGAGTAATCGAAGTTGGTTTCAACAAAATTTTTTAAAATTTGACAAATATCTGTACAAAAATCCAAAAATTCGAAGTTATTTTCAACTAAAATTACTCAAATGCAGCTCCTCTATCAAAAAAACCTAACATAATCCAGAAAAATCGAAGTTGGTTTCAACAAAATTTTTTAAAATTTGACAAAAATCTGTACAAACATCCAAAAATTCGAAGTTAATTTCAACTAAAATTACTCAAATGCAGCACCTCTATCAAAAAAACCTAACATAATCCAGAAAAATCGAAGTTGGTTTCAACAAACTTTTTTAAAATTTGACAAAAATCTGTACAAAAATCCAAAAAATCGAAGTTAATTTCAACTAGAATTACTCAAATGCAGCTCGTCTATCAAAAAAACGTAACATAATCCAGAAAAATCGAAGTTGGTTTCAACAAAATTTTTTAAAATTTGACAAAATTCTGTACAAAGATCCAAAAATTCGAAGTTGATTTCAACTAAAATTACTCAAATGCAGCTCCTCTATCAAAAAAACCTAACATAATCCAGAAAAATCGAAGTAGGTTTAAACAAAATTTTTTAAAATTTGACTAAAATCTGTACAAAAATCAAAAAATTCGAAGTTATTTTCAACTAAAATTACTCAAATGCAGCTCCTCTATGCAAAAAACATAACATAATCCAGAAAAATCGAAGTTGGTTTCAACAAAATTTTTTAAAATTTGACAAAGATCTGTACAAAAATCCTAAAATTCGAAGCTAATTTCAACTAAAATTACTCAAATGCAGCTCCTTTATCAAAAAAACCTAACATATTCCAGAAAAATCGAAGTTGGTTTCAACAAAATTTTTTAAAATTTGACCAACATCTGTAGAAAAATCCATAAATTCGAAGTTAATTTCTACTAAAATTACTCAAATGCAGCTCCTTTATCAAAAAAACCTAACATATTCCAGAAAAATCGAAGTTGGTTTCAACAAGATTTTTTAAAATTTGACAAAAATCTGTACAAAAATCCAAAAAATCGAAGTTAATTTCAACTAAAATTACTCAAATGCAGCTCCTCTAACAAAAAAACTTTACATAATCCAGAAAAATCGAAGTTGGTTTCAACAAAATTTTTTAAAATTTGACAAAAATCTGTACAAAAATCCAAAAATTCGAAGTTATTTTCAACTAAAATTACTCAAATGCAACTCCTCTATCAAAAAAACCTAACATAATCCAGAAAAATCGAAGTAGGTTTAAACAACATTTTTTAAAATTTGACAAAAATCTGTCCAAAAATCCAAAAATTCGAAGTTAATTTCAACTAGAATTACTCAAATGCAGCTCCTCTATCATAAAAACCTAACATAATCCAGAAAAATCGAAGTTGGGTTCAACAAAATTTTATAAAATTTGACAAAAATCTGCACAAAAATCCAAAAATTCGAAGTTAATTTCAACTAAAATTACTCAAATGCAGCTCCTCTATCAAAAAAACCTAGCATAATCCAGAAAAATTGAAGTTCGGTTCAACAAAATTTTATAAAATTTTACAAAAATCTGCACAAAAATCCAAAAATTCGAAGTTAATTTCCACTAAAATTACTCAAATGCAGCTCCTCTATCAAAAAAACCTAACGTAATCCAGACTAATCGATGTTGGATTCAACATAATTTTTAAAACTTGACAAAAATCTGTACAAAAATCCGAAAATCCGAAGTTAATTTCAACTAAAATTACTCAAATGCAGCTCCTTTATCAAAAAAACCTAACATATTCCAGAAAAATCGAAGTTGGTTTCAACAAAATTTTTTAAAATTTGACAAAAATCTGTACAAAAATCCAAAAATTCGAAGTTATTTTCAACTAAAATTACTCAAATGCAGCTCCTCTAACAAAAAAACCTAACGTAATCCAGAAAAATCGAAGTTGGTTTCAACAAAACTTTTTAAAATTTGACAAAAATCTGTACAAAAATCCAAGAATTCGAAGTTAATTTCAACTAGAATTACTCAAATGCAGCTCCTCTATCAAAAAAACCTAACATATTCCAGAAAAATCGAAGTTGGTTTCAACAAAATTTTTTTAAAATTTGACAAAATCTGTACAAAAATCAAAAAATTCGAAGTTAATTTCAAGTAGAATTACTCAAATGCAGCTCCTCTATCAACAAAACCTAACATATTCCAGAAAAATCGAAGTTGGTTTCAACAAAATTTTTAAAATTTGACAAAAATCTGTACAAAAATCCAAAAATTCGAAGTTAATTTCAACTAGAATTACTCAAACGCAGCTCCTCTATCAAAAAAACCTAGCATAATCCAGAAAAATCGAAGTTGGGTTCAACAAATTTTATAAAATTTGACAAAAATCTGCACAAAAATCCAAAAATTCGAAGTTAATTACAACTAAAATTACTCAAATGCAGCTCCTCTATCCAAAAAACCTAACATAATCCAGAAAAATCGAAGTTGGTTTCAACAAAATTTTTTAAAATTTGACAAAAATCTGTACAAAAATCCAAAAATTCCAAGTTATTATCAACTAAAATTACTCAAATGCAGCTCCTCTATCAAAAAAAACTTTACATAATCCAGAAAAATCGAAGTTGGTTTCAACAAAATTTTTTAAAATTTGCCAAAAATCTATACAAAAATCCAAAAATTCGAAGTTAATTTCAACTAGAATTACTCAAATGCAGCTCCTCTATCAAAAAAACCTAACATATTCCAGAAAAATCGAAGTTGATTTCAAGAAAATTTTTTAAAATTTGACAAAAATCTGTACAAAAATCCAAAAATTCGAAGATAATTTCAACTAAAATTACTCAAATGCAGCTCCTCTATCAAAAAAACCTAACATATTCCAGAAAAATCGAAGTTGATTTCAACAAAATTTTTTAAAATTTGACAAAAATCTGTACAAAAATCCAAAAATTCGAAGTTAATTTCAACTAGAATTACTCAAATGCAGTTCCTCTATCAAAAAACCTAACATAATCCAGAAAAATCGAAGTTGGTTTCAACAAAATTATTTATAATTTGAAAAAAATCTGTACAAACATCCAAAAATTCGAAGTTAATTTCAACTAAAATTACTCAAATGCAGCTCCTCTATCAAAAAAACCTATCATATTCCAGAAAAATCGAAGTTGGTTTCAACAAAATATTTTAAAATTTGACAAAAATCTGTACAAAAATCCAAAAATTCGAAGTTAATTTCAACTAAAATTACTCAAATGCAGCTCCTCTATCAAAAAAACCTAACATAATCCAGAAAAATCGAAGTAGGTTTAAACAAAATTTTTTACAATTTGACAAAAATGTGTAAAATAATCCAAAAATTCGAAGTTATTTTCAACTAAAAATTCTCAAATGAAGCTCCTCTATCAAAAAACCTAACATAATCCAGAAAAATCGAAGTTGGTTTCAACAAAATTTTTTAAAATTTGACAAACATCAGTTCAAAAATCCCAAAATTCGAAATTAATTTCAACTAAAATTACTCAGATGCAGCTCCTCTATCAAAAAAACCTAACGTAATCCAGAATAATCAAAGTTGGTTTCAACAAAATTTTAAAAATTTGAGAAATCTGTACAAAATTCCAAAAATTCAAAGTTAATTTCAACTAGAATTACTCAAATGCAGCTCCCCTATCAAAAAAACCTAGCATAATCCAGAAAAATCGAAGTTGGGTTCAACAAATTTTATAAAATTTGACAAAAATCTGCACAAAAATCCAAAAATTCGAAGTTAATTACAACTAAAATTACTCAAATGCAGCTCCTCTATCCAAAAAACCTAACATAATCCAGAAAAATCGAAGTTGGTTTCAACAAAATTTTTTAAAATTTGACAAAAATCTGTACAAAAATCCAAAAATTCCAAGTTATTTTCAACTAAAATTACTCAAATGCAGTTCCTCTATCAAAAAACCTAACATAATCCAGGAAAATCGAAGTTGGTTTCAACAAAATTTTTTATAATTTGAAAAAAATCTGTACAAACATCCAAAAATTCGAAGTTAATTTCAACTAAAATTACTCAAATGCAGCTCCTCTATCAAAAAAACCTAACATATTCCAGAAAAATCGAAGTTGGGTTCAACAAAACTTTATAAAATTTGACAAAAATCTGTACAAAAATCCAAAAATTCGAAGGTAATTTCAACTAAAATTACTCAGATGCAGCTCCTCTATCAAAAAAACCTAACATAATCCAGAAAAATCGAAGTTGGTTTCAACAAAATTTTTTAAAATTTGACAAAAATCTGTACCAAAATCCAAAAATTCGAAGTTAATTTCAACTAAAATTATTCAAATGCAACTCCTCTACCAAAAAAACCAAACATAATCCAGAATAATCAAAGTTGGTTTCAACAAAATTTTTTAAAATTTGACAAAATTCTGTACAAGAATCCAAAAATTCGAAGTTAATTTCAACTAAAATTACTCAAATGCAGCTCCTCTATCAAAAAAACCTAACGTAATCCAGAAAAATCGAAGTTGGTTTCAACAAAATTTTTTAAAATTTGACCAACATCTGTAGAAAAATCCATAAATTCGAAGTTAATTTCTACTAAAATTACTCAAATGCAGCTCCTTTATCAAAAAAACCTAACATATTCCAGAAAAATCGAAGTTGGTTTCAACAAGATTTTTTAAAATTTGACAAAAATCTGTACAAAAATCCAAAAAATCGAAGTTAATTTCAACTAAAATTACTCAAATGCAGCTCCTCTAACAAAAAAACTTTACATAATCCAGAAAAATCGAAGTTGGTTTCAACAAAATTTTTTAAAATTTGACAAAAATCTGTACAAAAATCCAAAAATTCGAAGTTATTTTCAACTAAAATTACTCAAATGCAACTCCTCTATCAAAAAAACCTAACATAATCCAGAAAAATCGAAGTAGGTTTAAACAACATTTTTTAAAATTTGACAAAAATCTGTCCAAAAATCCAAAAATTCGAAGTTAATTTCAACTAGAATTACTCAAATGCAGCTCCTCTATCATAAAAACCTAACATAATCCAGAAAAATCGAAGTTGGGTTCAACAAAATTTTATAAAATTTGACAAAAATCTGCACAAAAATCCAAAAATTCGAAGTTAATTTCAACTAAAATTACTCAAATGCAGCTCCTCTATCAAAAAAACCTAGCATAATCCAGAAAAATTGAAGTTCGGTTCAACAAAATTTTATAAAATTTTACAAAAATCTGCACAAAAATCCAAAAATTCGAAGTTAATTTCCACTAAAATTACTCAAATGCAGCTCCTCTATCAAAAAAACCTAACGTAATCCAGACTAATCGATGTTGGATTCAACATAATTTTTAAAACTTGACAAAAATCTGTACAAAAATCCGAAAATCCGAAGTTAATTTCAACTAAAATTACTCAAATGCAGCTCCTTTATCAAAAAAACCTAACATATTCCAGAAAAATCGAAGTTGGTTTCAACAAAATTTTTTAAAATTTGACAAAAATCTGTACAAAAATCCAAAAATTCGAAGTTATTTTCAACTAAAATTACTCAAATGCAGCTCCTCTAACAAAAAAACCTAACGTAATCCAGAAAAATCGAAGTTGGTTTCAACAAAACTTTTTAAAATTTGACAAAAATCTGTACAAAAATCCAAGAATTCGAAGTTAATTTCAACTAGAATTACTCAAATGCAGCTCCTCTATCAAAAAAACCTAACATATTCCAGAAAAATCGAAGTTGGTTTCAACAAAATTTTTTTAAAATTTGACAAAATCTGTACAAAAATCAAAAAATTCGAAGTTAATTTCAAGTAGAATTACTCAAATGCAGCTCCTCTATCAACAAAACCTAACATATTCCAGAAAAATCGAAGTTGGTTTCAACAAAATTTTTAAAATTTGACAAAAATCTGTACAAAAATCCAAAAATTCGAAGTTAATTTCAACTAGAATTACTCAAACGCAGCTCCTCTATCAAAAAAACCTAGCATAATCCAGAAAAATCGAAGTTGGGTTCAACAAATTTTATAAAATTTGACAAAAATCTGCACAAAAATCCAAAAATTCGAAGTTAATTACAACTAAAATTACTCAAATGCAGCTCCTCTATCCAAAAAACCTAACATAATCCAGAAAAATCGAAGTTGGTTTCAACAAAATTTTTTAAAATTTGACAAAAATCTGTACAAAAATCCAAAAATTCCAAGTTATTATCAACTAAAATTACTCAAATGCAGCTCCTCTATCAAAAAAAACTTTACATAATCCAGAAAAATCGAAGTTGGTTTCAACAAAATTTTTTAAAATTTGCCAAAAATCTATACAAAAATCCAAAAATTCGAAGTTAATTTCAACTAGAATTACTCAAATGCAGCTCCTCTATCAAAAAAACCTAACATATTCCAGAAAAATCGAAGTTGATTTCAAGAAAATTTTTTAAAATTTGACAAAAATCTGTACAAAAATCCAAAAATTCGAAGATAATTTCAACTAAAATTACTCAAATGCAGCTCCTCTATCAAAAAAACCTAACAAATTCCAGAAAAATCGAAGTTGATTTCAACAAAATTTTTTAAAATTTGACAAAAATCTGTACAAAAATCCAAAAATTCGAAGTTAATTTCAACTAGAATTACTCAAATGCAGTTCCTCTATCAAAAAACCTAACATAATCCAGAAAAATCGAAGTTGGTTTCAACAAAATTATTTATAATTTGAAAAAAATCTGTACAAACATCCAAAAATTCGAAGTTAATTTCAACTAAAATTACTCAAATGCAGCTCCTCTATCAAAAAAACCTATCATATTCCAGAAAAATCGAAGTTGGTTTCAACAAAATATTTTAAAATTTGACAAAAATCTGTACAAAAATCCAAAAATTCGAAGTTAATTTCAACTAAAATTACTCAAATGCAGCTCCTCTATCAAAAAAACCTAACATAATCCAGAAAAATCGAAGTAGGTTTAAACAAAATTTTTTACAATTTGACAAAAATGTGTAAAATAATCCAAAAATTCGAAGTTATTTTCAACTAAAAATTCTCAAATGAAGCTCCTCTATCAAAAAACCTAACATAATCCAGAAAAATCGAAGTTGGTTTCAACAAAATTTTTTAAAATTTGACAAACATCAGTTCAAAAATCCCAAAATTCGAAATTAATTTCAACTAAAATTACTCAGATGCAGCTCCTCTATCAAAAAAACCTAACGTAATCCAGAATAATCAAAGTTGGTTTCAACAAAATTTTAAAAATTTGAGAAATCTGTACAAAATTCCAAAAATTCAAAGTTAATTTCAACTAGAATTACTCAAATGCAGCTCCCCTATCAAAAAAACCTAGCATAATCCAGAAAAATCGAAGTTGGGTTCAACAAATTTTATAAAATTTGACAAAAATCTGCACAAAAATCCAAAAATTCGAAGTTAATTACAACTAAAATTACTCAAATGCAGCTCCTCTATCCAAAAAACCTAACATAATCCAGAAAAATCGAAGTTGGTTTCAACAAAATTTTTTAAAATTTGACAAAAATCTGTACAAAAATCCAAAAATTCCAAGTTATTTTCAACTAAAATTACTCAAATGCAGCTCCTCTATCAAAAAAAACTTTACATAATCCAGAAAAATCGAAGTTGGTTTCAACAAAATTTTTAAAAATTTGACAAAAATCTATACAAAAATCCAAAAATTCGAAGTTAATTTCAACTAGAATTACTCAAATGCAGCTCCTCTATCAAAAAAACCTAACATATTCCAGAAAAATCTAAGTTGATTTCAACAAAATTTTTTAAAATTTGACAAAAATCTGTACAAAAATCCAAAAATTCGAAGTTATTTTCATCTAAAATTACTCAAATGCAGCTCCTCTATCAAAAAAACCTAACATAATCCAGAAAAATCGAAGTTGGTTTCAACAAAATTTTTTAAAATTTGACAAAAATGTGTACCAAAATCCAAAAATTCGAAGTTAATTTCAACTAAAATTATTCAAATGCAACTCCTCTACCAAAAAAACCAAACGTAATCCAGAATAATCAAAGTTGGTTTCAACAAAATTTTAAAAATTTGAGAAATCTGTACAAAATTCCAAAAATTCGAAGTTAATTTCAACTAGAATTACTCAAATGCAGCTCCTCTATCAAAAAAACCTAGCATAATCCAGAAAAATCGAAGTTGGGTTCAACAAATTTTATAAAATTTGACAAAAATCTGCACAAAAATCCAAAAATTCGAAGTTAATTACAACTAAAATTACTCAAATGCAGCTCCTCTATCCAAAAAACCTAACATAATCCAGAAAAATCGAAGTTGGTTTCAACAAAATTTTTTAAAATTTGACAAAAATCTGTACAAAAATCCAAAAATTCCAAGTTATTTTCAACTAAAATTACTCAAATGCAGCTCCTCTATCAAAAAAAACTTTACATAATCCAGAAAAATCGAAGTTGGTTTCAACAAAATTTTTAAAAATTTGACAAAAATCTATACAAAAATCCAAAAATTCGAAGTTAATTTCAACTAGAATTACTCAAATGCAGCTCCTCTATCAAAAAAACCTAACATATTCCAGAAAAATCTAAGTTGATTTCAACAAAATTTTTTAAAATTTGACAAAAATCTGTACAAAAATCCAAAAATTCGAAGATAATTTCAACTAAAATTACTCAAATGCAGCTCCTCTATCAAAAAAACCTAACATATTCCAGAAAAATCGAAGTTGATTTCAACAAAATTGTTTAAAATTTGATAAAAATCTGTACAAAAATCCAAAAATTCGAAGTTATTTTCATCTAAAATTACTCAAATGCAGCTCCTCTATCAAAAAAACTTTACATAATCCAGAAAAATCGAAGTTGGTTTCAACAAAATTTTTTAAAATTTGACAAAAATCTGTACAAAAATCCAAAAATTCGAAGTTAATTTCAACTAGAATTACTCAAATGCAGTTCCTCTATCAAAAAACCTAACATAATCCAGAAAAATCGAAGTTGGTTTCAACAAAATTTTTTAAAATTTGACAAAAATCTGTACAAAAATCCAAAAATTCGAAGTTATTTTCAACTAAAATTACTCAAATGCAGCTCCTCTATCAAAAAAACCTAACATATTCCAGAAAAATCGAAGTTGATTTCAACAAAATTTTTTAAAATTTGACAAAAATCTGTACAAAAATCCAAAAATTCGAAGTTAATTTCAACTAGAATTACTCAAATGCAGCTCCTCTATCAAAAAAACCTAACATAATCCAGAAAAATCGAAGTTGGGTTCAACAAAACTTTATAAAATTTGACAAAAATCTGTACAAAAATTCAAAAATTCGAAGATAATTTCATCTAAAATTACTCAAATGCAGCTCCTCTATCCAAAAAACCTAACATAATCCAGAAAAATCGAAGTTGGTTTCAACAAAATTTTTTAAAATTTGACAAAAATCTGTACCAAAATCCAAAAATTCGAAGTTAATTTCAACTAAAATTATTCAAATGCAACTCCCCTACCAAAAAAACCAAACGTAATCCAGAATAATCAAAGTTGGTTTCAACAAAATTTTAAAAATTTGAGAAATCTGTACAAAATTCCAAAAATTCGAAGTTAATTTCAACTAGAATTACTCAAATGCAGCTCCTCTATCAAAAAAACCTAGCATAATCCAGAAAAATCGAAGTTGGGTTCAACAAATTTTATAAAATTTGACAAAAATCTGCACAAAAATCCAAAAATTCGAAGTTAATTACAACTAAAATTACTCAAATGCAGCTCCTCTATCCAAAAAACCTAACATAATCCAGAAAAATCGAAGTTGGTTTCAACAAAATTTTTTAAAATTTGACAAAAATCTGTACAAAAATCCAAAAATTCCAAGTTATTTTCAACTAAAATTACTCAAATGCAGCTCCTCTATCAAAAAAAACTTTACATAATCCAGAAAAATCGAAGTTGGTTTCAACAAAATTTTTAAAAATTTGACAAAAATCTATACAAAAATCCAAAAATTCGAAGTTAATTTCAACTAGAATTACTCAAATGCAGCTCCTCTATCAAAAAAACCTAACATATTCCAGAAAAATCTAAGTTGATTTCAACAAAATTTTTTAAAATTTGACAAAAATCTGTACAAAAATCCAAAAATTCGAAGTTATTTTCAACTAAAAATACTCAAATGCAGCTCCTCTATCAAAAAAACCTAACATAATCCAGAAAAATCGAAGTTGGTTTCAACAAAATTTTTTAAAATTTCACAAAAATCTGTACAAAAATCCAAAAATTCGAAGCTAATTTCAACTAAAATTACTCAAATGCAGCTCCTCTATCAAAAAAACCAAACGTAATCCAGACTAATCGAAGTTGGATTCAACAAAATTTTTAAAACTTGACAATAATCTGTACAAAAATCCAAAAATTCGAAGTTATTTTCAACTAAAAATACTCAAATGCAGCTCCTCTATCAAAAAAACTTTACATAATCCAGAAAAATCGAAGTTGGTTTCAACAAAATTTTTTAAAATTTGACAAAAATCTGTACAAAAATCCAAAAATTCGAAGTTAATTTCAACTAGAATTACTCAAATGCAGTTCCTCTATCAAAAAACCTAACATAATCCAGGAAAATCGAAGTTGGTTTCAACAAAAATTTTTATAATTTGAAAAAAATCTGTACAAACATCCAAAAATTCGAAGTTAATTTCAACTAAAATTACTCAAATGCAGCTCCTCTATCAAAAAAACCTAACATATTCCAGAAAAATCGAAGTTGGGTTCAACAAAACTTTATAAAATTTGACAAAAATCTGTACAAAAATCCAAAAATTCGAAGGTAATTTCAACTAAAATTACTCAGATGCAGCTCCTCTATCAAAAAAACCTAACATAATCCAGAAAAATCGAAGTTGGTTTCAACAAAATTTTTTAAAATTTGACAAAAATCTGTACCAAAATCCAAAAATTCGAAGTTAATTTCAACTAAAATTATTCAAATGCAACTCCTCTACCAAAAAAACCAAACATAATCCAGAATAATCAAAGTTGGTTTCAACAAAATTTTAAAAATTTGAGAAATCTGTACCAAATTCCAAAAATTCGAAGCTAATGTCAACTAAAATTACTCAAATGCAGCTCCTCTATCAAAAAACCTAACATAATCCAGAAAAATCGAAGTAGGTTTAAACAAAATTATTTAAAATTTGACAAAAATCTGTACAAAAATCCAAAAATTCGAAGTTATTTTCAACTAAAAATACTCAAATGCAGCTCCTCTATCAAAAAAACCTAACATAATCCAGAAAAATCGAAGTTGGTTTCAACAAAATTTTTTAAAATTTCACAAAAATCTGTACAAAAATCCAAAAATTCGAAGCTAATTTCAACTAAAATTACTCAAATGCAGCTCCTCTATCAAAAAAACCAAACGTAATCCAGACTAATCGAAGTTGGATTCAACAAAATTTTTAAAACTTGACAATAATCTGTACAAAAATCCAAAAATTCGAAGTTATTTTCAACTAAAAATACTCAAATGCAGCTCCTCTATCAAAAAAACTTTACATAATCCAGAAAAATCGAAGTTGGTTTCAACAAAATTTTTTAAAATTTGACAAAAATCTGTACAAAAATCCAAAAATTCGAAGTTAATTTCAACTAGAATTACTCAAATGCAGTTCCTCTATCAAAAAACCTAACATAATCCAGGAAAATCGAAGTTGGTTTCAACAAAATTTTTTATAATTTGAAAAAAATCTGTACAAACATCCAAAAATTCGAAGTTAATTTCAACTAAAATTACTCAAATGCAGCTCCTCTATCAAAAAAACCTAACATATTCCAGAAAAATCGAAGTTGGGTTCAACAAAACTTTATAAAATTTGACAAAAATCTGTACAAAAATCCAAAAATTCGAAGGTAATTTCAACTAAAATTACTCAGATGCAGCTCCTCTATCAAAAAAACCTAACATAATCCAGAAAAATCGAAGTTGGTTTCAACAAAATTTTTTAAAATTTGACAAAAATCTGTACCAAAATCCAAAAATTCGAAGTTAATTTCAACTAAAATTATTCAAATGCAACTCCTCTACCAAAAAAACCAAACATAATCCAGAATAATCAAAGTTGGTTTCAACAAAATTTTTTAAAATTTGACAAAATTCTGTACAAGAATCCAAAAATTCGAAGTTAATTTCAACTAAAATTACTCAAATGCAGCTCCTCTATCAAAAAAACCTAACGTAATCCAGAAAAATCGAAGTTGGTTTCAACACAATTTTTTATAATTTGACAAAAATCTGTACAAACTGTTGTGCCCTGCGTGATGGCTCGCAAGGCTGGTACGGGATTTGGCGATATCGTAGGTTCGGGAGTGAACAAAAGATTAGGATCTACTGGGTGAACAGCACCAAGTACGTTTAAATTCAGAGACTAAGTCTTTATTCAAACTTAAACTAAACTAGACTGAGGTGTACAAAAGTTTTTAGCCGTGTTAACAGGTCGAGAGCCGAGTCTAGAATCCTCGTTTAGCGGTGTCGAATTGGTTTTTATGTCCCTCCTGGGCGTGGTACGCGTTACCATGCCCGGTCGCAGCGATGCGTTCGCATATTGCTGATTTTGCAGATTCGGTTGCTTAGCGGCTGTCTTAGCTCGGAAATGTCTCGAACGTTTCATAACGAACGTAATATAATATGTATAATGTATAGCGGTGACACGTGTGCTTGGGCGTTGCCTGGGCACAACATCCCTTCCCCCTAAGGGAGGTAAAGCCATAGCTTTTCTTAGTGGTTTGTTAACGTCGATTCTTAAGCTAGATTACAATAGTAAATCGGTGTGTACTAATGTTAGTTTACATTTGGTAATACTTGTATAATAACATTATAATTTTTGTTGATGGTTACGATTTGTATATAGTGGTTACAATGTTTCAAAGGGAACTGGTGGAAGACGTTCCTTCCTTACTAACTATTTTAATTATTGCTTCGGGTTTTTGTGTGGTTTTGTCGCGGCTTGTGTTGTCCGTTGTACAATGTCGTGGTGTTCTCGCTTTGAAGTGTACAATACATTTGTAGAGTGTAAAGATACATAGTGTAATTGTTATGATTCCCGTTATCGAGGATAGTGTAAAGAAACTGTAGTGATACTCGGTTGGTATAATCTCGGGTTTTTCTAAGTCGTTTTGTAAGTCGTCTAATTTTTTGCTGACTTTATTTAGTTCTTCTGGGTGTTTAATTATCCTTTTTAGTTCGAAATTTGTGTTACGATACGAGTTTACAGTGGTCTGTGGAAGTGTGATTTCGTCTAGCGACAAATTGTAACCAGGTAAGTAGTTCCATGTTTTTTCTATTCCGTATTGTTTTCCGGTTTCTATTGTAAATTCGGCGGTAGTAATAGTACATTTATTTCTTATCGTTATTATACCAGAGTCCTTAATACTATACATATTTGTGCCCTTATCGTCGCAAGTTGCTGCTAATTGTATCGGGTTTGGTGCAATATAAATCCATGCGCCTGGTTGTTGTAATTCTATCAGGATTGTGTGGTTCAATGTCATAATTCGTATTTTACAATTGTTCGATTTTTTTATTAATTTGGTGTACAACTGTACTCCGCATGGTCCGTATGGTATCGCTTTGAATATCGGGTGGTTAGAGGTACAGAGGTATAGATCGTTTATAGTCTTACATTTCGATAGGTCCTGCTGGCTCATCTGTATGTAATCTTGCACCGAGGTGTCAAGTACCACGTAGGAGTCGAGGGGTTCTATGTACGCGTAGAATGATTCATTTATCTTTGTGGGTACTGGGTGTACCTTGCTTAATTTGAATTTTTTCGCGTTTAACAGCGGAATATCTAGTATCACAGTAATTGATTTGGTATCCGAAAATGCAGAAAGTGTAAGGATTTCGTACAAAACGTGCATGTTTTCTAACTTTATTCCGATGGGGAAGTTTAGTCCTTGCGGTATGTGTGCTAGCGCGGAAGTGAGGTAAGTTATGATTTGTGCTGGTGGTATCAGTCGTGGGTTTAAGACTCCTTTCTTTATATCTATAATGAATTCTAATAAGTCTTGAGTGTCGCGCAGAAGTTTTTCCGCGACGCTATTTATTAGTATGAGGTGTTCGTCCATTGTCTCTCGAAATTTAGTAATGTCAGTCGTCTGTTGGAGTAGGTATTGAAGTTTGCCAAGTCGCGTTTAAAAGTGTTTTTTCGTTTTCCTGTACGTTTTGTATAGTTTCATTGAGGAGTTCGGCGTTAGCACTTACAATTTGCATTTGTCCCTTGATTGTATTTTTTAGTCTACTGTCCTGCCTTTTTAGGAGGTCTATTTGATTATTGATTTTCTTTCTATCTTCTGAATCCATTAGCCCGAATAGTGATTTGCCTATGTAACCTAATCCATCTATTAGTCCGCGACGCTGTTTTGGAGCGGAGCTTATGGTTTGTTGGACATAAGTAAGCAGTTGGGATACGCGGTCTACTTTGCTTTGAATTTTCGTGCCGAACATTTTACAGAATTTTTGTAAGTTATTGGTAGAAGGTGTTTTACATTGAGCAAGTATGTCATATAGTGCTGCCTGGAGGTTTGATTCGCGTTGGTAAATGTAAGATATGTCTACGTGTAGTATTAATTTCCAACTATCTCGGTAAATCTGTAGTTCGCCTATGTTTTCGAAGTAAATGCCTGGGTGGTCTTGAAATTCTTTTATGGCGAAGTCTGTGTCAGGGGTTGTCCCTCCTACGAGTAGTATCATCGATTGTAGGATGGTAATCCTGTAAAATATAATGTCGAGGTGTAGTCGGCGCTTCGTTTCGTTAGTCGTGAATTCTTTTCGTCGTGCGAGTGCTGTGCGTGTGCGAGATAAAATTTTGCTAACGTAGGACAGTTCGTCTTCGTAGGGACTCGATTGTCTCGTCGCTTCTTACTTCGTTTCATTCTTCACTATGTTGTCGCTCTGGGATTTACCGCGCGAGATCGCGATGTTTCTATTGGTGTGTGTTATACTGTTTAGTGTCTCCGTGCGTGTGGTTGAGGTGATTGTATTAATTGTTTTAAATTTTTCCTCTAGCGTTTGGAGTATCCGGCCCCGCCGGGATTTATTAACATAGAATATAGGCGGGCGGTACGAGAATACCGCACGAATCGACGTTTATTTGAGGCGGAGAACGCCGAGTTTTTGGACGGAGATGACGCGTGGGGCGTGCGCGCCTTATTTAGTGAGTTTCTTTTTATTTATTTTTCGTTACTTTGTGTTGTTTGTCTCTAGTGGAATTTTCTATTTTAATTCATTCGTATCCGGTTTTTGTTCCAGAACGCCATGGAGATTGGTTCATCGAGCCCGTTCATCGGCGCGAAGTTTGGGCAATGTTTGACCTATAGTCCTCATTTTATATATATATTATCTTCCCCCTTCCTTTTTTTTTTGTTTTTTAAAATATAATTAACCTTTTTCTCCTTATTTCTTATAGTTGTTCGCGTACCGTTACTTCCCTTCACGATTGCGACCATTTCCTATTCCTGCCCTATTCGATAAAATGCTTAAGTCGGTTTGCGTGTACGCGAAGCGTTCGTCGTCCCTTATTAATAGTGTAGTTATTATTATCGTGCGTGTTTTGGATCGTGTATCCATGCGGCCGTTAATTTCTTTGATCGTCCGCGTCTCACAGTCTCGTCGTGTAGTAACACTTGGTCCCCGATTTTGAAGGATCTGTCTGCTGTCTTTTTGTCGTATTGTGTCTTTGACTTGTCCTTATTAATCCCTATTGTATCGCGCGCAATGCTATTTGTAGACCGTAGTCTTTCTCGTAATTCTTCAGCGTATTGGTCATAGGTATATGTTAATCGCGGTGCCTGGTTTAGTGAGGTCGGCAGGGTAGCTTGCCTCCCAAAAACGAGTTCGAATGGTGTGTAGCTAGTGGACGTGTGCGGGGTAGTGTTGTAAGTAAACATCGCGTATGGTAGCCACTCATCCCAATCAGTCTGGTCTTCCGCGATAAAATTTTTTAAGTATTCTGCCAGTGTACGATGGCTTCTTTCTAGAGCTCCGTTTGACTGTGGGTGGTAGGCCGTGGTTTGAATTTTATCAATCTTGAGCAATTTGCAGACATTTTTGAATATTTGGCTTAGGAAATTGGTTCCTTGATCGGTCAGCACTCGTTGTGGTATACCGTATTCGCAAATTATCCTAGTGACGAATTCCTTTGCTACAGTGTTTGCTTCTTGATTCTCGAGGGGTATGGCTTTACTGTATTTGGTTAATAGATCTTGAAAGGTTAGTATGTATTTGTTTCGTCTGTTTGTCTCGGGTAAAGGTCCTACTATGTCTAGTGCGCATTTCTCGAATGGTTCCATGGGAGTGTCTGTAATTACCATGGGAGCTTTGGTTATTTTCGTTAGTTTATTCTTCTGACATTTTTCGCATCTGGAGATATACTTTTCTATGTCTTGCCGCATACCTGCCCACGAATGATTTAATTTTATACGTTCCAAGGTCCGTTTTACCCCTAAATGTCCACCTAAGGGAGTGTCGTGGTATTCACGTAGTATTCTGTTTTTATCGTCTTCCGTATATGTCGTATCGCTCGTTTCTTCTTCTGATCGGGTCTCGTCTTCTTCGCTAGTGCGTTCACTGGCGCCGGTTAATGTTTCTGTGCTGAGCTTGCGTTTTGTTCCTCGCGTAATCGCGAACATTCTACTGAGGGCGTCCGCGTTTTTATTTGTTTTTCCCGTTTTATATTCTATGGTATAATCGTACTCTGCTAATTTTAATTTCCACCTCATTAATCTAGAGCCGGGGTCTTTAACGTTAAAAAGCCAAGTTAGTGGTTTATGATCTGTCACGATTTTAAATTTAGTGCCGTATACATATGGTCTGAAATGTTGTGTTGCCCATACGATGGCCAACAATTCCTTTTCAATGGTACTATAGTTCTCTTCCGCTTTGTTTAACACCCTACTTGCGTACGCTATTGGCAAATCTTGTCCTATCTTTCCCTGCGATAATACTGCTCCTATTGCCTTACCGGAAGCGTCTGTTGTCAGAACGAAAGGTTTCGAGAAATCAGGGTATTGAAGTATTGGTGCCGTTGTTAATTTTTCCTTCAGTATCTCGAAGGCTTCTTGTTCCTGTGCGGTCCATCTGAACGTTTGGTCTTTCTTTAATAATTGTGTCAAAGGCTTCGCGATTTGTGAAAAATGGTCTATGAATCTCCTATAATATCCAGCCAAGCCTAAGAAAGATTGTACGTCTTTGACTCTGTTAGGTATCGGAAAGTTTCGTACAGCGTCGAGCTTTGAAGGGTCCGGCTTGATGCCGTTTTCGGTGATCACGTGACCTAAGTACACGGTTTCTTTTCGTAGAAATTCACATTTGTTAGGTTGAAGTTTTAGGCCACTCTCGCGTATACGTTCAAATACCTGTTCTAGACGATCTTGGTGTTCCTTCAACGAGCGTCCGTAGACGACTATATCATCTAAATACACGAAACATTTTATTCCCTGTAGGCCCGATAGTATGGTGTTCATTAATCTTTGGAATGTTGCGGGAGCGTTTTTAAGCCCAAACGGCATTCTATTATACTCGAAATGGCCATAAGGTGTTGAAAATGCCGTTTTCTCTCGGTCTTCCTCTTTCATAGCTATTTGATGGAATCCTGACGCTAAATCTAAGGTTGAGAAATATTTTGCTCCGCCTAATTGGTCTAAAATATCTGTTATATTTGGCAAGGGATACGAGTCGCCTATCGTCGCGTCGTTCACTTGCCGAAGATCTGCCACCACCCTGAGTCTGCGTTTTCCTGAGGCGTCTGGTTTTTTCGGAACTACTAGCAAAGGGGAGTTCCATTGACTGGCGCTTGGTCTAATTATTCCTTCTCTTACCATTTCCTGAACTTGTCTATTTACTTCTTCCTTATGTGCTTGTGGCAATCTGTACGGCTTTACGTATATAGGTTTAGTACCTGGGATTAGGGTAATCGAGTGCTCCGCCTTCGTGGTGTACCCTAACTTGTCTCCTTCTAAAGCGAATATTTCGTTATACTTTTCGCACAGCCCGCGTAGGCTGGCCTCCTCTTCCCTATTCAGGTGTTCCGTCCTAAGATTTTCGCGCAAGATTTGCATTCTATTTCTCCCGTGTACGGTATGTACCACGTACGTCGGTGTGTTGCTCTCCTTGTCGCTAGTCGCGTCTGTCGGGTCAATGTCATCGCTCGTCAGCGTTTGTAGCGTCACGGTTGGCGTGTTGATAAGGACTTCGTCCGTAGTAGTGTTTAATACGCTTATTACGCATCTCCCGTTTCGGCCTACTGTAAGTGTATTTCCTATGATCACTCCTGGCTTAATAGATTGTCCTTCTACTATACCTTCACCCTTATCTGTCGTCCTAGCTAGAAGAATGGTCTCTGATCGCGGTTTTAGAGTTACGTTTCCACCTCCTGAGTAGGGAAATTGTATTCCGTACAACTCTATTCCTAGGTTCGCTCGGATGCAGACGTCGTGTTTAGCCATAAAATCCTGTCCTAAGATTCCGTCTGCTTCTAAGGGGAAGTCGTCCTTGACTAACCGGCAAGGGTGCGTTACCGTTTTATTTCCGACTTTTATGTTTAAATGTACTAGACACAGCGTTTTAATTTCCATAGGGGCTATGCCTCGCAAGGAAACTACTTCGTCCTCGGCGCGGACATCGTCCAGCACCTTTCCTATCTTTATTAACGTAATGTCGGCACCGGTGTCGACTAACATATTTGCCTTTTCTTGTATTAATTCCGGCGCTCTAATTTCGATTGTGTTTTCGAACTGTGATGTCATTACCACGTTCGCTCGATATGATTCTACTCTAGGTCCTGTGTTTGTTTGTCTATCGTCGGTTGTTCCGCGGCTCGCGGTAGGAGAATCTTGATTTTCGTTAGATTGTTCTCGACCCGGAGTTCTGGTATGATTCTGTCTGGTATCTTCACGTCTGTAGTTTGTATTCGTATAACGCGGTCTATATTCTCGTCCGTTTGCTCTTTCTCTAGCCCTGCATTCTCGGATTTGATGTCCCGGTTTTTTACAATAGTGGCAGACCATGGTGACGCGCTGTACTTCTCTTTTTATAGTCGTTTGTTGCGTCGGATAGTTTTCTCGCGGCATGCTTAACCGCGTATAGCAATTCCTTGCTAAATGTCCTAACTTATTACAACGATCGCAGCGCGGTACGTTTGTTCCTTCCCTTCCTTTAGGCTGATTACCGAATTTCCTGTAATTTCGCGCGGTGTTTAGACCCATCGCTTGTTCTTCCTCTATAGCGGCGGCTATAGCTGCATTTAACGTTGCATAGTTTCGAGACCTTATGATCGTTCTTAGTTTTACATTCAACCCGAGTGTGAAAACATCTAGGGCGCGTTCTTGCACAGATTCTGTTAACGCGTTATTTACTTCGTCACTGTTCTCCGGTTTTACTGATAGTTCGGATAATTCTCCAGCTAATTCTTCTACTCTGCACGCGAATAATTTTACGTTTTCGCCTTCTCGTTGGTGACAGGCATGAAACTCTGCACCAACTGCTCCTATTGACCTTTTGTCTACAAATAAGGAAGTTAAGATGTCCTTTAATTTATCGAAAGTACTTACATCTTTGTACTCTAATACCTTGGCTGCCTTGCCTTTAATTTTCGTTCCTATCACTGTTTTCAAGAATCGTGGTAATTCATTCACGGGGACAAACTCCGAGGCACTCGTATAAGACTTCAAAAATTCTGCAAGTTCGTCTGACGATTTTCCTACGAATTTATCGACTAATGACAGCGCGGTAGATAATATTTTCACATCCGGTGGCGGTACTGGGAGGCTAGTTTCCCTATTTAGCGACATTTCTAGTTCTTCCTTTTCTTCCCTGTCCAACAAACTAAAGTCCGCTAACACAATCGGATATTCTCTATTTGGTGGTACAAAGTTTTCTGGGGACGATTCGGCGCTGGAATCGTCCTTTTTTCTAATGCTTAATCGCAACGGCGACGGTCGAAGTGCTCGACGAGACGGTCTTGGATGGTCTATAGAAGGTAGAGGATCTAGTTCCTCTCGTACAAATGTTAATTTTTTATCGAAAAACGACTCGAATGATCGCGACAAGCTTCTTTGGCCCGGGAGTTTAAATTGCTTTGCGCGTTCGTCTTCTATAGACATGCATGTACCGTTTCTAAATTTCTATAGGACTCTGGTTTACAATATGTAAGTTCGCGTTCTTTTATTCCGGACTCAATATGCGCTTTTATTTTACTCACAAGGCTGCTCGCAACCACATGTCGTCAGCTCGGTTAGGTGTTCGCTCGTCCGTGAATCAACGGCGGTGATTAGATGAACTGAATCCAGCAAGGTCGATCCTTACAGCTGTTCACTGCGTGCTCTGACGGCTGCTTCCCTCGTACGGTTCTCCGTCCGTCCTTCAGGAGCGGCTTCCACTCGTTTCTCAGTCCCCAAGTCCTCTCGCGCGTCCTGGTCCTCGAATCAGCGACGTCCTCGTAGATGGATTTGGTGTTAGGTAAATGGTTCTTTCACCCGTTCACTCTCAGGCCTATTTTACTCGTCTCCAGGCTCGTCTTCGTTCGGACTGCGTCGAACGTTTTATCAAAGGCCGTTCCTCGGTCCTCTGTGCTACCTCGGTAGCGACGATAGCCTGTTCCAGCCTATGAGATTGCGATGATCCAATAATCTAGTCGAGAGAATTTAATCTAAGACTATGTCGATCAATCGGTTACAACAAGGCTCGGTAATATTTTTACGATGAACAATCCAATCCCACCGCTGCCACCAATTTGTTGTGCCCTGCGTGATGGTTCGCAAGGCTGGTACGGGATTTGGCGATATCGTAGGTTCGGGAGTGAACAAAAGATTAGGATCTACTGGGTGAACAGCACCAAGTACGTTTAAATTCAGAGACTAAGTCTTTATTCAAACTTAAACTAAACTAGACTGAGGTGTACAAAAGTTTTTAGCCGTGTTAACAGGTCGAGAGCCGAGTCTAGAATCCTCGTTTAGCGGTGTCGAATTGGTTTTTATGTCCCTCCTGGGCGTGGTACGCGTTACCATGCCCGGTCGCAGCGATGCGTTCGCATATTGCTGATTTTGCAGATTCGGTTGCTTAGCGGCTGTCTTAGCTCGGAAACGTCTCGAACGTTTCATAACGAACGTAATATAATATGTATAATGTATAGCGGTGACCCGTGTGCTTGGGCGTTGCCTGGGCACAACAAAACATCCAAAAATTCGCAGTTAATTACAACTAAAATTACTCAAATGCAGCTCCTCTATCCACAAAACCTAAAATAATCCAGAAAAATCGAAGTTGGTTTCAACAAAATTTTTTAAAATTTGACAAAAATCTGTACAAAAATCCAAAAAATCGAAGTTAATTTCAACTAGAATTACTCAAATGCAGCTCGTCTATCAAAAAAACCTAACATAATCCAGAAAAATCGAAGTTGGTTTCAACAAAATTTTTTAAAATTTGACTAAAATCTAAACCAAAATCCAAAAATTCGAAGATAATTTCAACTAAAATTACTCAAATGCAGCTCCTCTATCAAAAAAACTTTACATAATCCAGAAAAATCGAAGTAGGTTTAAACAAAATTTTTTAAAATTTGACAAAAATCTGTACAAAAATCCAAAAATTCGAAGTTAATTTCAACTAGAATTACTCAAATGCAGCTCCTCTATCATAAAAACCTAACATAATCCAGAAAAATCGAAGTTGGGTTCAACAAAATTTTATAAAATTTGACAAAAATCTGCACAAAAATCCAAAAAATCGAAGTTAATTTCAACTAGAATTACTCAAATGCAGCTCCTCTATCCAAAAAACCTAAAATAATCCAGAAAAATCGAAGTTGGTTTCAACAAAATTTTTTAAAATTTGACAAAAATCTGTACAAAAATCCAAAAAATCGAAGTTAATTTCAACTAGAATTACGCAAATGCAGCTCGTCTATCAAAAAAACGTAACATAATCCAGAAAAATCGAAGTTGGTTTCAACAAAATTTTTTAAAATTTGACAAAAATCAGTACAAGAATCCAAAAATTCGAAGTTAATTTCAACTAAAATTACTCAAATGCAGCTCCTCTATCAAAAAACCTAACATAATCCAGAAAAATCGAAGTTCGTTTCAACAAAATTTTTTAAAATTTGACAAAAATCTGTACAAAAATCCAAAAATTCGAAGTTAATTTCAACTAAAATTACTCAAATGCAGCTCCTCTATAAAAAAAACCTAACATAATCCAGAAAAATCGAAGTTGGGTTCAACAAAATTTTTTAAAATTTGACAAAAATCTGAACAAAAATCCAAAAATTCGAAGTTAATTACAACTAAAATTACTCAAATGCAGCTCCTCTATCCAAAAAACCTAACATAATCCAGAAAAATCGAAGTTGGTTTCAACTTTTTTTTTTTAAATTTCACAAATATCTGTACAAAAATCCAAAAATTCGAAGTTAATTTCAACTAAAATTACTCAAATGCAGCTCCTTTATCAAAAAAACCTAACATATTTCAGAAAAATCGATGTTGGTTTCAACAAAATTTTTTAAAATTTGACAAAAATCTGTACAAGAATCCAAAAATTCGATGTTAATTTCAACTAAAATTACTCAAATGCAGCTCCTCTATCAATAAAACTTTACATAATCCAGAAAAATCGAAGTTGGTTTCAACAAAATTTTTTAAAATTTGACAAAAATCTGTACAAAAATCCAAAAATTCGAAGTTAATTTCAACTAAAATTACTCAAATGCAGCTCCTCTATCAATAAAACTTTACATAATCCAGAAAAATCGAAGTTGGTTTCAACAAAATTTTTTAAAATTTGACAAAAATCTGTACAAAAATCCAAAAATTCGAAGTTAATTTCAACTAAAATTACTCAAATGCAGCTCCTCTATCAAAAACAACCCAACATAATACAGAAAAATTGAAGTAGGTTTAAACAAAATTTTTTAAAATTTGACAAAAATCTGTACAAAAATCCCAAAATTCGAAGTTATTTTCAACTAAAATTACTCAAATGCAGCTCCGCTACCAAAAAAACCTAACGTAATCCAGAGTAATCGAAGTAGGTTTAAACAAAATTTTTTAAAATTTGACAAATATCTGTACAAAAATCCAAAAATTCGAAGTTAACTTCAACTAAAATTACTCAAATGCAGCTCCTCTATCAAAAAAACCTAACGTAATCCAGAAAAATCGAAGTTGGTTTCAACACAATTTTTTATAATTTGACAAAAATCTGTACAAACATCCAAAAATTCGAATTTAATTTCAACTAAAATTACTCAAATGCAGCTCCTCTATCAAAAAACCTAAAATAATCCAGGAAAATCGAAGTTGGTTTCAACAAAATTTTTTAAAATTTGACAAAAATCTGTACAAAAATCCAAAAAATCGAAGTTAATTTCAACTAGAATTACGCAAATGCAGCTCGTCTATCAAAAAAACCTAACATATTTCAGAAAAATCGATGTTGGTTTCAACAAAATTTTTTAAAATTTGACAAAAATCTGTACAAGAATACAAAAATTCGATGTTAATTTCAACTAAAATTACTCAAATGCAGCTCCTCTATCAATAAAACTTTACATAATCCAGAAAAATCGAAGTTGGTTTCAACAAAATTTTTTAAAATTTGACAAAAATCTGTACAAAAATCCAAAAATTCGAAGTTAATTTCAACTAAAATTACTCAAATGCAGCTCCTCTATCAAAAACAACCCAACATAATACAGAAAAATCGAAGTAGGTTTAAACAAAATTTTTTAAAATTTGACAATAATCTGTACAAAAATCCCAAAATTCGAAGTTATTTTCAACTAAAATTACTCAAATGCAGCTCCGCTACCAAAAAAACCTAACGTAATCCAGAGTAATCGAAGTAGGTTTAAACAAAATTTTTTAAAATTTGACAAATATCTGTACAAAAATCCAAAAATTCGAAGTTAACTTCAACTAAAATTACTCAAATGCAGCTCCTCTATCAAAAAAACCTAACGTAATCCAGAAAAATCGAAGTTGGTTTCAACAAAATTTTTTAAAATTGGACAAAACTCTGAACAAAAATCCAAAAATTCGAAGATAATTTCAACTAGAATTACTCAAATGCAGCTCCTCTATCAAAAAAACCTAACATAATCCAGAAAAATCGTAGTTGGTTTCAACAAAATTTTTTATAATTTGACAAAAATCTGTACAAAAATCCAAAAATTCGAAGATAATTTCAACTAAAATTACTCAAATGCTGCTCCTCTACCAAAAAAACCTAACATATTCCAGAAAAATGGAAGTTGATTTCAACAAAATTTTATAAAATTTGACAAAAATCTGTACAAAAATCCAAAAATTCGAAGTTAATTACAACTAAAATTACTCAAATGCAGCTCCTCTATCAAAAAAACCTAACATAATCCAGAAAAATCGAAGTTGGTTTCAACAAAATATTTTAAAATTTGACAAAAATCAGTACAAAAATCCAAAAATTCGAAGTTAATTTCAACTAAAATTACTCAAATGCAGCTCCTCTATCAAAAAAACCTAACATAATCCAGAAAAATCGAAGTCGGTTTCAACAAAACTTTTTAAAATTTGACAAAAATTCGAAGTTAATTTCAACTGAAATTACTCAAATGCAGCTCCGCTACCAAAAAAACCTAACGTAATCCAGAGTAATCGAAGTTGGTTTCAACAAAATTTTTTAAAATTTGACAAAAATCTGCACAAAAATCCAAAAATTCGAAGTTAATTACAACTAAAATTACTCAAATGCAGCTCCTCTATCAAAAAAACCTAACATAATCCAGAAAAATCGAAGTTGGTTTCAACAAAATTGTTTAAATTTTGACAAAAATCAGTACAAAAATCCAAAAATTCGAAGTTAATTTCAACTAAAATTACTCAAATGCAGCTCCTCTATCAAAAAAACCTAACATAATCCAGAAAAATCGAAGTCGGTTTCAACAAAACTTTTTAAAATTTGACAAAAATTCGAAGTTAATTTCAACTGAAATTACTCAAATGCAGCTCCGCTACCAAAAAAACCTAACGTAATCCAGAGTAATCGAAGTTGGTTTTGAAAAAAATCTGTACAAACATCCAAAAATTCGAAGTTAATTTCAAGTAGAATTACTCAAATGCATCTCCTCTATCAAAAAACCTAACATAATCCAGAAAAATCGAAGTTGGTTTCAACAAAATTTTTAAAATTTGACAAAAATCTGTACAAAAATCCAAAAATTAGAAGTTAATTTCAACTAAAATTACTCAAATGCAGCTCCTCTATCAAAAAAACCTAACATATTCCAGAAAAATCGAAGTTGGTTTCAACAAAATTTTTAAAATTTGACAAAAATCTGTACAAAAATCCAAAAATTCGAAGTTATTTTCAACTAAAATTACTCAAATGCAGCTCCTCTATCAAAAAAACCTAACATAATCCAGAAAAATCGAAGTTGGTTTCAACAAAATTTTTTAAAATTTGACAAAATCTGTACAAAAATCCAAAAATTCGAAGTTAATTTCAACTAAAATTACTCAAATGCAGCTCCGCTACCAAAGAAACCTAACGTAATCCAGAAAAATCGAAGTTGGTTTCAACAAAATTTATTAAAATTTGACAAAAATCTGTACAAAAATCCAAAAATTCGAAGTTAATTACAACTAAAATTACTCAAATGCAGCTCCTCTATCCAAAAAACCTAACATAATCCAGAAAAATCGAAGTTGGTTTCAACAAAATTTTTTATAATTTGAAAAAAATCTGTACAAACATCCAAAAATTCGAAGTTAATTTCAACTAAAATTACTCAAATGCAGCTCCTCTATCAAAGAAACCTAACATAATCCAGAAAAATCGAAGTTGGTTGCAACAAAATTTTTTAAAATTTGACAAAAATCTGTTCAAAAATCCCAAAATTCGAAGTTAATTTCAACTAAAATTACTCAAATGCAGCTCCTCTATCAAAAAAACCTAACGTAATCCAGAAAAATCGAAGTTGGTTTCAACAAAATTTTTTAAAATTTGACAAAATCTGTACAAAAATCCAAAAATTCGAAGTTAATTTCAAGTAGAATTACTCAAATGCAGCTCCTCTATCAAAAAACCTAACATATTCCAGAAAAATCGAAGTTGGTTTCAACAAAATTTTTAAAATTTGACAAAAATCTGTACAAAAATCCAAAAATTCGAAGTTATTTTCAACTAAAATTACTCAAATGCAGCTCCTCTATCAAAAAAACCTAACATAATCCAGAAAAATCGAAGTTGGTTTCAACAAAATTTTTTAAAATTTGACAAAATCTGTACAAAAATCCAAAAATTCGAAGTTAATTTCAACTAAAATTACTCAAATGCAGCTCCGCTACCAAAGAAACCTAACGTAATCCAGAAAAATCGAAGTTGGTTTCAACAAAATTTATTAAAATTTGACAAAAATCTGTACAAAAATCCAAAAATTCGAAGTTAATTACAACTAAAATTACTCAAATGCAGCTCCTCTATCCAAAAAACCTAACATAATCCAGAAAAATCGAAGTTGGTTTCAACAAAATTTTTTATAATTTGAAAAAAATCTGTACAAACATCCAAAAATTCGAAGTTAATTTCAACTAAAATTACTCAAATGCAGCTCCTCTATCAAAGAAACCTAACATAATCCAGAAAAATCGAAGTTGGTTGCAACAAAATTTTTTAAAATTTGACAAAAATCTGTTCAAAAATCCCAAAATTCGAAGTTAATTTCAACTAAAATTACTCAAATGCAGCTCCTCTATCAAAAAAACCTAACGTAATCCAGAAAAATCGAAGTTGGTTTCAACAAAATTTTTTAAAATTTGACAAAATCTGTACAAAAATCCAAAAATTCGAAGTTAATTTCAAGTAGAATTACTCAAATGCAGCTCCTCTATCAAAAAACCTAACATATTCCAGAAAAATCGAAGTTGGTTTCAACAAAATTTTTAAAGTTTGACAAAAATCTGTACACAAATCCAAAAATTCGAAGTTATTTTCAACTAAAATTACTCAAATGCAGCTCCTCTATCAAAAAAACTTTACATAATCCAGAAAAATCGAAGTTGGTTTGAACAAAATTTTTTAAAATTTGACAAACATCTGTACAAAAATCCCAAAATTCGAAGTTAATTTCAAGTAAAATTACTCAAATGCAGTTCCGCTACCAAAAAGCCTAACGTAATCCAGAGTAATCGAAGTTGGTTTCAACAAAATTTTTTAAAATTTGACAAAAGTCTGTACAAAAATCCAAAAATTCGAAGATAATTTCAACTAAAATTACTCAAATGCAGCTCCTCTATCAAAAAAACCTAACATATTCCAGAAAAATCGAAGTTGGTTTCAACAAAATTTATTAAAATTTGACAAAAATCTGTACAAAAATCCAAAAATTCGAAGTTAATTACAACTAAAATTACTCAAATGCAGCTCCTCTATCCAAAAAACCTAACATAATCCAGAAAAATCGAAGTTGGTTTCAACAAAATTTTATAAAATTTGACAAAAATCTATACAAAAATCCAAAAATTCGAAGTTATTTTCAACTAAAATTACTCAAATGCAGCTCCTCTATCCTAAAAATCTAACATAATTCAGAAAAATCGAAGTTGGTTTCAACAAAATTTTTTAAAATTTGACAAAATCTGTACAAAAATCCAAAAATTCGGAGTTAATTTCAAGTAGAATTACTCAAATGCAGCTCCTCTATCCAAAAAACCTAACATAATCCAGAAAAATCGAAGTTGGTTTCAACAAAATTTTTTAAAATTTGACAAAATCTGTACAAAAATCCAAAAATTCGAAGTTAATTTCAAGTAGAATTACTCAAATGCAGCTCCTCTATCAAAAAACCTAACATATTCCAAAAAATCGAAGTTGGTTTCAACAAAATTTTTAAAGTTTGACAAAAATCTGTACACAAATCCAAAAATTCGAAGTTATTTTCAACTAAAATTACTCAAATGCAGCTCCTCTATCAAAAAAACTTTACATAATCCAGAAAAATCGAAGTTGGTTTGAACAAAATTTTTTAAAATTTGACAAACATCTGTACAAAAATCCCAAAATTCGAAGTTAATTTCAAGTAAAATTACTCAAATGCAGTTCCGCTACCAAAAAGCCTAACGTAATCCAGAGTAATCGAAGTTGGTTTCAACAAAATTTTTTAAAATTTGACAAAAGTCTGTACAAAAATCCAAAAATTCGAAGATAATTTCAACTAAAATTACTCAAATGCAGCTCCTCTATCAAAAAAACCTAACATATTCCAGAAAAATCGAAGTTGGTTTCAACAAAATTTATTAAAATTTGACAAAAATCTGTACAAAAATCCAAAAATTCGAAGTTAATTACAACTAAAATTACTCAAATGCAGCTCCTCTATCCAAAAAACCTAACATAATCCAGAAAAATCGAAGTTGGTTTCAACAAAATTTTATAAAATTTGACAAAAATCTATACAAAAATCCAAAAATTCGAAGTTATTTTCAACTAAAATTACTCAAATGCAGCTCCTCTATCCTAAAAATCTATCATAATTCAGAAAAATCGAAGTTGGTTTCAACAAAATTTTTTAAAATTTGACAAAATCTGTACAAAAATCCAAAAATTCGAAGTTAATTTCAACTAAAATTACTCAAATGCAGCTCCGCTACCAAAGAAACCTAACGTAATCCAGAAAAATCGAAGTTGGTTTCAACAAAATTTATTAAAATTTGACAAAAATCTGTACAAAAATCCAAAAATTCGAAGTTAATTACAACTAAAATTACTCAAATGCAGCTCCTCTATCCAAAAAACCTAACATAATCCAGAAAAATCGAAGTTGGTTTCAACAAAATTTTTTATAATTTGAAAAAAATCTGTACAAACATCCAAAAATTCGAAGTTAATTTCAACTAAAATTACTCAAATGCAGCTCCTCTATCAAAGAAACCTAACATAATCCAGAAAAATCGAAGTTGGTTGCAACAAAATTTTTTAAAATTTGACAAAAATCTGTTCAAAAATCCCAAAATTCGAAGTTAATTTCAACTAAAATTACTCAAATGCAGCTCCTCTATCAAAAAAACCTAACGTAATCCAGAAAAATCGAAGTTGGTTTCAACAAAATTTTTTAAAATTTGACAAAATCTGTACAAAAATCCAAAAATTCGAAGTTAATTTCAAGTAGAATTACTCAAATGCAGCTCCTCTATCAAAAAACCTAACATATTCCAGAAAAATCGAAGTTGGTTTCAACAAAATTTTTAAAGTTTGACAAAAATCTGTACACAAATCCAAAAATTCGAAGTTATTTTCAACTAAAATTACTCAAATGCAGCTCCTCTATCAAAAAAACTTTACATAATCCAGAAAAATCGAAGTTGGTTTGAACAAAATTTTTTAAAATTTGACAAACATCTGTACAAAAATCCCAAAATTCGAAGTTAATTTCAAGTAAAATTACTCAAATGCAGTTCCGCTACCAAAAAGCCTAACGTAATCCAGAGTAATCGAAGTTGGTTTCAACAAAATTTTTTAAAATTTGACAAAAGTCTGTACAAAAATCCAAAAATTCGAAGATAATTTCAACTAAAATTACTCAAATGCAGCTCCTCTATCAAAAAAACCTAACATATTCCAGAAAAATCGAAGTTGGTTTCAACAAAATTTATTAAAATTTGACAAAAATCTGTACAAAAATCCAAAAATTCGACGTTAATTACAACTAAAATTACTCAAATGCAGCTCCTCTATCCAAAAAACCTAACATAATCCAGAAAAATCGAAGTTGCTTTCAACAAAATTTTTTAAAATTTGACAAAATCTGTACAAAAATCCAAAAATTCGAAGTTAATTTCAACTAAAATTACTCAAATGCAGCTCCGCTACCAAAGAAACCTAACGTAATCCAGAAAAATCGAAGTTGGTTTCAACAAAATTTATTAAAATTTGACAAAAATCTGTACAAAAATCCAAAAATTCGAAGTTAATTACAACTAAAATTACTCAAATGCAGCTCCTCTATCAAAAAAACTTTACATAATCCAGAAAAATCGAAGTTGGTTTCAACAAAATTTTTTAAAATTTGACAAAAATCTATACAAAAATCCAAAAATTCGAAGTTAATTTCAACTAGAATTACTCAAATGCAGCTCCTCTATCAAAAAAAACATAACATAATCCAGAAAAATCGAAGTTGGGTTCAACAAAATTTTATAAAATTTGACAAAAATCTGCACAAAAATCCAAAAATTCGAAGTTAATTACAACAAAAATTACTCAAATGCAGCTCCTCTATCCAAAAAATCTAACATAATTCAGAAAAATCGAAGTTGGTTTCAACAAAAATTTTTAAAATTTGACAAAATCTGTACAAAAATCCAAAAATTCGAAGTTAATTTTAAGTAGAATTACTCAAATGCAGCTCCTCTATCAAAAAAACCTAACATAATCCAGAAAAATCGAAATTGGTTTCAACAAAATTTTTTAAAATTTGACAAAAATCTGTACAAACATCCAAAAATTCGAAGTTAATTTCAACTAAAATTACTCAAATGCAGCTCCTCTATCAAAAAAACCTAACATAATCCAGAAAAATCGAAGTTGGTTTCAAAAAAATTTTTTAAAATTTGACAAAATCTGTACAAAAATCCAAAAATTCGAAGTTAATTTCAACTAAAATTACTCAAATGCAGCTCCGCTACCAAAGAAACCTAACGTAATCCAGAGTAATCGAAGTTGGTTTCAACAAAATTTTTTAAAATTTGACAAAAATCTGTACAAAAATCCAAAAATTCGAAGTTATTTTCAACTAAAATTACTCAAGTGCAGCTCCTCTATCAAAAAAACCTAACATATTCCAGAAAAATCGAAGTTGGTTTCAACAAAATTTTTAAAATTTGACAAAAATCTGTACAGAAATCCAAAAATTCGAAGTTATTTTCAACTAAAATTACTCAAATGCAGCTCCTCTATCCAAAAAACCTAACATAATCCAGAAAAATCGAAGTTGGTTTCAACAAAATTTTTTAAAATTTGACAAAATCTGTACAAAAATCCAAAAATTCGAAGTTAATTTCAACTAAAATTACTCAAATGCAGCTCCGCTACCAAAGAAACCTAACATATTCCAGAAAAATCGAAGTTGGTTTCAACAAAATTTATTAAAATTTGACAAAAATCTGTACAAAAATCCAAAAATTCGAAGTTATTTTCAACTAAAATTACTCAAATGCAGCTCCTCTATCCTAAAAATCTAACATAATTCAGAAAAATCGAAGTTGGTTTCAACAAAATTTTTTAAAATTTGACAAAATCTGTACAAATATCCAAAAATTCGGAGTTAATTTCAAGTAGAATTACTCAAATGCAGCTCCTCTATCCAAAAAACCTAACATAATCAAGAAAAATCGAAGTTGGTTTCAACAAAATTTTTTAAAATTTGACAAAAATCTGTACAAAAATCCAAAAATTCGAAGTTAATTTCAACTAAAATTACTCAAATGCAGCTCCACTATCAAAAAAACCTAACATAATCCAGAAAAGTCGAAGTTTGTTTCAACAAAATTTTTTAAAATTTGACAAACGTCTGTACAAAAATCCCAAAATTCGAAGTTAATTTCAACTAAAATTACTCAAATGCAGCTCCTCTATCAAAAAAACCTAACATAATCCAGAAAAATCGAAGTTGGTTTCAACAAAATTGTTTAAATTTTGACAAAAATCAGTACAAAAATCCAAAAATTCGAAGTTAATTTCAACTAAAATTACTCAAATGCAGCTCCTCTATCAAAAAAACCTAACATAATCCAGAAAAATCGAAGTCGGTTTCAACAAAACTTTTTAAAATTTGACAAAAATTCGAAGTTAATTTCAACTGAAATTACTCAAATGCAGCTCCGCTACCAAAAAAACCTAACATATTCCAGAAAAATCGAAGTTGGTTTCAACAAAATTTTTAAAATTTGACAAAAATCTGTACAAAAATCCAAAAATTCGAAGTTATTTTCAACTAAAATTACTCAAATGCAGCTCCTCTATCCAAAAAACCTAACATATTCCAGAAAAATCGAAGTTGGTTTCAACAAAATTTTTAAAATTTGACAAAAATCTGTACAAAAATCCAAAAATTCGAAGTTATTTTCAACTAAAATTACTCAAATGCAGCTCCTCTATCCAAAAAACCTAACATAATCCAGAAAAATCGAAGTTGGTTTCAACAAAATTTTTTAAAATTTGACAAAATCTGTACAAAAATCCAAAAATTCGAAGTTAATTTCAACTAAAATTACTCAAATGCAGCTCCGCTACCAAAGAAACCTAACATATTCCAGAAAAATCGAAGTTGGTTTCAACAAAATTTATTAAAATTTGACAAAAATCTGTACAAAAATCCAAAAATTCGAAGTTAATTACAACTAAAATTACTCAAATGCAGCTCCTCTATCCAAAAAACCTAACATAATCCAGAAAAATCGAAGTTGGTTTCAACAAAATTTTTTAAAATTTGACAAAAATCTGTACAAAAATCCAAAAATTCGAAGTTAATTTCAACTAAAATTACTCAAATGCAGCCCTCTATCTAAAAACCTAACATAATCCAGAAAAATCGAAGTTGGTTTCAACAAAATTTTTTATAATTTGAAAAAAATCTGTACAAACATCCAAAAATTCGAAGTTAATTTCAACTAAAATTACTCAAATGCAGCTCCTCTACCAAAAAAACCTAACATAATCCAGAAAAATCGAAGTTGGTTTCAACAAAATTTTTTATAATTTGAAAAAAATCTGTACAAACATCCAAAAATTCGAAGTTAATTTCAACTAAAATTACTCAAATGCAGCTCCTCTATCAAAGAAACCTAACATAATCCAGAAAAATCGAAGTTGGTTGCAACAAAATTTTTTAAAATTTGACAAAAATCTGTACAAAAATCCAAAAATTCGAAGTTAATTACAACTAAAATTACTCAAATGCAGCTCCTCTATCCAAAAAACCTAACATAATCCAGAAAAATCGAAGTTGGTTTCAACAAAATTTTTTAAAATTTGACAAAATCTGTACAAAAATCCAAAAATTCGAAGTTAATTTCAACTAGAATTACTCAAATGCAGCTCCTCTATCAAAAAAACCTAACATATTCCAGAAAAATCGAAGTTGGTTTCAACAAAATTTTTTAAAATTTGACAAAAATCTGTACACAAATCCAAAAATTCGAAGTTATTTTCAACTAAAATTACTCAAATGCAGCTCCTCTATCAAAAAAACTTTACATAATCCAGAAAAATCGAAGTTGGTTTGAACAAAATTTTTTAAAATTTGACAAACATCTGTACAAAAATCCCAAAATTCGAAGTTAATTTCAAGTAAAATTACTCAAATGCAGTTCCGCTACCAAAAAGCCTAACGTAATCCAGAATAATCAAAGTTGGTTTCAACAAAATTTTAAAAATTTGAGAAATCTGTACAAAATTCCAAAAATTCGAAGTTAATTTCAACTAGAATTACTCAAATGCAGCTCCTCTATCAAAAAAACCTAGCATAATCCAGAAAAATCGAAGTTGGGTTCAACAAATTTTATAAAATTTGACAAAAATCTGCACAAAAATCCAAAAATTCGAAGTTAATTACAACTAAAATTACTCAAATGCAGCTCCTCTATACAAAAAAACCTAACATATTCCAGAAAAATCGAAGTTGGTTTCAACAAAATTTTTAAAATTTGACAAAAATCTGTACAGAAATCCAAAAATTCGAAGTTATTTTCAACTAAAATTACTCAAATGCAGCTCCTCTATCCAAAAAACCTAACATAATCCAGAAAAATCGAAGTTGGTTTCAACAAAATTTTTTAAAATTTGACAAAATCTGTACAAAAATCCAAAAATTCGAAGTTAATTTCAACTAAAATTACTCAAATGCAGCTCCGCTACCAAAGAAACCTAACATATTCCAGAAAAATCGAAGTTGGTTTCAACAAAATTTATTAAAATTTGACAAAAATCTGTACAAAAATCCAAAAATTCGAAGTTATTTTCAACTAAAATTACTCAAATGCAGCTCCTCTATCCTAAAAATCTAACATAATTCAGAAAAATCGAAGTTGGTTTCAACAAAATTTTTTAAAATTTGACAAAATCTGTACAAAAATCCAAAAATTCGGAGTTAATTTCAAGTAGAATTACTCAAATGCAGCTCCTCTATCCAAAAAACCTAACATAATCAAGAAAAATCGAAGTTGGTTTCAACAAAATTTTTTAAAATTTGACAAAAATCTGTACAAAAATCCAAAAATTCGAAGTTAATTTCAACTAAAATTACTCAAATGCAGCTCCACTATCAAAAAAACCTAACATAATCCAGAAAAGTCGAAGTTTGTTTCAACAAAATTTTTTAAAATTTGACAAACGTCTGTACAAAAATCCCAAAATTCGAAGTTAATTTCAACTAAAATTACTCAAATGCAGCTCCTCTATCAAAAAAACCTAACATAATCCAGAAAAATCGAAGTTGGTTTCAACAAAATTGTTTAAATTTTGACAAAAATCAGTACAAAAATCCAAAAATTCGAAGTTAATTTCAACTAAAATTACTCAAATGCAGCTCCTCTATCAAAAAAACCTAACATAATCCAGAAAAATCGAAGTCGGTTTCAACAAAACTTTTTAAAATTTGACAAAAATTCGAAGTTAATTTCAACTGAAATTACTCAAATGCAGCTCCGCTACCAAAAAAACCTAACATATTCCAGAAAAATCGAAGTTGGTTTCAACAAAATTTTTAAAATTTGACAAAAATCTGTACAAAAATCCAAAAATTCGAAGTTATTTTCAACTAAAATTACTCAAATGCAGCTCCTCTATCCAAAAAACCTAACATATTCCAGAAAAATCGAAGTTGGTTTCAACAAAATTTTTAAAATTTGACAAAAATCTGTACAAAAATCCAAAAATTCGAAGTTATTTTCAACTAAAATTACTCAAATGCAGCTCCTCTATCCAAAAAACCTAACATAATCCAGAAAAATCGAAGTAGGTTTCAACAAAATTTTTTAAAATTTGACAAAATCTGTACAAAAATCCAAAAATTCGAAGTTAATTTCAACTAAAATTACTCAAATGCAGCTCCGCTACCAAAGAAACCTAACATATTCCAGAAAAATCGAAGTTGGTTTCAACAAAATTTATTAAAATTTGACAAAAATCTGTACAAAAATCCAAAAATTCGAAGTTAATTACAACTAAAATTACTCAAATGCAGCTCCTCTATCCAAAAAACCTAACATAATCCAGAAAAATCGAAGTTGGTTTCAACAAAATTTTTTAAAATTTGACAAAAATCTGTACAAAAATCCAAAAATTCGAAGTTATTTTCAACTAAAATTACTCAAATGCAGCTCCTCTATCCAAAAAACCTAACATATTCCAGAAAAATCGAAGTTGGTTTCAACAAAATTTTAAAAATTTGAGAAATCTGAACAAAATTCCAAAAATTCGAAGTTAATTTCAACTAGAATTACTCAAATGCAGCTCCTCTATCAAAAAAACCTAGCATAATCCAGAAAAATCGAAGTTGGGTTCAACAAATTTTATAAAATTTGACAAAAATCTGCACAAAAATCCAAAAATTCGAAGTTAATTACAACTAAAATTACTCAAATGCAGCTCCTCTATACAAAAAAACCTAACATATTCCAGAAAAATCGAAGTTGGTTTCAACAAAATTTTTAAAATTTGACAAAAATCTGTACAGAAATCCAAAAATTCGAAGTTATTTTCAACTAAAATTACTCAAATGCAGCTCCTCTATCCAAAAAACCTAACATAATCCAGAAAAATCGAAGTTGGTTTCAACAAAATTTTTTAAAATTTGACAAAATCTGTACAAAAATCCAAAAATTCGAAGTTAATTTCAACTAAAATTACTCAAATGCAGCTCCGCTACCAAAGAAACCTAACATATTCCAGAAAAATCGAAGTTGGTTTCAACAAAATTTATTAAAATTTGACAAAAATCTGTACAAAAATCCAAAAATTCGAAGTTATTTTCAACTAAAATTACTCAAATGCAGCTCCTCTATCCTAAAAATCTAACATAATTCAGAAAAATCGAAGTTGGTTTCAACAAAATTTTTTAAAATTTGACAAAATCTGTACAAAAATCCAAAAATTCGGAGTTAATTTCAAGTAGAATTACTCAAATGCAGCTCCTCTATCCAAAAAACCTAACATAATCAAGAAAAATCGAAGTTGGTTTCAACAAAATTTTTTAAAATTTGACAAAAATCTGTACAAAAATCCAAAAATTCGAAGTTAATTTCAACTAAAATTACTCAAATGCAGCTCCACTATCAAAAAAACCTAACATAATCCAGAAAAGTCGAAGTTTGTTTCAACAAAATTTTTTAAAATTTGACAAACGTCTGTACAAAAATCCCAAAATTCGAAGTTAATTTCAACTAAAATTACTCAAATGCAGCTCCTCTATCAAAAAAACCTAACATAATCCAGAAAAATCGAAGTTGGTTTCAACAAAATTGTTTAAATTTTGACAAAAATCAGTACAAAAATCCAAAAATTCGAAGTTAATTTCAACTAAAATTACTCAAATGCAGCTCCTCTATCAAAAAAACCTAACATAATCCAGAAAAATCGAAGTCGGTTTCAACAAAACTTTTTAAAATTTGACAAAAATTCGAAGTTAATTTCAACTGAAATTACTCAAATGCAGCTCCGCTACCAAAAAAACCTAACATATTCCAGAAAAATCGAAGTTGGTTTCAACAAAATTTTTAAAATTTGACAAAAATCTGTACAAAAATCCAAAAATTCGAAGTTATTTTCAACTAAAATTACTCAAATGCAGCTCCTCTATCCAAAAAACCTAACATATTCCAGAAAAATCGAAGTTGGTTTCAACAAAATTTTTAAAATTTGACAAAAATCTGTACAAAAATCCAAAAATTCGAAGTTATTTTCAACTAAAATTACTCAAATGCAGCTCCTCTATCCAAAAAACCTAACATAATCCAGAAAAATCGAAGTAGGTTTCAACAAAATTTTTTAAAATTTGACAAAATCTGTACAAAAATCCAAAAATTCGAAGTTAATTTCAACTAAAATTACTCAAATGCAGCTCCGCTACCAAAGAAACCTAACATATTCCAGAAAAATCGAAGTTGGTTTCAACAAAATTTATTAAAATTTGACAAAAATCTGTACAAAAATCCAAAAATTCGAAGTTAATTACAACTAAAATTACTCAAATGCAGCTCCTCTATCCAAAAAACCTAACATAATCCAGAAAAATCGAAGTTGGTTTCAACAAAATTTTTTAAAATTTGACAAAAATCTGTACAAAAATCCAAAAATTCGAAGTTAATTTCAACTAAAATTACTCAAATGCAGCCCTCTATCTAAAAACCTAACATAATCCAGAAAAATCGAAGTTGGTTTCAACAAAATTTTTTATAATTTGAAAAAAATCTGTACAAACATCCAAAAATTCGAAGTTAATTTCAACTAAAATTACTCAAATGCAGCTCCTCTACCAAAAAAACCTAACATAATCCAGAAAAATCGAAGTTGGTTTCAACAAAATTTTTTATAATTTGAAAAAAATCTGTACAAACATCCAAAAATTCGAAGTTAATTTCAACTAAAATTACTCAAATGCAGCTCCTCTATCAAAGAAACCTAACATAATCCAGAAAAATCGAAGTTGGTTGCAACAAAATTTTTTAAAATTTGACAAAAATCTGTACAAAAATCCAAAAATTCGAAGTTAATTACAACTAAAATTACTCAAATGCAGCTCCTCTATCCAAAAAACCTAACATAATCCAGAAAAATCGAAGTTGGTTTCAACAAAATTTTTTAAAATTTGACAAAATCTGTACAAAAATCCAAAAATTCGAAGTTAATTTCAACTAAAATTACTCAAATGCAGCTCCTCTATCAAAAAAACCTAACATAATCCAGAAAAATCGAAGTTGGTTTCAACAAAATTTATTAAAATTTGACAAAAATCTGTACAAAAATCCAAAAATTCGAAGTTAATTACAACTAAAATTACTCAAATGCAGCTCCTCTATCCAAAAAACGTAACATAATTCATAAAAATCGAAGTTGGTTTCAACAAAATTTTTTAAAATTTGACAAAATCGGTACAAAAATCCAAAAATTCGAAGTTAATTTCAAGTAGAATTACTCAAATGCAGCTCCTCTATCAAAAAACCTAACATATTCCAGAAAAATCGAAGTTGGTTTCAACAAAATTTTTAAAGTTTGACAAAAATCTGTACAAAAATCCAAAAATTCGAAGTTAATTTCAACTAAAATTACTCAAATGCAGCACCTCTAACAAAAAAACCTAACATACTCCAGAAAAATCGAAGTTGGTTTCAACAAAATTTTTAAAATTTGACAAAAATCTGTACAAAAATCCAAAAATTCGAAGTTAATTTCAACTAGAATTACTCAAATGCAGCTCCTCTATCAAAAAAACCTAACATATTCCAGAAAAATCGAAGTTGGTTTCAACAAAATTTTTTAAAATTTGACAAAAATCTGTACACAAATCCAAAAATTCGAAGTTATTTTCAACTAAAATTACTCAAATGCAGCTCCTCTATCAAAAAAACTTTACATAATCCAGAAAAATCGAAGTTGGTTTGAACAAAATTTTTTAAAATTTGACAAACATCTGTACAAAAATCCCAAAATTCGAAGTTAATTTCAAGTAAAATTACTCAAATGCAGTTCCGCTACCAAAAAGCCTAACGTAATCCAGAGTAATCGAAGTTGGTTTCAACAAAATTTTTTAAAATTTGACAAAAGTCTGTACAAAAATCCAAAAATTCGAAGATAATTTCAACTAAAATTACTCAAATGCAGCTCCTCTATCAAAAAAACCTAACATATTCCAGAAAAATCGAAGTTGGTTTCAACAAAATTTTATAAAATTTGACAAAAATCTATACAAAAATCCAAAAATTCGACGTTATTTTCAACTAAAATTACTCAAATGCAGCTCCTCTATCCAAAAAATCTAACATAATTCAGAAAAATCGAAGTTGGTTTCAACAAAATTTTTTAAAATTTGACAAAATCTGTACAAAAATCCAAAAATTCGGAGTTAATTTCAAGTAGAATTACTCAAATGCAGCTCCTCTATCCAAAAAACCTAACATAATCCAGAAAAATCGAAGTTGGTTTCAACAAAATTTTTTAAAATTTGACAAAAATCTGTACAAAAATCCAAAAATTCGAAGTTAATTTCAACTAAAATTACTCAAATGCAGCACCTCTAACAAAAAAACCTAACATATTCCAGAAAAATCGAAGTTGGTTTCAACAAAATTTTTAAAATTTGACAAAAATCTGTACAAAAATCCAAAAATTCGAAGTTAATTTCAACTAGAATTACTCAAATGCAGCTCCTCTATCAAAAAAACCTAACATATTCCAGAAAAATCGAAGTTGGTTTCAACAAAATTTTTTAAAATTTGACAAAAATCTGTACACAAATCCAAAAATTCGAAGTTATTTTCAACTAAAATTACTCAAATGCAGCTCCTCTATCAAAAAAACTTTACATAATCCAGAAAAATCGAAGTTGGTTTGAACAAAATTTTTTAAAATTTGACAAACATCTGTACAAAAATCCCAAAATTCGAAGTTAATTTCAAGTAAAATTACTCAAATGCAGTTCCGCTACCAAAAAGCCTAACGTAATCCAGAGTAATCGAAGTTGGTTTCAACAAAATTTTTTAAAATTTGACAAAAGTCTGTACAAAAATCCAAAAATTCGAAGATAATTTCAACTAAAATTACTCAAATGCAGCTCCTCTATCAAAAAAACCTAACATATTCCAGAAAAATCGAAGTTGGTTTCAACAAAATTTATTAAAATTTGACAAAAATCTGTACAAAAATCCAAAAATTCGAAATTAATTACAACTAAAATTACTCAAATGCAGCTCCTCTATCAAAAAAACCTAACATATTCCAGAAAAATCGAAGTTGGTTTCAACAAAATTTTTTAAAATTTGACAAAAATCTGTACAAAAATCCAAAAATTCGAAGTTAATTTCAACTAAAATTACTCAAATGCAGCTCCTCTATCCAAAAAACCTAACATAATTCATAAAAATCGAAGTTGCTTTCAACAAAATTTTTTAAAATTTGACAAAAATCTGTACAAAAATCCAAAAATTCGAAGTTAATTTCAACTAGAATTACTCAAATGCAGCTCCTCTATCAAAAAAACCTAACATATTCCAGAAAAATCGAAGTTGGTTTCAACAAAATTTTTTAAAATTTGACAAAAATCTGCACACAAATCCAAAAATTCGAAGTTATTTTCAACTAAAATTACTCAAATGCAGCTCCTCTATCAAAAAAACTTTACATAATCCAGAAAAATCGAAGTTGGTTTGAACAAAATTTTTTAAAATTTGACAAACATCTGTACAAAAATCCCAAAATTCGAAGTTAATTTCAAGTAAAATTACTCAAATGCAGTTCCGCTACCAAAAAGCCTAGCGTAATCCAGAGTAATCGAAGTTGGTTTCAACAAGATTTTTTAAAATTTGACAAAAGTCTGTACAAAAATCAAAAAATTCGAAGATAATTTCAACTAAAATTACTCAAATGCAGCTCCTCTATCAAAAAAACCTAACATATTCCAGAAAAATCGAAGTTGGTTTCAACAAAATTTTATAAAATTTGACAAAAATCTATACAAAAATCCAAAAATTCGAAGTTATTTTCAACTAAAATTACTCAAATGCAGCTCCTCTATCCAAAAAATCTAACATAATTCAGAAAAATCGAAGTTGGTTTCAACAAAATTTTTTAAAATTTGACAAAATCTGTACAAAAATCCAAAAATTCGGAGTTAATTTCAAGTAGAATTACTCAAATGCAGCTCCTCTATCCAAAAAACCTAACATAATCCAGAAAAATCGAAGTTGGTTTCAACAAAATTTTTTAAAATTTGACAAAAATCTGTACAAAAATCCAAAAATTCGAAGTTAATTTCAACTAAAATTACTCAAATGCAGCACCTCTAACAAAAAAACCTAACATATTCCAGAAAAATCGAAGTTGGTTTCAACAAAATTTTTAAAATTTGACAAAAATCTGTACAAAAATCCAAAAATTCGAAGTTAATTTCAACTAGAATTACTCAAATGCAGCTCCTCTATCAAAAAAACCTAACATATTCCAGAAAAATCGAAGTTGGTTTCAACAAAATTTTTTAAAATTTGACAAAAATCTGTACACAAATCCAAAAATTCGAAGTTATTTTCAACTAAAATTACTCAAATGCAGCTCCTCTATCAAAAAAACTTTACATAATCCAGAAAAATCGAAGTTGGTTTGAACAAAATTTTTTAAAATTTGACAAACATCTGTACAAAAATCCCAAAATTCGAAGTTAATTTCAAGTAAAATTACTCAAATGCAGTTCCGCTACCAAAAAGCCTAACGTAATCCAGAGTAATCGAAGTTGGTTTCAACAAAATTTTTTAAAATTTGACAAAAGTCTGTACAAAAATCCAAAAATTCGAAGATAATTTCAACTAAAATTACTCAAATGCAGCTCCTCTATCAAAAAAACCTAACATATTCCAGAAAAATCGAAGTTGGTTTCAACAAAATTTATTAAAATTTGACAAAAATCTGTACAAAAATCCAAAAATTCGAAATTAATTACAACTAAAATTACTCAAATGCAGCTCCTCTATCAAAAAAACCTAACATATTCCAGAAAAATCGAAGTTGCTTTCAACAAAATTTTATAAAATTTGACAAAAATCTTTACAAAAATCCAAAAATTCGAATTTAATTTCAACTAGAATTACTCAAATGCAGCTCCTCTATCAAAAAAACCTAACATATTCCAGAAAAATCGAAGTTGGTTTCAACAAAATTTTTTAAAATTTGACAAAAATCTGCACACAAATCCAAAAATTCGAAGTTATTTTCAACTAAAATTACTCAAATGCAGCTCCTCTATCAAAAAAACTTTACATAATCCAGAAAAATCGAAGTTGGTTTGAACAAAATTTTTTAAAATTTGACAAACATCTGTACAAAAATCCCAAAATTCGAAGTTAATTTCAAGTAAAATTACTCAAATGCAGTTCCGCTACCAAAAAGCCTAGCGTAATCCAGAGTAATCGAAGTTGGTTTCAACAAGATTTTTTAAAATTTGACAAAAGTCTGTACAAAAATCAAAAAATTCGAAGATAATTTCAACTAAAATTACTCAAATGCAGCTCCTCTATCAAAAAAACCTAACATATTCCAGAAAAATCGAAGTTGGTTTCAACAAAATTTTTTAAAATTTGACAAAAATCTGTACACAAATCCAAAAATTCGAAGTTATTTTCAACTAAAATTACTCAAATGCAGCTCCTCTATCAAAAAAACTTTACATAATCCAGAAAAATCGTAGTTGGTTTGAACAAAATTTTTTAAAATTTGACAAACATCTGTACAAAAATCCCAAAATTCGAAGTTAATTTCAAGTAAAATTACTCAAATGCAGTTCCGCTACCAAAAAGCCTAACGTAATCCAGAGTAATCGAAGTTGGTTTCAACAAAATTTTTTAAAATTTGACAAAAGTCTGTACAAAAATCCAAAAATTCGAAGATAATTACAACTAAAATTACTCAAATGCAGCACCTCTATCAAAACAACTTTACATAATCCAGAAAAATCGAAGTTGGTTTCAACAAAATTTTTTAAAATTTGACAAAAATCTATACAAAAATCCAAAAATTCGAAGTTAATTTCAACTAGAATTACTCAAATGCAGCTCCTCTATCAAAAAAAACATAACATAATCCAGAAAAATCGAAGTTGGGTTCAACAAAATTTTATAAAATTTGACAAAAATCTGCACAAAAATCCAAAAATTCGAAGTTAATTACAACAAAAATTACTCAAATGCAGCTCCTCTATCCAAAAAATCTAACATAATTCAGAAAAATCGAAGTTGGTTTCAACAAAAATTTTTAAAATTTGACAAAATCTGTACAAAAATCCAAAAATTCGAAGTTAATTTTAAGTAGAATTACTCAAATGCAGCTCCTCTATCAAAAAAACCTAACATAATCCAGAAAAATCGAAATTGGTTTCAACAAAATTTTTTAAAATTTGACAAAAATCTGTACAAACATCCAAAAATTCGAAGTTAATTTCAACTAAAATTACTCAAATGCAGCTCCTCTATCAAAAAAACCTAACATAATCCAGAAAAATCGAAGTTGGTTTCAACAAAATTTTTTAAAATTTGACAAAAATCTATACAAAAATCCAAAAAATCGAAGTTAATTTCAACTAGAATTACTCAAATGCAGCTCCTCTATCAAAAAAACCTAACATAATCCAGAAAAATCGAAGTTGGGTTCAACAAAATTTTATAAAATTTGACAAAAATCTGCACAAAAATCCAAAAATTCGAAGTTAATTACAACTAAAATTACTCAAATGCAGCTCCTCTATCAAAAAAACCTAACATATTCCAGAAAAATCGAAGTTGATTTCAACAAAATTTTTTAAAATTTGACAAAAATCTGTACAAAAATCCAAAAATTCGAAGTTATTTTCAACTAAAATTACTCAAATGCAGCTCCGCTACCAAAAAAACCTAACGTAATCCAGAGTAATCGAAGTTGGTTTCAACAAAATTTTTTAAAATTTAACAAACGTCTGTACAAAAATCCCAAAATTCGAAGTTAATTTCAACTAGAATTACTCAAATGCAGCTCCTCTATCAAAAAAACTTTACATAATCCAGAAAAATCGAAGTTGGTTTCAACAAAATTTTTTAAAATTTGACAAAATCTGTACAAAAATCCAAAAATTTGAAGTTAATTTCAACTAAAATTACTCAAATGCAGCTCCGCTACCAAAAAAACCTAACGTAATCCAGAGTAATTGCAGTTGGTTTCAACAAATTTTTTTAAAATTTGACAAAAATCAGTACAAAAATCCAAAAATTCGAAGTTAATTTCAACTAAAATTACTCAAATGCAGCTCCTCTATCAAAAAAACCTAACATAATCCAGAAAAATCGAAGTCGGTTTCAACAAAACTTTTTAAAATTTGACAAAAATTCGAAGTTAATTTCAACTGAAATTACTCAAATGCAGCTCCGCTACCAAAAAAACCTAACGTAATCCAGAGTAATCGAAGTTGGTTTCAACAAAATTTTTTAAAAATTGACAAAAATCTGCACAAAAATCAAAAAATTCGAAGTTAATTACAACTAAAATTACTCAAATGCATCTCCTCTATCAAAAAACCTAACATAATCCAGAAAAATCGAAGTTGGTTTCAACAAAATTTTTAAAATTTGACAAAAATCTGTACAAAAATCCAAAAATTCGAAGTTAATTGCAACTAAAATTACTCAAATGCAGCTCCTCTATCAAAAAAACCTAACATATTCCAGAAAAATCGAAGTTGGTTTCAACAAAATTTTTAAAATTTGACAAAAATCTATACAAAAATCCAAAAATTCGAAGTTAATTTCAACTAGAATTACTCAAATGCAGCTCCTCTATCAAAAAAACCTAACATAATCCAGAAAAATCGAAGTTGGGTTCAACAAAATTTTATAAAATTTGACAAAAATCTGCACAAAAATCCAAAAATTCGAAGTTAATTACAACAAAAATTACTCAAATGCAGCTCCTCTATCCAAAAAATCTAACATAATTCAGAAAAATCGAAGTTGGTTTCAACAAAATTTTTTAAAATTTGACAAAATCTGTACAAAAATCCAAAAATTCGAAGTTAATTTCAACTAAAATTACTCAAATGCAGATCCTCTATCCAAAAAACCTAACATAATCCAGAAAAATCGAAGTTGGTTTCAACAAAATTTTTTAAAATTTGACAAAAATTCGAAGTTAATTTCAACTGAAATTACTCAAATGCAGCTCCGCTACCAAAAAAACCTAACGTAATCCAGAGTAATCGAAGTTGGTTTCAACAAAATTTTTTAAAATTTGACAAAAATCTGTACAAAAATCCAAAAATTCGAAGTTAATTACAACTAAAATTACTCAAATGCAGCTCCTCTATCAAAAAAACCTAACATATTCCAGAAAAATCGAAGTTGGTTTCAACAAAATTTTTAAAATTTGACAAAAATCTATACAAAAATCCAAAAATTCGAAGTTAATTTCAACTAAAATTACTCAAATGCAGATCCTCTATCCAAAAAACCTAACATAATCCAGAAAAATCGAAGTTGGTTTCAACAAAATTTTTTAAAATTTGACAAAAATTCGAAGTTAATTTCAACTGAAATTACTCAAATGCAGCTCCGCTACCAAAAAAACCTAACGTAATCCAGAGTAATCGAAGTTGGTTTCAACAAAATTTTTTAAAATTTGACAAAAATCTGTACAAAAATCCAAAAATTCGAAGTTAATTACAACTAAAATTACTCAAATGCAGATCCTCTATCAAAAAAACCTAACATATTCCAGAAAAATCGAAGTTGGTTTCAACAAAATTTTTAAAATTTGACAAAAATCTATACAAAAATCCAAAAATTCGAAGTTAATTTCAACTAGAATTACTCAAATGCAGCTCCTCTATCAAAAAAACCTAACATAATCCAGAAAAATCGAAGTTGGGTTCAACAAAATTTTATAAAATTTGACAAAAATCTGCACAAAAATCCAAAAATTCGAAGTTAATTACAACAAAAATTACTCAAATGCAGCTCCTCTATCCAAAAAATCTAACATAATTCAGAAAAATCGAAGTTGGTTTCAACAAAATTTTTTAAAATTTGACAAAATCTGTACAAAAATCCAAAAATTCGAAGTTAATTTCAACTAAAATTACTCAAATGCAGATCCTCTATCCAAAAAACCTAACATAATCCAGAAAAATCGAAGTTGGTTTCAACAAAATTTTTTAAAATTTGACAAAAATCTGTACAAAAATCCAAAAATTCGAAGTTAATTTCAACTGAAATTACTCAAATGCATCTCCTCTATCAAAAAAACCTAACATAATCCAGAAAAATCGAAGTTTGTTTCAACAAAATTTTTTAAAATTTGACAAACGTCTGTACAAAAATCCCAAAATTCGAAGTTAATTTCAACTAAAATTACTCAAATGTAGCTCCGCTACCAAAAAAACCTAACGTAATCCAGAGTAATTGAAGTTGGTTTCAACAAATTTTTTTAAAATTTGACAAAAATCAGTACAAAAATCCAAAAATTCGAAGTTAATTTCAACTAAAATTACTCAAATGCAGCTCCTCTATCAAAAAAACCTAACATAATCCAGAAAAATCGAAGTCGGTTTCAACAAAACATTTTAAAATTTGACAAAAATTCGAAGTTAATTTCAACTGAAATTACTCAAATGCAGCTCCGCTACCAAAAAAACCTAACGTAATCCAGAGTAATCGAAGTTGGTTTCAACAAAATTTTTTAAAATTTGACAAAAATCTGTACAAACATCCAAAAATTCGAAGTTAATTACAACTAAAATTACTCAAATGCAGCTCCTCTATCCAAAAAACCTAACATAATCCAGAAAAATCGAAGTTGGTTTCAACAAAATTTTTTAAAATTTGACAAAAATCTATACAAAAATCCAAAAATTCGAAGTTAATTTCAACTAGAATTACTCAAATGCAGCTCCCCTATCAAAGAAACCTAACATATTCCAGAAAAATCGAAGTTGGTTTCAACAAAATTTCTTAAAACTTGACAAAAATCTGCACAAAAATCCAAAAATTCGAAGTTAATTACAACTAAAATTACTCAAATGCAGCTCCTCTATCCAAAAAACCTAACATAATCCAGAAAAATCGAAGTTGGTTTCAACAAAATTTTTTAAAATTTGACAAAAATCTATACAAAAATCCAAAAATTCGAAGTTAATTTCAACTAGAATTACTCAAATGCAGCTCCTCTATCAAAAAAACTTTACATAATCCAGAAAAATCGAAGTTGGTTTCAACAAAATTTTTTAAAATTTGACAAAATCTGTACAAAAATCCAAGAATTTGAAGTTAATTTCAACTAAAATTACTCAAATGCAGCTCCGCTACCAAAGAAACCTAACGTAATCCAGAGTAATCGAAGTTGGTTTCAACAAAATTTTTTAAAATTTGACAAAAATCTGTACAAAAATCGAAAAATTCGGAGATAATTTCAACTAAAATTACTCAAATGCAGCTCCTCTACCAAAAAAACCTAACATATTCCAGAAAAATCGAAGTTGATTTCAACAAAATTTTATAAAATTTGACAAAAATCTGTACAAAAATCCAAAAATTCGAAGTTAATTACAACTAAAATTACTCAAATGCAGCTCCTCTATCAAAAAAACCTAACATAATCCAGAAAAATCGAAGTTGGTTTCAACAAAATATTTTAAAATTTGACAAAAATCAGTACAAAAATCCAAAAATTCGAAGTTAATTTCAACTAAAATTACTCAAATGCAGCTCCTCTATCAAAAAAACCTAACATAATCCAGAAAAATCGAAGTCGGTTTCAACAAAACTTTTTAAAATTTGACAAAAATTCGAAGTTAATTTCAACTGAAATTACTCAAATGCAGCTCCGCTACCAAAAAAACCTAACGTAATCCAGAGTAATCGAAGTTGGTTTCAACAAAATTTTTTAAAATTTGACAAAAATCTGCACAAAAATCCAAAAATTCGAAGTTAATTACAACTAAAATTACTCAAATGCAGCTCCTCTATCAAAAAAACCTAACATAATCCAGAAAAATCGAAGTTGGTTTCAACAAAATTGTTTAAATTTTGACAAAAATCAGTACAAAAATCCAAAAATTCGAAGTTAATTCCAACTAAAATTACTCAAATGCAGCTCCTCTATCAAAAAAACCTAACATAATCCAGAAAAATCGAAGTCGGTTTCAACAAAACTTTTTAAAATTTGACAAAAATTCGAAGTTAATTTCAACTGAAATTCCTCAAATGCAGCTCCGCTACCAAAAAAACCTAACGTAATCCAGAGTAATCGAAGTTGGTTTCAACAAAATTTTTTTAAATTTGACAAAAATCTGTACAAAAATCCAAAAATTCGAAGTTAATTACAACTAAAATTACTCAAATGCAGCTCCTCTATCCAAAAAACCTAACATAATCCAGAAAAATCGAAGTTGGTTTCAACAAAATTTTTTAAAATTTGACAAAAATCTATACAAAAATCCAAAAATTCGAAGTTAATTTCAACTAGAATTACTCAAATGCAGCTCCCCTATCAAAGAAACCTAACATATTCCAGAAAAATCGAAGTTGGTTTCAACAAAATTTTTTAAAACTTGACAAAAATCTGCACAAAAATCCAAAAATTCGAAGTTAATTACAACTAAAATTACTCAAATGCAGCTCCTCTATCCAAAAAACCTAACATAATCCAGAGTAATCGAAGTTGGTTTCAACAAAATTTTTTAAAATTTGACAAAAATCTGTACAAAAATCGAAAAATTCGGAGATAATTTCAACTAAAATTACTCAAATGCAGCTCCTCTACCAAAAAAACCTAACATATTCCAGAAAAATCGAAGTTGATTTCAACAAAATTTTATAAAATTTGACAAAAATCTGTACAAAAATCAAAAAATTCGAAGTTAATTACAACTAAAATTACTCAAATGCAGCTCCTCTATCAAAAAAACCTAACATAATCCAGAAAAATCGAAGTTGGTTTCAACAAAATATTTTAAAATTTGACAAAAATCAGTACAAAAATCCAAAAATTCGAAGTTAATTTCAACTAAAATTACTCAAATGCAGCTCCTCTATCAAAAAAACCTAACATAATCCAGAAAAATCGAAGTCGGTTTCAACAAAACTTTTTAAAATTTGACAAAAATTCGAAGTTAATTTCAACAGAAATTACTCAAATGCAGCTCCGCTACCAAAAAAACCTAACGTAATCCAGAGTAATCGAAGTTGGTTTCAACAAAATTTTTTAAAATTTGACAAAAATCTGCACAAAAATCCAAAAATTCGAAGTTAATTACAACTAAAATTACTCAAATGCAGCTCCTCTATCAAAAAAACCTAACATATTCCAGAAAAATCGAAGTTGGTTTCAACAAAATTTTATAAAATTTGACAAAAATCTATACAAAAATCCAAAAATTCGACGTTATTTTCAACTAAAATTACTCAAATGCAGCTCCTCTATCCAAAAAATCTAACATAATTCAGAAAAATCGAAGTTGGTTTCAACAAAATTTTTTAAAATTTGACAAAATCTGTACAAAAATCCAAAAATTCGGAGTTAATTTCAAGTAGAATTACTCAAATGCAGCTCCTCTATCCAAAAAACCTAACATAATCCAGAAAAATCGAAGTTGGTTTCAACAAAATTTTTTAAAATTTGACAAAAATCTGTACAAAAATCCAAAAATTCGAAGTTAATTTCAACTAAAATTACTCAAATGCAGCACCTCTAACAAAAAAACCTAACATATTCCAGAAAAATCGAAGTTGGTTTCAACAAAATTTTTAAAATTTGACAAAAATCTGTACAAAAATCCAAAAATTCGAAGTTAATTTCAACTAGAATTACTCAAATGCAGCTCCTCTATCAAAAAAACCTAACATATTCCAGAAAAATCGAAGTTGGTTTCAACAAAATTTTTAAAATTTGACAAAAATCTATACAAAAATCCAAAAATTCGAAGTTAATTTCAACTAGAATTACTCAAATGCAGCTCCTCTATCAAAAAAACCTAACATAATCCAGAAAAATCGAAGTTGGGTTCAACAAAATTTTATAAAATTTGACAAAAATCTGCACAAAAATCCAAAAATTCGAAGTTAATTACAACAAAAATTACTCAAATGCAGCTCCTCTATCCAAAAAATCTAACATAATTCAGAAAAATCGAAGTTGGTTTCAACAAAATTTTTTAAAATTTGACAAAATCTGTACAAAAATCCAAAAATTCGAAGTTAATTTCAACTAAAATTACTCAAATGCAGATCCTCTATCCAAAAAACCTAACATAATCCAGAAAAATCGAAGTTGGTTTCAACAAAATTTTTTAAAATTTGACAAAAATTCGAAGTTAATTTCAACTGAAATTACTCAAATGCAGCTCCGCTACCAAAAAAACCTAACGTAATCCAGAGTAATCGAAGTTGGTTTCAACAAAATTTTTTAAAATTTGACAAAAATCTGTACAAAAATCCAAAAATTCGAAGTTAATTACAACTAAAATTACTCAAATGCAGCTCCTCTATCAAAAAAACCTAACATATTCCAGAAAAATCGAAGTTGGTTTCAACAAAATTTTTAAAATTTGACAAAAATCTATACAAAAATCCAAAAATTCGAAGTTAATTTCAACTAAAATTACTCAAATGCAGATCCTCTATCCAAAAAACCTAACATAATCCAGAAAAATCGAAGTTGGTTTCAACAAAATTTTTTAAAATTTGACAAAAATTCGAAGTTAATTTCAACTGAAATTACTCAAATGCAGCTCCGCTACCAAAAAAACCTAACGTAATCCAGAGTAATCGAAGTTGGTTTCAACAAAATTTTTTAAAATTTGACAAAAATCTGTACAAAAATCCAAAAATTCGAAGTTAATTACAACTAAAATTACTCAAATGCAGATCCTCTATCAAAAAAACCTAACATATTCCAGAAAAATCGAAGTTGGTTTCAACAAAATTTTTAAAATTTGACAAAAATCTATACAAAAATCCAAAAATTCGAAGTTAATTTCAACTAGAATTACTCAAATGCAGCTCCTCTATCAAAAAAACCTAACATAATCCAGAAAAATCGAAGTTGGGTTCAACAAAATTTTATAAAATTTGACAAAAATCTGCACAAAAATCCAAAAATTCGAAGTTAATTACAACAAAAATTACTCAAATGCAGCTCCTCTATCCAAAAAATCTAACATAATTCAGAAAAATCGAAGTTGGTTTCAACAAAATTTTTTAAAATTTGACAAAATCTGTACAAAAATCCAAAAATTCGAAGTTAATTTCAACTAAAATTACTCAAATGCAGATCCTCTATCCAAAAAACCTAACATAATCCAGAAAAATCGAAGTTGGTTTCAACAAAATTTTTTAAAATTTGACAAAAATCTGTACAAAAATCCAAAAATTCGAAGTTAATTTCAACTGAAATTACTCAAATGCATCTCCTCTATCAAAAAAACCTAACATAATCCAGAAAAATCGAAGTTTGTTTCAACAAAATTTTTTAAAATTTGACAAACGTCTGTACAAAAATCCCAAAATTCGAAGTTAATTTCAACTAAAATTACTCAAATGTAGCTCCGCTACCAAAAAAACCTAACGTAATCCAGAGTAATTGAAGTTGGTTTCAACAAATTTTTTTAAAATTTGACAAAAATCAGTACAAAAATCCAAAAATTCGAAGTTAATTTCAACTAAAATTACTCAAATGCAGCTCCTCTATCAAAAAAACCTAACATAATCCAGAAAAATCGAAGTCGGTTTCAACAAAACATTTTAAAATTTGACAAAAATTCGAAGTTAATTTCAACTGAAATTACTCAAATGCAGCTCCGCTACCAAAAAAACCTAACGTAATCCAGAGTAATCGAAGTTGGTTTCAACAAAATTTTTTAAAATTTGACAAAAATCTGTACAAACATCCAAAAATTCGAAGTTAATTACAACTAAAATTACTCAAATGCAGCTCCTCTATCCAAAAAACCTAACATAATCCAGAAAAATCGAAGTTGGTTTCAACAAAATTTTTTAAAATTTGACAAAAATCTATACAAAAATCCAAAAATTCGAAGTTAATTTCAACTAGAATTACTCAAATGCAGCTCCCCTATCAAAGAAACCTAACATATTCCAGAAAAATCGAAGTTGGTTTCAACAAAATTTCTTAAAACTTGACAAAAATCTGCACAAAAATCCAAAAATTCGAAGTTAATTACAACTAAAATTACTCAAATGCAGCTCCTCTATCCAAAAAACCTAACATAATCCAGAAAAATCGAAGTTGGTTTCAACAAAATTTTTTAAAATTTGACAAAAATCTATACAAAAATCCAAAAATTCGAAGTTAATTTCAACTAGAATTACTCAAATGCAGCTCCTCTATCAAAAAAACTTTACATAATCCAGAAAAATCGAAGTTGGTTTCAACAAAATTTTTTAAAATTTGACAAAATCTGTACAAAAATCCAAGAATTTGAAGTTAATTTCAACTAAAATTACTCAAATGCAGCTCCGCTACCAAAGAAACCTAACGTAATCCAGAGTAATCGAAGTTGGTTTCAACAAAATTTTTTAAAATTTGACAAAAATCTGTACAAAAATCGAAAAATTCGGAGATAATTTCAACTAAAATTACTCAAATGCAGCTCCTCTACCAAAAAAACCTAACATATTCCAGAAAAATCGAAGTTGATTTCAACAAAATTTTATAAAATTTGACAAAAATCTGTACAAAAATCCAAAAATTCGAAGTTAATTACAACTAAAATTACTCAAATGCAGCTCCTCTATCAAAAAAACCTAACATAATCCAGAAAAATCGAAGTTGGTTTCAACAAAATATTTTAAAATTTGACAAAAATCAGTACAAAAATCCAAAAATTCGAAGTTAATTTCAACTAAAATTACTCAAATGCAGCTCCTCTATCAAAAAAACCTAACATAATCCAGAAAAATCGAAGTCGGTTTCAACAAAACTTTTTAAAATTTGACAAAAATTCGAAGTTAATTTCAACTGAAATTACTCAAATGCAGCTCCGCTACCAAAAAAACCTAACGTAATCCAGAGTAATCGAAGTTGGTTTCAACAAAATTTTTTAAAATTTGACAAAAATCTGCACAAAAATCCAAAAATTCGAAGTTAATTACAACTAAAATTACTCAAATGCAGCTCCTCTATCAAAAAAACCTAACATAATCCAGAAAAATCGAAGTTGGTTTCAACAAAATTGTTTAAATTTTGACAAAAATCAGTACAAAAATCCAAAAATTCGAAGTTAATTCCAACTAAAATTACTCAAATGCAGCTCCTCTATCAAAAAAACCTAACATAATCCAGAAAAATCGAAGTCGGTTTCAACAAAACTTTTTAAAATTTGACAAAAATTCGAAGTTAATTTCAACTGAAATTCCTCAAATGCAGCTCCGCTACCAAAAAAACCTAACGTAATCCAGAGTAATCGAAGTTGGTTTCAACAAAATTTTTTTAAATTTGACAAAAATCTGTACAAAAATCCAAAAATTCGAAGTTAATTACAACTAAAATTACTCAAATGCAGCTCCTCTATCCAAAAAACCTAACATAATCCAGAAAAATCGAAGTTGGTTTCAACAAAATTTTTTAAAATTTGACAAAAATCTATACAAAAATCCAAAAATTCGAAGTTAATTTCAACTAGAATTACTCAAATGCAGCTCCCCTATCAAAGAAACCTAACATATTCCAGAAAAATCGAAGTTGGTTTCAACAAAATTTTTTAAAACTTGACAAAAATCTGCACAAAAATCCAAAAATTCGAAGTTAATTACAACTAAAATTACTCAAATGCAGCTCCTCTATCCAAAAAACCTAACATAATCCAGAGTAATCGAAGTTGGTTTCAACAAAATTTTTTAAAATTTGACAAAAATCTGTACAAAAATCGAAAAATTCGGAGATAATTTCAACTAAAATTACTCAAATGCAGCTCCTCTACCAAAAAAACCTAACGTAATCCAGAGTAATCGAAGTTGGTTTCAACAAAATTTTTTAAAATTTGACAAAAATCTGTACAAAAATCCAAAAATTCGAAGTTAATTACAACTAAAATTACTCAAATGCAGCTCCTCTATCAAAAAAACCTAACATAATCCAGAAAAATCGAAGTTGGTTTCAACAAAATATTTTAAAATTTGACAAAAATCAGTACAAAAATCCAAAAATTCGAAGTTAATTTCAACTGAAATTACTCAAATGCAGCTCCGCTACCAAAAAAACCTAACGTAATCCAGAGTAATCGAAGTTGGTTTCAACAAAATTTTTTAAAATTTGACAAAAATCTGTACAAAAATCCAAAAATTCGAAGTTAATTACAACTAAAATTACTCAAATGCAGCTCCTCTATCAAAAAAACCTAACATATTCCAGAAAAATCGAAGTTGGTTTCAACAAAATTTTTAAAATTTGACAAAAATCTATACAAAAATCCAAAAATTCGAAGTTAATTTCAACTAAAATTACTCAAATGCAGATCCTCTATCCAAAAAACCTAACATAATCCAGAAAAATCGAAGTTGGTTTCAACAAAATTTTTTAAAATTTGACAAAAATTCGAAGTTAATTTCAACTGAAATTACTCAAATGCAGCTCCGCTACCAAAAAAACCTAACGTAATCCAGAGTAATCGAAGTTGGTTTCAACAAAATTTTTTAAAATTTGACAAAAATCTGTACAAAAATCCAAAAATTCGAAGTTAATTACAACTAAAATTACTCAAATGCAGATCCTCTATCAAAAAAACCTAACATATTCCAGAAAAATCGAAGTTGGTTTCAACAAAATTTTTAAAATTTGACAAAAATCTATACAAAAATCCAAAAATTCGAAGTTAATTTCAACTAGAATTACTCAAATGCAGCTCCTCTATCAAAAAAACCTAACATAATCCAGAAAAATCGAAGTTGGGTTCAACAAAATTTTATAAAATTTGACAAAAATCTGCACAAAAATCCAAAAATTCGAAGTTAATTACAACAAAAATTACTCAAATGCAGCTCCTCTATCCAAAAAATCTAACATAATTCAGAAAAATCGAAGTTGGTTTCAACAAAATTTTTTAAAATTTGACAAAATCTGTACAAAAATCCAAAAATTCGAAGTTAATTTCAACTAAAATTACTCAAATGCAGATCCTCTATCCAAAAAACCTAACATAATCCAGAAAAATCGAAGTTGGTTTCAACAAAATTTTTTAAAATTTGACAAAAATCTGTACAAAAATCCAAAAATTCGAAGTTAATTTCAACTGAAATTACTCAAATGCATCTCCTCTATCAAAAAAACCTAACATAATCCAGAAAAATCGAAGTTTGTTTCAACAAAATTTTTTAAAATTTGACAAACGTCTGTACAAAAATCCCAAAATTCGAAGTTAATTTCAACTAAAATTACTCAAATGTAGCTCCGCTACCAAAAAAACCTAACGTAATCCAGAGTAATTGAAGTTGGTTTCAACAAATTTTTTTAAAATTTGACAAAAATCAGTACAAAAATCCAAAAATTCGAAGTTAATTTCAACTAAAATTACTCAAATGCAGCTCCTCTATCAAAAAAACCTAACATAATCCAGAAAAATCGAAGTCGGTTTCAACAAAACATTTTAAAATTTGACAAAAATTCGAAGTTAATTTCAACTGAAATTACTCAAATGCAGCTCCGCTACCAAAAAAACCTAACGTAATCCAGAGTAATCGAAGTTGGTTTCAACAAAATTTTTTAAAATTTGACAAAAATCTGTACAAACATCCAAAAATTCGAAGTTAATTACAACTAAAATTACTCAAATGCAGCTCCTCTATCCAAAAAACCTAACATAATCCAGAAAAATCGAAGTTGGTTTCAACAAAATTTTTTAAAATTTGACAAAAATCTATACAAAAATCCAAAAATTCGAAGTTAATTTCAACTAGAATTACTCAAATGCAGCTCCCCTATCAAAGAAACCTAACATATTCCAGAAAAATCGAAGTTGGTTTCAACAAAATTTCTTAAAACTTGACAAAAATCTGCACAAAAATCCAAAAATTCGAAGTTAATTACAACTAAAATTACTCAAATGCAGCTCCTCTATCCAAAAAACCTAACATAATCCAGAAAAATCGAAGTTGGTTTCAACAAAATTTTTTAAAATTTGACAAAAATCTATACAAAAATCCAAAAATTCGAAGTTAATTTCAACTAGAATTACTCAAATGCAGCTCCTCTATCAAAAAAACTTTACATAATCCAGAAAAATCGAAGTTGGTTTCAACAAAATTTTTTAAAATTTGACAAAATCTGTACAAAAATCCAAGAATTTGAAGTTAATTTCAACTAAAATTACTCAAATGCAGCTCCGCTACCAAAGAAACCTAACGTAATCCAGAGTAATCGAAGTTGGTTTCAACAAAATTTTTTAAAATTTGACAAAAATCTGTACAAAAATCGAAAAATTCGGAGATAATTTCAACTAAAATTACTCAAATGCAGCTCCTCTACCAAAAAAACCTAACATATTCCAGAAAAATCGAAGTTGATTTCAACAAAATTTTATAAAATTTGACAAAAATCTGTACAAAAATCCAAAAATTCGAAGTTAATTACAACTAAAATTACTCAAATGCAGCTCCTCTATCAAAAAAACCTAACATAATCCAGAAAAATCGAAGTTGGTTTCAACAAAATATTTTAAAATTTGACAAAAATCAGTACAAAAATCCAAAAATTCGAAGTTAATTTCAACTAAAATTACTCAAATGCAGCTCCTCTATCAAAAAAACCTAACATAATCCAGAAAAATCGAAGTCGGTTTCAACAAAACTTTTTAAAATTTGACAAAAATTCGAAGTTAATTTCAACTGAAATTACTCAAATGCAGCTCCGCTACCAAAAAAACCTAACGTAATCCAGAGTAATCGAAGTTGGTTTCAACAAAATTTTTTAAAATTTGACAAAAATCTGCACAAAAATCCAAAAATTCGAAGTTAATTACAACTAAAATTACTCAAATGCAGCTCCTCTATCAAAAAAACCTAACATAATCCAGAAAAATCGAAGTTGGTTTCAACAAAATTGTTTAAATTTTGACAAAAATCAGTACAAAAATCCAAAAATTCGAAGTTAATTCCAACTAAAATTACTCAAATGCAGCTCCTCTATCAAAAAAACCTAACATAATCCAGAAAAATCGAAGTCGGTTTCAACAAAACTTTTTAAAATTTGACAAAAATTCGAAGTTAATTTCAACTGAAATTCCTCAAATGCAGCTCCGCTACCAAAAAAACCTAACGTAATCCAGAGTAATCGAAGTTGGTTTCAACAAAATTTTTTTAAATTTGACAAAAATCTGTACAAAAATCCAAAAATTCGAAGTTAATTACAACTAAAATTACTCAAATGCAGCTCCTCTATCCAAAAAACCTAACATAATCCAGAAAAATCGAAGTTGGTTTCAACAAAATTTTTTAAAATTTGACAAAAATCTATACAAAAATCCAAAAATTCGAAGTTAATTTCAACTAGAATTACTCAAATGCAGCTCCCCTATCAAAGAAACCTAACATATTCCAGAAAAATCGAAGTTGGTTTCAACAAAATTTTTTAAAACTTGACAAAAATCTGCACAAAAATCCAAAAATTCGAAGTTAATTACAACTAAAATTACTCAAATGCAGCTCCTCTATCCAAAAAACCTAACATAATCCAGAGTAATCGAAGTTGGTTTCAACAAAATTTTTTAAAATTTGACAAAAATCTGTACAAAAATCGAAAAATTCGGAGATAATTTCAACTAAAATTACTCAAATGCAGCTCCTCTACCAAAAAAACCTAACATATTCCAGAAAAATCGAAGTTGATTTCAACAAAATTTTATAAAATTTGACAAAAATCTGTACAAAAATCAAAAAATTCGAAGTTAATTACAACTAAAATTACTCAAATGCAGCTCCTCTATCAAAAAAACCTAACATAATCCAGAAAAATCGAAGTTGGTTTCAACAAAATATTTTAAAATTTGACAAAAATCAGTACAAAAATCCAAAAATTCGAAGTTAATTTCAACTAAAATTACTCAAATGCAGCTCCTCTATCAAAAAAACCTAACATAATCCAGAAAAATCGAAGTCGGTTTCAACAAAACTTTTTAAAATTTGACAAAAATTCGAAGTTAATTTCAACAGAAATTACTCAAATGCAGCTCCGCTACCAAAAAAACCTAACGTAATCCAGAGTAATCGAAGTTGGTTTCAACAAAATTTTTTAAAATTTGACAAAAATCTGCACAAAAATCCAAAAATTCGAAGTTAATTACAACTAAAATTACTCAAATGCAGCTCCTCTATCAAAAAAACCTAACATAATCCAGAAAAATCGAAGTTGGTTTCAACAAAATTGTTTAAATTTTGACAAAAATCAGTACAAAAATCCAAAAATTCGAAGTTAATTCCAACTAAAATTACTCAAATGCAGCTCCTCTATCAAAAAAACCTAACATAATCCAGAAAAATCGAAGTCGGTTTCAACAAAACTTTTTAAAATTTGACAAAAATTCGAAGTTAATTTCAACTGAAATTACTCAAATGCAGCTCCGCTACCAAAAAAACCTAACGTAATCCAGAGTAATCGAAGTTGGTTTTGAAAAAAATCTGTACAAACATCCAAAAATTCGAAGTTAATTTCAAGTAGAATTACTCAAATGCAGCTCCTCTATCCAAAAAACCTAACATAATCCAGAAAAATCGAAGTTGGTTTCAACAAAATTTTTTAAAATTTGACAAAAATCTGTACAAAAATCCAAAAATTCGAAGTTAATTTCAACTAAAATTACTCAAATGCAGCTCCTCTATCAAAAAAACCTAACATAATCCAGAAAAATCGAAGTTTGTTTCAACAAAATTTTTTAAAATTTGACAAACGTCTGTACAAAAATCCCAAAATTCGAAGTTAATTTCAACTAAAATACCTCAAATGCAGCTGCGCTACCAAAAAAACCTAACGTAATCCAGAGTAATTGCAGTTGGTTTCAACAAATTTTTTTAAAATTTGACAAAAATCAGTACAAAAATCCAAAAATTCGAAGTTAATTTCAACTAAAATTACTCAAATGCAGCTCCTCTATCAAAAAAACCTAACATAATCCAGAAAAATCGAAGTCGGTTTCAACAAAACTTTTTAAAATTTGACAAAAATTCGAAGTTAATTTCAACTGAAATTACTCAAATGCAGCTCCGCTACCAAAAAAACCTAACGTAATCCAGAGTAATCGAAGTTGGTTTCAACAAAATTTTTTAAAATTTGACAAAAATCTGCACAAAAATCCAAAAATTCGAAGTTAATTACAACTAAAATTACTCAAATGCATCTCCTCTATCAAAAAACCTAACATAATCCAGAAAAATCGAAGTTGGTTTCAACAAAATTTTTAAAACTTGACAAAAATCTGTACAAAAATCCAAAAATTCGAAGTTAATTTCAACTAAAATTACTCAAATGCAGCTCCTCTATCAAAAAAACCTAACATATTCCAGAAAAATCGAAGTTGGTTTCAACAAAATTTTTAAAATTTGACAAAAATCTATACAAAAATCCAAAAATTCGAAGTTAATTTCAACTAGAATTACTCAAATGCAGCTCCTCTATCAAAAAAACCTAACATAATCCAGAAAAATCGAAGTTGGGTTCAACAAAATTTTATAAAGTTTGACAAAAATCTGCACAAAAATCCAAAAATTCGAAGTTAATTACAACAAAAATTACTCAAATGCAGCTCCTGTATCCAAAAAATCTAACATAATTCAGAAAAATCGAAGTTGGTTTCAACAAAATTTTTTAAAATTTGACAAAATCTGTACAAAAATCCAAAAATTCGAAGTTAATTTCAAGTAGAATTACTCAAATGCAGCTGCTCTATCAAAAAAACCTAACATAATCCAGAAAAATCGAAGTTGGTTTCAACAAAATATTTTAAAATTTGACAAAAATTCGAAGTTAATTTCAACTGATATTACTCAAATGCAGCTCCGCTACCAAAAAAACCTAACGTAATCCAGAGTAATCGAAGTTGGTTTTGAAAAAAATCTGTACAAACATCCAAAAATTCGAAGTTAATTTCAAGTAGAATTACTCAAATGCATCTCCTCTATAAAAAAACCTAACATAATCCAGAAAAATCGAAGTTGGTTTCAAAAAAATTTTTAAAATTTGACAAAAATCTGTACAAAAATCCAAAAATTCGAAGTTATTTTCAACTAAAATTACTCAAATGCAGCTCCTCTATCCAAAAAACCTAACATAATCCAGAAAAATCGAAGTTGGTTTCAACAAAATTTTTTAAAATTTGACAAAAATCTGTACAAAAATCCAAAAATTCGAAGTTAATTTCAACTAAAATTACTCAAATGCAGCTCCTCTATCAAAAAAACCTAACATAATCCAGAAAAATCGAAGTTTGTTTCAACAAAATTTTTTAAAATTTGACAAACGTCTGTACAAAAATCCCAAAATTCGAAGTTAATTTCAACTAAAATTACTCAAATGCAGCTCCGCTACCAAAAAAACCTAACGTAATCCAGAGTAATTGCAGTTGGTTTCAACAAATTTTTTTAAAATTTGACAAAAATCAGTACAAATATCCAAAAATTCGAAGTTAATTTCAACTAAAATTACTCAAATGCAGCTCCTCTATCAAAAAAACCTAACATAATCCAGAAAAATCGAAGTCGGTTTCAACAAAACTTTTTAAAATTTGACAAAAATTCGAAGTTAATTTCAACTGAAATTACTCAAATGCAGCTCCGCTACCAAAAAAACCTAACGTAATCCAGAGTAATTGCAGTTGGTTTCAACAAATTTTTTTAAAATTTGACAAAAATCAGTACAAATATCCAAAAATTCGAAGTTAATTTCAACTAAAATTACTCAAATGCAGCTCCTCTATCAAAAAAACCTAACATAATCCAGAAAAATCGAAGTCGGTTTCAACAAAACTTTTTAAAATTTGACAAAAATTCGAAGTTAATTTCAACTGAAATTACTCAAATGCAGCTCCGCTACCAAAAAAACCTAACGTAATCCAGAGTAATCGAAGTTGGTTTCAACAAAATTTTTTAAAATTTGACAAAAATCTGCACAAAAATCCAAAAATTCGAAGTTAATTACAACTAAAATTACTCAAATGCATCTCCTCTATCAAAAAACCTAACATAATCCAGAAAAATCGAAGTTGGTTTCAACAAAATTTTAAAAATTTGACAAAAATCTGTACAAAAATCCAAAAATTCGAAGTTAATTTCAACTAAAATTACTCAAATGCAGCTCCTCTATCAAAAAAACATAACATAATCCAGAAAAATCGAAGTTGGTTTCAAAAAAATTTTTTAAAATTTGACAAAAATCTGTACAAACATCCAAAAATTCGAAGTTAATTTCAACTAAAATTACTCAAATGCAGCTCCTCTATCAAAAAAACCTAACATAATCCAGAAAAATCGAAGTTGGTTTCAAAAAAATTTTTTAAAATTTGACAAAATCTGTACAAAAATCCAAAAATTCGAAGTTAATTTCAACTAAAATTACTCAAATGCAGCTCCTCTATCCAAAAAACCTAACATAATCCAGAAAAATCGAAGTTGGTTTCAACAAAATTTTTTAAAATTTGACGAAAATCTATACAAAAATCCAAAAATTCGAAGTTATTTTCAACTAAAATTACTCAAATGCAGCTCCTCTATCAAAAAAACTTTACATAATCCAGAAAAATCGAAGTTGGTTTCAACAAAATTTTTTAAAATTTGACAAAAATCTATACAAAAATCCAAAAATTCGAAGTTAATTTCAACTAGAATTACTCAAATGCAGCTCCCCTATCAAAGAAACCTAACATATTCCAGAAAAATCGAAGTTGGTTTCAACAAAATTTTTTAAAACTTGACAAAAATCTGCACAAAAATCCAAAAATTCGAAGTTAATTACAACTAAAATTACTCAAATGCAGCTCCTCTATCCAAAAAACCTAACATAATCCAGAAAAATCGAAGTTGGTTTCAACAAAATTTTTTAAAATTTGACAAAAATCTATACAAAAATCCAAAAATTCGAAGTTAATTTCAACTGAAATTACTCAAATGCAGCTCCGCTACCAAAAAAACCTAACGTAATCCAGAGTAATCGAAGTTGGTTTTGAAAAAAATCTGTACAAACATCCAAAAATTCGAAGTTAATTTCAAGTAGAATTACTCAAATGCATCTCCTCTATCAAAAAACCTAACATAATCCAGAAAAATCGAAGTTGGTTTCAACAAAATTTTTAAAATTTGACAAAAATCTGTACAAAAATCCAAAAATTAGAAGTTAATTTCAACTAAAATTACTCAAATGCAGCTCCTCTATCAAAAAAACCTAACATATTCCAGAAAAATCGAAGTTGGTTTCAACAAAATTTTTAAAATTTGACAAAATTCTGTACAAAAATCCAAAAATTCGAAGTTATTTTCAACTAAAATTACTCAAATGCAGCTCCTCTATCCAAAAAACCTAACATAATCCAGAAAAATCGAAGTTGGTTTCAACAAAATTTTTTAAAATTTGACAAAATCTGTACAAAAATCCAAAAATTCGAAGTTAATTTCAACTAAAATTACTCAAATGCAGCTCCGCTACCAAAGAAACCTAACGTAATCCAGAAAAATCGAAGTTGGTTTCAACAAAATTTATTAAAATTTGACAAAAATCTGTACAAAAATCCAAAAATTCGAAGTTAATTACAACTAAAATTACTCAAATGCCGCTCCTCTATCCAAAAAACCTAACATAATCCAGAAAAATCGAAGTTGGTTTCAACAAAATTTTTTAAAATTTGACAAAAATCTATACAAAAATCCAAAAATTCGAAGTTATTTTCAACTAAAATTACTCAAATGCAGCTCCTCTATCAAAAAAACTTTACATAATCCAGAAAAATCGAAGTTGGTTTCAACAAAATTTTTTAAAATTTGACAAAAATCTATACAAAAATCCAAAAATTCGAAGTTAATTTCAACTAGAATTACTCAAATGCAGCTCCTCTATCAAAAAAACCTAACATAATCCAGAAAAATCGAAGTTGGTTTCAAAAAAATTTTTTAAAATTTGACAAAATCTGTACAAAAATCCAAAAATTCGAAGTTAATTTCAACTAAAATTACTCAAATGCAGCTCCGCTACCAAAGAAACCTAACGTACTCCAGAGTAATCGAAGTTGGTTTCAACAAAATTTTTTAAAATTTGACAAAAAACTGTACAAAAATCCAAAAATTCGAAGATAATTTCAACTAAAATTACTCAAATGCAGCTCCGCTACCAAAGAAACCTAACGTACTCCAGAGTAATCGAAGTTGGTTTCAACAAAATTTTTTAAAATTTGACAAAAAACTGTACAAAAATCCAAAAATTCGAAGATAATTTCATCTAAAATTGCTCAAATGCAGCTCCTCTATCAAAAAAACCTAACATATTCCAGAAAAATCGAAGTTGATTTCAACAAAATTTTTTAAAATTTGACAAAAATCTGTACAAAAATCCAAAAATTCGAAGTTATTTTCAACTAAAATTACTCAAGTGCAGCTCCTCTATCAAAAAAACTTTACATAATCCAGAAAAATCGAAGTTGGTTTCAACAAAATTTTTTAAAATTTGACAAAAATCTATACAAAAATCCAAAAAATCGAAGTTAATTTCAACTAGAATTACTCAAATGCAGCTCCTCTATCAAAAAAACCTAACATAATCCAGAAAAATCGAAGTTGGTTTCAACAAAATTTTATAAAATTTGACAAAAATCTGCACAAAAATCCAAAAATTCGAAGTTAATTACAACTAAAATTACTCAAATGCAGCTCCGCTACCAAAGAAACCTAACGTACTCCAGAGTAATCGAAGTTGGTTTCAACAAAATTTTTTAAAATTTGACAAAAAACTGTACAAAAATCCAAAAATTCGAAGATAATTTCAACTAAAATTACTCAAATGCAGCTCCGCTACCAAAGAAACCTAACGTACTCCAGAGTAATCGAAGTTGGTTTCAACAAAATTTTTTAAAATTTGACAAAAAACTGTACAAAAATCCAAAAATTCGAAGATAATTTCATCTAAAATTGCTCAAATGCAGCTCCTCTATCAAAAAAACCTAACATATTCCAGAAAAATCGAAGTTGATTTCAACAAAATTTTTTAAAATTTGACAAAAATCTGTACAAAAATCCAAAAATTCGAAGTTATTTTCAACTAAAATTACTCAAGTGCAGCTCCTCTATCAAAAAAACTTTACATAATCCAGAAAAATCGAAGTTGGTTTCAACAAAATTTTTTAAAATTTGACAAAAATCTATACAAAAATCCAAAAAATCGAAGTTAATTTCAACTAGAATTACTCAAATGCAGCTCCTCTATCAAAAAAACCTAACATAATCCAGAAAAATCGAAGTTGGTTTCAACAAAATTTTATAAAATTTGACAAAAATCTGCACAAAAATCCAAAAATTCGAAGTTAATTACAACTAAAATTACTCAAATGCAGCTCCTCTATCAAGAAAACCTAACGTAATCCAGAATAATCGCAGTTGGTTTCAACAAAATTTTTTAAAATTTGACAAAAATCTGTACAAAAATCCAAAAATTCGAAGATAATTTCAACTAAAATTACTCAAATGCAGCTCCTCTATCAAAAAAACCTAACATATTCCAGAAAAATCGAAGTTGATTTCAACAAAATTTTTTAAAATTTGACAAAAATCTGTACAAAAATCCAAAAATTCGAAGTTATTTTCAACTAAAATTACTCAAATGCAGCTCCGCTACCAAAAAAACCTAACGTAATCCAGAGTAATCGAAGTTGGTTTCAACAAAATTTTTTAAAATTTGACAAACGTCTGTACAAAAATCCCAAAATTCGAAGTTAATTTCAACTAGAATTACTCAAATGCAGCTCCTCTATCAAAAAAACTTTACATAATCCAGAAAAATCGAAGTCGGTTTCAACAAAACTTTTTAAAATTTGACAAAAATTCGAAGTTAATTTCAACTGAAATTACTCAAATGCAGCTCCGCTACCAAAAAAACCTAACGTAATCCAGAGTAATCGAAGTTGGTTTCAACAAAATTTTTTAAAATTTGACAAAAATCTGCACAAAAATCCAAAAATTCGAAGTTAATTACAACTAAAATTACTCAAATGCATCTCCTCTATCAAAAAACCTAACATAATCCAGAAAAATCGAAGTTGGTTTCAACAAAATTTTTAAAATTTGACAAAAATCTGTACAAAAATCCAAAAATTCGAAGTTAATTTCAACTAAAATTACTCAAATGCAGCTCCTCTATCAAAAAAACCTAACATATTCCAGAAAAATCGAAGTTGGTTTCAACAAAATTTTTAAAATTTGACAAAAATCTGTACAAAAATCCAAAAATTCGAAATTATTTTCAACTAAAATTACTCAAATGCAGCTCCTCTATCCAAAAAACCTAACATAATCCAGAAAAATCGAAGTTGGTTTCAACAAAATTTATTAAAATTTGACAAAAATCTGTACAAAAATCCAAAAATTCGAAGTTAATTACAACTAAAATTACTCAAATGCAGCTCCTCTATCCAAAAAACCTAACATAATCCAGAAAAATCGAAGTTGGTTTCAACAAAATTTTTTAAAATTTGACAAAAATCTATACAAAAATCCAAAAATTCGAAGTTATTTTCAACTAAAATTACTCAAATGCAGCTCCTCTATCAAAAAAACTTTACATAATCCAGAAAAATCGAAGTTGGTTTCAACAAAATTTTTTAAAATTTGACAAAAATCTATACAAAAATCCAAAAATTCGAAGTTAATTTCAACTAGAATTACTCAAATGCAGCTCCTCTATTCAAAAAACCTAACATAATCCAGAAAAATCGAAGTTGGGTTCAACAAAATTTTATAAAATTAGACAAAAATCTGTACAAAAATCCAAAAATTCGAAGATAATTTCAACTAAAATTACTCAAATGCAGCTCCTCTATCCAAAAAACCTAACATAATCCAGAAAAATCGAAGTTGGTTTCAACAAAATTTTGTAAAATTTGACAAAAATCTGTACAAAAATCCATAAATTCGAAGTTAATTTAAACTAAAATTACTCAAATGCAGCTCCTCTATCAAAACAACTTTACATAATCCAGAAAAATCGAAGTAGGTTTAAACAAAATTTTTTAAAATTTGACAAAAATCTGTACAAAAATCCAAAAATTCGAAGTTAATTTCAACTAAAATTACTCAAATGCAGCTCCTCTATCCAAAAAACCTAACATAATCCAGAAAAATCGAAGTTGGTTTCAACAAAATTTTTTAAAATTTGACAAAAATCTATACAAAAATCCAAAAATTCGAAGTTAATTTCAACTAGAATTACTCAAATGCAGCTCCTCTATCAAAAAAACTTTACATAATCCAGAAAAATCGAAGTTGGTTTCAACAAAATTTTTTAAAATTTGACAAAATCTGTACAAAAATCCAAAAATTTGAAGTTAATTTCAACTAAAATTACTCAAATGCAGCTCCGCTACCAAAGAAACCTAACGTAATCCAGAGTAATCGAAGTTGGTTTCAACAAAATTTTTTAAAATATGACAAAAATCTGTACAAAAATCGAAAAATTCGAAGATAATTTCAACTAAAATTACTCAAATGCAGCTCCTCTACCAAAAAAAACCTAACATATTCCAGAAAAATCGAAGTTGATTTCAACAAAATTTTATAAAATTTGACATATATCTGTACAAAAATCCAAAAATTCGAAGTTATTTACACCTAAAATTACTCAAATGCAGCTCCTCTATCAAAAAAACTTTACATAATCCAGAAAAATCGAAGTTGGTTTCAACAAAATTTTTTAAAATTTGACAAAAATCTGTACAAAAATCCAAAAATTCGAAGTTAATTTCAACTAGAATTACTCAAATGCAGCTCCTCTATAAAAAAAACCTAACATAATCCAGAAAAATCGAAGTTGGGTTCAACAAAATTTTATAAAATTTGACAAAAATCTTTACAAAAATCCAAAAATTCGAATTTAATTTCAACTAGAATTACTCAAATGCAGCTCCTCTATCATAAAAACCTAACATAATCCAGAAAAATCGAAGTTGGGTTAACAAAATTTTTTAAAATTTGACAAAAATCTGAACAAAAATCCAAAAATTCGAAGATAATTTCAACTAGAATTACTCAAATGCAGCTCCTCTATCAAAAAAACCTAACATAATCCAGATAAATCGTAGTTGGTTTCAACAAAATTTTTTAAAATTTGACAAAATCAGTACAAAAATCCAAAAATTCGAAGTTAATTTCAACTAAAATTACTCAAATGCAGCTCCGCTACCAAAGAAACCTAACGTAATCCAGAGTAATCGAAGTTGGTTTCAACAAAATTTTTTAAAATTTGACAAAAATCTGTACCAAAATCCAAAAATTCGAAGTTAATTTCAACTAAAATTATTCAAATGCAATTCCTCTACCAAAAAAACCAAACGTAATCCAGAATAATCAAAGTTGGTTTCAACAAAATTTTAAAAATTTGAGATAAATCTGTACAAAATTCCAAAAATTCGAAGTTAATGTCAACTAAAATTACTCAAAAGCAGCTCCTCTACCATAAAAACCAAACGTAATCCAGAAAAATCGAAGTTGGGTTCAACAAAATTTTTTAAAATTTGACAAATATCTGAACATAAATCCAAAAATTCGAAGATAATTTCAACTAGAATTACTCAAATGCAGCTCCTCTATCAAAAAAACCTAACATAATCCAGAAAAATCGAAGTAGGTTTCAACAAAATTTTTTAAAACTTGACAAAAATCTGCACAAAAATCCAAAAATTCGAAGATAATTACAACTAAAATTACTCAAATGCAGCTCCGCTACTAAAGAAACCTAACGTAATCCAGAGTAATCGAAGTTGGTTTCAACAAAATTTTTTAAAATTTGACAAAAATCTGTACAAAAATCGAAAAATTCGAAGATAATTTCAACTAAAATTACTCAAATGCAGCTCCTCTATCAAAAAAACTTTACATAATCCAGAAAAATCGAAGTTGGTTTCAACAAAATTTTTTAAAATTTGACAAAATCTGTACAAAAATCCAAAAATTTGAAGTTAATTTCAACTAAAATTACTCAAATGCAGCTCCGCTACCAAAGAAACCTAACGTAATCCAGAGTAATCGAAGTAGGTTTCAACAAAATTTTTTAAAATTTGACAAAAATCTGTACAAAAATCGAAAAATTCGAAGATAATTTCAACTAAAATTACTCAAATGCAGCTCCTCTACCAAAAAAACCTAACATATTCCAGAAAAATCGAAGTTGATTTCAACAAAATTTTATAAAATTTGACAAAAATCTGTACAAAAATCCAAAAATTCGAAGTTAATTACAACTAAAATTACTCAAATGCAGCTCCTCTATCAAAAAAACTTTACATAATCCAGAAAAATCGAAGTTGGTTTCAACAAAATTTTTTAAAATTTGACAAAATCTGTACAAAAATCCAAAAATTTGAAGTTAATTTCAACTAAAATTACTCAAATGCAGCTCCGCTACCAAAGAAACCTAACGTAATCCAGAGTAATCGAAGTTGGTTTCAACAAATTTTTTTAAAATTTGACAATAATCTGTACAAAAATTCAAAAATTCGAAGTTAATTACAACTAAAATTACTCAAATGCAGCTCCTCTATCCAAAAAACCTAACATAATCCAGAAAAATCGAAGTTGGTTTCAACAAAATTTTTTAAAATTTGACAAAAATCTGTACAAACATCCAAAAATTCGAAGTTAATTTCAACTAAAATTACTCAAATGCAGCTCCTCTATCAAAAAAACTTTACATAATCCAGAAAAATCGAAGTTGGTTTCAACAAAATTTTTTAAAATTTGACAAAATCTGTACAAAAATCCAAAAATTTGAAGTTAATTTCAACTAAAATTACTCAAATGCAGCTCCGCTACCAAAGAAACCTAACGTAATCCAGAGTAATCGAAGTAGGTTTCAACAAAATTTTTTAAAATTTGACAAAAATCTGTACAAAAATCGAAAAATTCGAAGATAATTTCAACTAAAATTACTCAAATGCAGCTCCTCTACCAAAAAAACCTAACATATTCCAGAAAAATCGAAGTTGATTTCAACAAAATTTTATAAAATTTGACAAAAATCTGTACAAAAATCCAAAAATTCGAAGTTAATTACAACTAAAATTACTCAAATGCAGCTCCTCTATCAAAAAAACTTTACATAATCCAGAAAAATCGAAGTTGGTTTCAACAAAATTTTTTAAAATTTGACAAAATCTGTACAAAAATCCAAAAATTTGAAGTTAATTTCAACTAAAATTACTCAAATGCAGCTCCGCTACCAAAGAAACCTAACGTAATCCAGAGTAATCGAAGTTGGTTTCAACAAATTTTTTTAAAATTTGACAATAATCTGTACAAAAATTCAAAAATTCGAAGTTAATTACAACTAAAATTACTCAAATGCAGCTCCTCTATCCAAAAAACCTAACATAATCCAGAAAAATCGAAGTTGGTTTCAACAAAATTTTTTAAAATTTGACAAAAATCTGTACAAACATCCAAAAATTCGAAGTTAATTTCAACTAAAATTACTCAAATGCAGCTCCTCTATCCAAAAAACCTAACATAATTCAGAAAAATCGAAGTTGGTTTCAACAAAATTTTTTAAAATTTGACAAATTCTGTACAAAAATCCAAAAATTCGAAGTTAATTTCAAGTAGAATTACTCAAATGCAGCTCCTCTATCAAAAAAACCTAACATAATCCAGAAAAATCGAAGTTGGTTTCAACAAAATATTTTAAAATTTGACAAAAATCAGTACAAAAATCCAAAAATTCGAAGTTAATTTCAACTAAAATTACTCAAATGCAGCTCCGCTACCAAAGAAACCTAACGTAATCCAGAGTAATCGAAGTAGGTTTCAACAAAATTTTTTAAAATTTGACAAAAATCTGTACAAAAATCGAAAAATTCGAAGATAATTTCAACTAAAATTACTCAAATGCAGCTCCTCTACCAAAAAAACATAACATATTCCAGAAAAATCGAAGTTGATTTCAACAAAATTTTATAAAATTTGACAAAAATCTGTACAAAAATCCAAAAATTCGAAGTTAATTACAACTAAAATTACTCAAATGCAGCTCCTCTATCAAAAAAACTTTACATAATCCAGAAAAATCGAAGTTGGTTTCAACAAAATTTTTTAAAATTTGACAAAATCTGTACAAAAATCCAAAAATTTGAAGTTAATTTCAACTAAAATTACTCAAATGCAGCTCCGCTACCAAAGAAACCTAACGTAATCCAGAGTAATCGAAGTTGGTTTCAACAAATTTTTTTAAAATTTGACAATAATCTGTACAAAAATTCAAAAATTCGAAGTTAATTACAACTAAAATTACTCAAATGCAGCTCCTCTATCCAAAAAACCTAACATAATCCAGAAAAATCGAAGTTGGTTTCAACAAAATTTTTTAAAATTTGACAAAAATCTGTACAAACATCCAAAAATTCGAAGTTAATTTCAACTAAAATTACTCAAATGCAGCTCCTCTATCCAAAAAACCTAACATAATTCAGAAAAATCGAAGTTGGTTTCAACAAAATTTTTTAAAATTTGACAAATTCTGTACAAAAATCCAAAAATTCGAAGTTAATTTCAAGTAGAATTACTCAAATGCAGCTCCTCTATCAAAAAAACCTAACATAATCCAGAAAAATCGAAGTTGCTTTCAACAAAATATTTTAAAATTTGACAAAAATCAGTACAAAAATCCAAAAATTCGAAGTTAATTTCAACTAAAATTACTCAAATGCAGCTCCGCTACCAAAGAAACCTAACATAATCCAGAAAAATCGAAGTTGGTTTCAACAAAATTTTTTAAAATTTGACAAAAATCTGCACAAAAATCCAAAAATTTGAAGTTAATTTCAACTAAAATTACTCAAATGCAGCTCCTCTATCAAAAAAACCTAACATAATCCAGAAAAATCGAAGTTTGTTTCAACAAAATTTTTTAAAATTTGACAAAAATCTGTACAAAAATCCAAAAATTCGAAGATAAATTCAACTAAAATTACTCAAATGCAGCTCCTCTATCCAAAAAACCTAACATAATCCAGAAAAATCGAAGTTGGGTTCAACAAAATTTTATAAAATTAGACAAAAATCTGTACAAAAATCCAAAAATTCGAAGATAATTTCAACTAAAATTACTCAAATGCAGCTCCTCTATCCAAAAAACCTAACATAATCCAGAAAAATCGAAGTTGGTTTCAACAAAATTTTTTAAAATTTGACAAATATCTGTACAAAAATCCAAAAATTCTAAGATAATTTCAACTAAAATTACTCAAATGCAGCTCCTCTATCCAAAAAACCTAACATAATCCAGAAAAATCGAAGTTGGTTTGAACAAAATTTTTTCAAATTTGACAAAAATCTGTACAAAAATCAAAAATTCGAAGTTAATTTCAACTAAAATTACTCAAATGCAGCTCCTCTATCAAGAAAACCTAACGTAATCCAGAGTAATCGAAGTTGGTTTCAACAAAATTTTTTAAAATTTGACAAAAATCTGTACAAAAATCCAAAAATTCGAAGATAATTTCATCTAAAATTACTCAAATGCAGCTCCTCTATCAAAAAAACCTAACATATTCCAGAAAAATCGAAGTGGATTTCAACAAAATTTTTTAAAATTTGACAAATATCTGTACAAAAATCCAAAAATTCGAAGTTATTTACACCTAAAATTACTCAAATGCAGCTCCTCTATCAAAAAAACTTTACATAATCCAGAAAAATCGAAGTTGGTTTCAACAAAATTTTTTAAAATTTGACAAAAATCTGTACAAAAATCCAAAAATTCGAAGTTAATTTCAACTAGAATTACTCAAATGCAGCTCCTCTATCAAAAAAACCTAACATAATCCAGAAAAATCGAAGTTGGGTTCAACAATATTTTTTAAAATTTGACAAAAATCTGAACATCAATCCAAAAATTCGAAGATAATTTCAACTAGAATTACTCAAATGCAGCTCCTCTATCAAAAAAACCTAACATAATCCAGAAAAATCGAAGTTGGTTTCAAAAAAATTTTTTAAAATTTGACCAACATCTGTACAAAAATCCAAAAATTCGAAGTTAATTGCAACTAGAATTACTCAAATGCAGCTCCTCTATAAAAAAACCTAACATAATCCAGAAAAATCGAAGTTGAGTTCAACAAAATTTTATAAAATTTGACAAAAATCTTTACAAAAATCCAAAAATTCGAAGTTATTTTCAACTAAAAATACTCAAATGCAGCTCCTCTATCAAAAAAACCTAACATAATCCAGAAAAATCGAAGTTGGTTTCAACAAAATTTTTTAAAATTTCACAAAAATCTGTACAAAAATCCAAAAATTCGAAGCTAATTTCAACTAAAATTACTCAAATGCAGCTCCTCTATCAAAAAAACCTAACGTAATCCAGACTAATCGAAGTTGGATTCAACAAAATTTTTAAAACTTGACAATAATCTGTACAAAAATCCAAAAATGCGAAGTTAATTTCTTCTAAAATTACTCAAATGCAGCTCCTTTATCAAAAAAACCTAACATATTCCAGAAAAATCGAAGTTGGTTTCAACAAAATTTTTTAAAATTTGACAAAAATCTGTACAAAAATCGAAAAATTCGAAGATAATTTCAACTAAAATTACTCAAATGCAGCTCCTCTATCAAAAAAACCTAACGTAATCCAGAAAAATCGAAGTTGGTTTCAACACAATTTTTTATAATTTGACAAAAATCTGTACAAAAATCCAAAAATTCGAAATTATTTTCAACTAAAATTACTCAAATGCAGCTCCTCTAACAAAAAAACCTAACGTAATCCAGAAAAATCGAAGTTGGTGTCAACACAATTTTTTATAATTTGACAAAAATCTGTACAAAAATCCAAAAATTCGAAGTTATTTTCAACTAAAATTACTCAAATGCAGCTCATCTAACAAAAAAACTTTACATAATCCAGTAAAATCGAAGTAGGTTTAAACAAAATTTTTTACAATTTGACAAATATCTGTACAAAAATCCAAAAATTCGAAGTTATTTCCAACTAAAAATACTCAAATGCAGCTCCTCTATCAAAAAAACCTAGCATAATCCAGAAAAATCGAAGTTGGTTTCAACAAAATTTTTTAAAATTTGACAAACATCAGTTCAAAAATCCCAAAATTCGAAGTTATTTTCAACTAAAATTACTCAAATGCAGCTCCTCTAACAAAAAAACTTTACATAATCCAGTAAAATCGAAGTAGGTTTAAACAAAATTTTTTACAATTTGACAAATATCTGTACAAAAATCCAAAAATTCGAAGTTATTTCCAACTAAAAATACTCAAATGCAGCTCCTCTATCAAAAAAACCTAACATAATCCAGAAAAATCGAAGTTGGTTTCAACAAAATTTTTTAAAATTTGACAAAAATCTGTACAAAAATCCAAAAATTCGAAGTTAATTTCAACTAAAATTACTCAAATGCAGCTCCTCTATCAAAAAAACCTAACGTAATCCAGAAAAATCGAAGTTGGTTTCAACACAATTTTTTATAATTTGACAAAAATCTGTACAAAAATCCAAAAATTCGAAATTATTTTCAACTAAAATTACTCAAATGCAGCTCCTCTAACAAAAAAACTTTACATAATCCAGAAAAATCGAAGTTGGTTTCAACAAAATTTTTTAAAATTTGACAAAAATCTGTACAAAAATCCAAAAATTCGAAGTTAATTTCTACTAGAATTACTCAAATGCAGCTCCTCTATCAAAAAAACCTAACATAATCCAGAAAAATCGAAGTTGGGTTCAACAAAATTTTATAAAATTTGACAAAAATCTTTACAAAAATCCCAAAATTCGAAGTTAATTTCAACTAAAAATACTCAAATGCAGCTCCTCTATCAAAAAAACCTAACATAATCCAGAAAAATCGAAGTTGGTTTCAACAAAATTTTTTAAAAAGTGACAAACATCAGTTCAAAAATCCCAAAATTCGAAGTTAATTTCAACTAAAATTACTCAAATGCAGCTCCTCTATCAAAAAAACCTAACGTAATCCAGAAAAATCGAAGTTGGTGTCAACACAATTTTTTAAAATTTGACAAAAATCTGTACAAAAATCCAAAAATTCGAAGTTAATTTCAACTAGAATTACTCAAATGCAGCTCCTCTATCAAAAAAAATAACATAATCCAGAAAAATCGAAGTTGGTTTCAACAAAATTTTTTATAATTTGAAAAAAATCTGTACAAACATCCAAAAATTCGAAGTTAATTTCAACTAAAATTACTCAAATACAGCTCCTCTATCAAAAAAACCTAACATAATCCAGAAAAATCGAAGTTGGTTTCAACAAAATTTTTTAAAATTTGACAAAATCTGTACAAAAATCCAAAAATTCGAAGTTAATTTCAACTAAAATTACTCAAATGCAGCTCCGCTACCAAAGAAACCTAACGTAATCCAGAAAAATCGAAGTTGGTTTCAACAAAATTTTTTAAAATTTGACAAGAATCTGTACAAAAATCCAAAAATTCGAAGTTAATTTCAACTAAAATTACTCAAATGCAGCTCCGCTACCAAAAAGCCTAACGTAATACAGAGTAATCGAAGTTGGTTTCAACAAAATTTTTTAAAATTTGACAAAAATCTGTACAAAAATCCAAAAATTCGAAGTTAATTTCAACTAAAATTACTCAAATGCAGCTCCGCTACCAAAAATCCTAACGTAATCCAGAGTAATCGAAGTTGGTTTCAACAAAATTTTTTAAAATTTGACAAAAATCTGTACAAAAATCCAAAAATTCGAAGTTATTTTCAACTAACATTACTCAAATGCAGCTCCTCTATCAAAAAAAACTTTACATAATCCAGAAAAATCGAAGTTGGTTTCAACAAATTTTTTTAAAATTTGACAAAAATCTGTACAAAAATCCAAAAATTCGGAGTTAATTTCACCTAAAATTACTCAAATGCAGCTCCTCTATCAAAAAAACCTAACATATTCCAGAAAAATCGAAGTTGATTTCAACAAAATTTTTTAAAATTTGACAAAAATCTGTACAAAAATCCAAAAATTCGAAGTTAATTTCAACTAAAATTACTCAAATGCAGTTCCTCTATCAAAAAACCTCACATAATCCAGAAAAATCGAAGTTGGTTTCAACAAAATTTTTTATAATATGACAAAAATCTGTACAAACATCCAAAAATTCGAAGTTAATTTAACCTAAAATTACTCAAATGCAGCTCCTCTATCAAAAAAACCTAACATAATCCAGAAAAATCGAAGTTGGTTTCAACAAAATATTTTAAAATTTGACAAAAATCTGTACAAAAATCCAAAAATTCGAAGTTAATTTCAACTAGAATTACTCAAATGCAGCTCCTCTATCAAAAAAACCTAACATAATCCAGAAAAATCGAAGTTGGGTTCAACAAAATTTTATAAAATTTGACAAAAATCTGTACAAAAATCCAAAAATTCGAAGTTAATTTCAACTAGAATTACTCACATGCAGCTCCTCTATCAAAAAAACCTAACATATTCCAGAAAAATCGAAGTTGATTTCAACAAAATTTTTTAAAATTTGACAAAAATCTGTACAAAAATCCAAAAATTCGAAGTTAATTTCAACTAGAATTACTCACATGCAGCTCCTCTATCAAAAAAACCTAACATATTCCAGAAAAATCGAAGTTGATTTCAACAAAATTTTTTAAAATTTGACAAAAATCTGTACAAAAATCCAAAAATTCGAAGTTAATTTCAACTAAAATTACTCAAATGCAGCTCCGCTACCAAAAAGCCTAACGTAATCCAGAGAAATCGAAGTTGGTTTCAACAAAATTTTTTAAAATTTGACAAAAATCTGTACAAAAATCCAAAAATTCGAAGTTAATTTCAACTAAAATTACTCAAATGCAGCTCCGCTACCAAAAATCCTAACGTAATCCAGAGTAATCGAAGTTGGTTTCAACAAAATTTTTTAAAATTTGACAAAAATCTGGACAAAAATCCAAAAATTCGAAGTTATTTTCAACTAACATTACTCAAATGCAGCTCCTCTATCAAAAAAAACTTTACATAATCCAGAAAAATCGAAGATTGGTTTCAACAAAATTTTTTTAAATTTGACAAAAATCTGTACAAAAATCCAAAAATTCGAAGTTAATTTCAACTAAAATTACTCAAATGCAGCTCCTCTATCAAAAAAACCTAACATATTCCAGAAAAATCGAAGTTGATTTCAACAAAATTTTTTAAAATTTGACAAAAATCTGTACAAAAATCCAAAAATTCGAAGTTAATTTCAACTAGAATTACTCAAATGCAGCTCCTCTATCAAAAAAACCTAACATAATCCAGAAAAATCGAAGTTGGTTTCAACAAAATTTTTTTAAATTTGACAAAAATCTGTACAAAAATCCAAAAATTCGAAGTTAATTTCAACTAAAATTACTCAAATGCAGCTCCTCTATCAAAAAAACCTAACATATTCCAGAAAAATCGAAGTTGGTTTCAACAAAATTTTTTAAAATTTGTCAAAAATCTGTACAAAAATCCAAAAATTCGAAGTTAATTTCAACTAAAATTACTCAAATGCAGCTCCTCTATCAAAAAACCTAACATAATCCAGAAAAATCGAAGTTGGTTTCAACAAAATTTTTATAATTAGAAAAAAATCTGTACAAACATCCAAAAATTCGAAGTTAATTTCAACTAAAATTACTCAAATGCAGCTCCTCTATCAAAAAAACCTAACATAATCCAGAAAAATCGAAGTTGGTTTCAACAAAATATTTTAAAATTTGACAAATATCTGTACAAAAATCCAAAAATTCGAAGTTAATTTCAACTAGAATTACTCAAATGCAGCTCCTCTATCAAAAAAACCTAACATAATCCAGAAAAATCGAAGTTGGGTTCAACAAAACTTTATAAAATTTGACAAAAATCTGTACAAGAATCCAAAAATTCGGAGTTAATTTCAACTAAAATTACTCAAATGCAGCTCCTCTATCAAAAAAACCTAACATATTCCAGAAAAATCGAAGTTGATTTCAACAAAATTTTTTAAAATTTGACAAAAATCTGTACAAAAATCCAAAAATTCGAAGTTAATTTCAACTAAAATTACTCAAATGCAGTTCCTCTATCAAAAAACCTCACATAATCCAGAAAAATCGAAGTTGGTTTCAACAAAATTTTTTATAATATGACAAAAATCTGTACAAAAATCCAAAAATTCGAAGTTATTTTCAACTAACATTACTCAAATGCAGCTCCTCTATCAAAAAAAACTTTACATAATCCAGAAAAATCGAAGATTGGTTTCAACAAAATTTTTTAAAATTTGACAAAAATCTGTACAAAAATCCAAAAATTCGAAGTTAATTTCAACTAAAATTACTCAAATGCAGCTCCTCTATCAAAAAAACCTAACGTAATCCAGAGTAATCGAAGTTGGTTTCAACAAAATTTTTTAAAATTTGACAAAAATCTGGACAAAAATCCAAAAATTCGAAGTTATTTTCAACTAACATTACTCAAATGCAGCTCCTCTATCAAAAAAAACTTTACATAATCCAGAAAAATCGAAGATTGGTTTCAACAAAATTTTTTAAAATTTGACAAAAATCTGTACAAAAATCCAAAAATTCGAAGTTAATTTCAACTAAAATTACTCAAATGCAGCTCCTCTATCAAAAAAACCTAACATATTCCAGAAAAATCGAAGTTGATTTCAACAAAATTTTTTAAAATTTGACAAAAATCTGTACAAAAATCCAAAAATTCGAAGTTAATTTCAACTAGAATTACTCAAATGCAGCTCCTCTATCAAAAAAACCTAACATAATCCAGAAAAATCGAAGTTGGTTTCAACAAAATTTTTTTAAATTTGACAAAAATCTGTACAAAAATCCAAAAATTCGAAGTTAATTTCAACTAAAATTACTCAAATGCAGCTCCTCTATCAAAAAAACCTAACATATTCCAGAAAAATCGAAGTTGGTTTCAACAAAATTTTTTAAAATTTGTCAAAAATCTGTACAAAAATCCAAAAATTCGAAGTTAATTTCAACTAAAATTACTCAAATGCAGCTCCTCTATCAAAAAACCTAACATAATCCAGAAAAATCGAAGTTGGTTTCAACAAAATTTTTATAATTAGAAAAAAATCTGTACAAACATCCAAAAATTCGAAGTTAATTTCAACTAAAATTACTCAAATGCAGCTCCTCTATCAAAAAAACCTAACATAATCCAGAAAAATCGAAGTTGGTTTCAACAAAATATTTTAAAATTTGACAAATATCTGTACAAAAATCCAAAAATTCGAAGTTAATTTCAACTAGAATTACTCAAATGCAGCTCCTCTATCAAAAAAACCTAACATAATCCAGAAAAATCGAAGTTGGGTTCAACAAAACTTTATAAAATTTGACAAAAATCTGTACAAGAATCCAAAAATTCGAAGTTATTTTCAACTAAAATTACTCAAATGCAGCTCCTCTATCAAAAACACTTTACATAATCCAGAAAAATCGAAGTTGGTTTCAACAAAATTTTTTAAAATTTGACCAAAATCTGCACAAAAATCCAAAAATTCGAAGTTAATTTCAACTAAAATTACTCAAATGCAGCTCCTCTATCAAAAAAATCTAACATATTCCAGAAAAATCGAAGTTGGTTTCAACAAAATTTTTTAAAATTTGACAAAAATCTGTACAAAAATCCAAAAATTCGAAGTTAATTTCAACTAGAATTACTCAAATGCAGCTCCTCTATCAAAAAAACCTAACATATTCGAGAAAAATCGAAGTTGATTTCAACAAAATTTTTTAAAATTTGACAAAAATCTGTACAAAAATCCAAAAATTCGAAGTTAATTACAACTAAAATTACTCAAATGCAGCTCTTCTATCCAAAAAACCTAACATAAACCAGAAAAGTCGAAGTTGGTTTCAACAAAATTTTTTAAAATTTGACAAAATCTGCACAAAAATCCAAAAATTCGAAGTTAATTTCAACTAAAATTACTCAAATGCAGCTCCTCTATCAAAAAAACCTAACGTAATCCAGAGTAATCGAAGTTGGTTTCAACAAAATTTTTTAAAATTTGACAAACATCAGTTCAAAAATCCCAAAATTCGAAGTTATTTTCAACTAAAATTACTCAAATGCAGCTCCTCTAACAAAAAAACTTTACATAATCCAGTAAAATCGAAGTAGGTTTAAACAAAATTTTTTACAATTTGACAAATATCTGTACAAAAATCCAAAAATTCGAAGTTATTTCCAACTAAAAATACTCAAATGCAGCTCCTCTATCAAAAAAACCTAACATAATCCAGAAAAATCGAAGTTGGTTTCAACAAAATTTTTTAAAATTTGTCAAAAATCGGTACAAAAATCCAAAAATTCGAAGTTAATTTCAACTAAAATTACTCAAATGCAGCTCCTCTATCAAAAAACCTAACATAATCCAGAAAAATCGAAGTTGGTTTCAACAAAATTTTTATAATTAGAAAAAAATCTATACAAACATCCAAAAATTCGAAGTTAATTTCAACTAAAATTACTCAAATGCAGCTCCTCTATCAAAAAAACCTAACATAATCCAGAAAAATCGAAGTTGGTTTCAACAAAATATTTTAAAATTTGACAAATATCTGTACAAAAATCCAAAAATTCGAAGTTAATTTCAACTAGAATTACTCAAATGCAGCTCCTCTATCAAAAAAACCTAACATAATCCAGAAAAATCGAAGTTGGGTTCAACAAAACTTTATAAAATTTGACAAAAATCTGTACAAGAATCCAAAAATTCGAAGTTATTTTCAACTAAAATTACTCAAATGCAGCTCCTCTATCAAAAACACTTTACATAATCCAGAAAAATCGAAGTTGGTTTCAACAAAATTTTTTAAAATTTGACCAAAATCTGCACAAAAATCCAAAAATTCGAAGTTAATTTCAACTAAAATTACTCAAATGCAGCTCCTCTATCAAAAAAATCTAACATATTCCAGAAAAATCGAAGTTGGTTTCAACAAAATTTTTTAAAATTTGACAAAAATCTGTACAAAAATCCAAAAATTCGAAGTTAATTTCAACTAGAATTACTCAAATGCAGCTCCTCTATCAAAAAAACCTAACATATTCGAGAAAAATCGAAGTTGATTTCAACAAAATTTTTTAAAATTTGACAAAAATCTGTACAAAAATCCAAAAATTCGAAGTTAATTACAACTAAAATTACTCAAATGCAGCTCTTCTATCCAAAAAACCTAACATAAACCAGAAAAGTCGAAGTTGGTTTCAACAAAATTTTTTAAAATTTGACAAAATCTGCACAAAAATCCAAAAATTCGAAGTTAATTTCAACTAAAATTACTCAAATGCAGCTCCTCTATCAAAAAAACCTAACGTAATCCAGAGTAATCGAAGTTGGTTTCAACAAAATTTTTTAAAATTTGACAAAAATCTGTACAAAAATCCAAAAATTCGAAGTTAATTTCAACTAAAATTACTCAAATGCAGCTCCGCTACCAAAAATCCTAACGTAATCCAGAGTAATCGAAGTTGGTTTCAACAAAATTTTTTAAAATTTGACAAAAATCTGGACAAAAATCCAAAAATTCGAAGTTATTTTCAACTAACATTACTCAAATGCAGCTCCTCTATCAAAAAAAACTTTACATAATCCAGAAAAATCGAAGATTGGTTTCAACAAAATTTTTTAAAATTTGACAAAAATCTGTACAAAAATCCAAAAATTCGAAGTTAATTTCAACTAAAATTACTCAAATGCAGCTCCTCTATCAAAAAAACCTAACATATTCCAGAAAAATCGAAGTTGATTTCAACAAAATTTTTTAAAATTTGACAAAAATCTGTACAAAAATCCAAAAATTCGAAGTTAATTTCAACTAGAATTACTCAAATGCAGCTCCTCTATCAAAAAAACCTAACATAATCCAGAAAAATCGAAGTTGGTTTCAACAAAATTTTTTTAAATTTGACAAAAATCTGTACAAAAATCCAAAAATTCGAAGTTAATTTCAACTAAAATTACTCAAATGCAGCTCCTCTATCAAAAAAACCTAACATATTCCAGAAAAATCGAAGTTGGTTTCAACAAAATTTTTTAAAATTTGTCAAAAATCTGTACAAAAATCCAAAAATTCGAAGTTAATTTCAACTAAAATTACTCAAATGCAGCTCCTCTATCAAAAAACCTAACATAATCCAGAAAAATCGAAGTTGGTTTCAACAAAATTTTTATAATTAGAAAAAAATCTGTACAAACATCCAAAAATTCGAAGTTAATTTCAACTAAAATTACTCAAATGCAGCTCCTCTATCAAAAAAACCTAACATAATCCAGAAAAATCGAAGTTGGTTTCAACAAAATATTTTAAAATTTGACAAATATCTGTACAAAAATCCAAAAATTCGAAGTTAATTTCAACTAGAATTACTCAAATGCAGCTCCTCTATCAAAAAAACCTAACATAATCCAGAAAAATCGAAGTTGGGTTCAACAAAACTTTATAAAATTTGACAAAAATCTGTACAAGAATCCAAAAATTCGAAGTTATTTTCAACTAAAATTACTCAAATGCAGCTCCTCTATCAAAAAAACTTTACATAATCCAGAAAAATCGAAGTTGGTTTCAACAAAATTTTTTAAAATTTGACCAAAATCTGCACAAAAATCCAAAAATTCGAAGTTAATTTCAACTAAAATTACTCAAATGCAGCTCCTCTATCAAAAAAATCTAACATATTCCAGAAAAATCGAAGTTGGTTTCAACAAAATTTTTTAAAATTTGACAAAAATCTGTACAAAAATCCAAAAATTCGAAGTTAATTTCAACTAGAATTACTCAAATGCAGCTCCTCTATCAAAAAAACCTAACATATTCGAGAAAAATCGAAGTTGATTTCAACAAAATTTTTTAAAATTTGACAAAAATCTGTACAAAAATCCAAAAATTCGAAGTTAATTACAACTAAAATTACTCAAATGCAGCTCTTCTATCCAAAAAACCTAACATAAACCAGAAAAGTCGAAGTTGGTTTCAACAAAATTTTTTAAAATTTGACAAAATCTGCACAAAAATCCAAAAATTCGAAGTTAATTTCAACTAAAATTACTCAAATGCAGCTCCTCTATCAAAAAAACCTAACGTAATCCAGAGTAATCGAAGTTGGTTTCAACAAAATTTTTTATAATTTGAAAAAAATCTGTACAAACATCCAAAAATTCGAAGTTAATTTCAACTAAAATTACTCAAATGCAGCTCCTCTATCAAAAAAACCTAACATAATCCAGAGTAATCGAAGTTGGTTTCAACAAAATTTTTTAAAATTTGACAAAAATCTGGACAAAAATCCAAAAATTCGAAGTTATTTTCAACTAACATTACTCAAATGCAGCTCCTCTATCAAAAAAAACTTTACATAATCCAGAAAAATCGAAGATTGGTTTCAACAAAATTTTTTAAAATTTGACAAAAATCTGTACAAAAATCCAAAAATTCGAAGTTAATTTCAACTAAAATTACTCAAATGCAGCTCCTCTATCAAAAAAACCTAACATATTCCAGAAAAATCGAAGTTGGTTTCAACAAAATTTTTTAAAATTTGACAAAAATCTGTACAAAAATCCAAAAATTCGAAGTTAATTTCAACTAGAATTACTCAAATGCAGCTCCTCTATCAAAAAAACCTAACATATTCCAGAAAAATCGAAGTTGATTTCAACAAAATTTTTTAAAATTTGCCAAAATTCTGTACAAAAATCCAAAAATTCGAAGTTAATTACAACTAAAATTACTCAAATGCAGCTCTTCTATCCAAAAAACCTAACATAAACCAGAAAAATCGAAGTTGGTTTCAACAAAATTTTTTAAAATTTGACAAAATCTGCACAAAAATCCAAAAATTCGAAGTTAATTTCAACTAGAATTACACAAATGCAGCTCCTCTATCAAAAAAACCTAACGTAATCCAGAGTAATCGAAGTTGGTTTCAACAAAATTTTTTATAATTTGAAAAAAATCTGTACAAACATCCAAAAATTCGAAGTTAATTTCAACTAAAATTACTCAAATGCAGCTCCTCTATCAAAAAAACCTAACATAATCCAGAGTAATCGAAGTTGGTTTCAACAAAATTTTTTAAAATTTGACAAAAATCTGTACAAAAATCCAAAAATTTGAAGTTAATTTCAACTAAAATTACTCAAATGCAGCTCCTCTATCAAAAAAACTAACATATTCCAGAAAAATCGAAGTTGATTTCAACAAAATTTTTTAAAATTTGACAAAAATCTGTACAAAAATCAAAAAATTCGAAGTTATTTTCAACTAAAATTACTCAAATGTAGCGACGCTACCAAAAAAAACTAACATAATCCAGAAAAATCGAAGTTGGTTTCAACAAAATTTTTTATAATTTGAAAAAAATCTGTACAAACATCCAAAAATTCGAAGTTAATTTCAACTAAAATTACTCAAATGCAGCTCCTCTATCAAAAAACCTAACATAATCCAGAAAAATCGAAGTTGGTTTCAACAAAATTTTTTAAAATTTGACAAAAATCTGTACAAAAATCCAAAAATTCGAAGTTAATTTCAACTAGAATTACTCAAATGCAGCTCCTCTATCAAAAAAATAACATAATCCAGAAAAATCGAAGTTGGTTTCAACAAAATTTTTTATAATTTGAAAAAAATCTGTACAAACATCCAAAAATTCGAAGTTAATTTCAACTAAAATTACTCAAATACAGCTCCTCTATCAAAAAAACCTAACATAATCCAGAAAAATCGAAGTTGGTTTCAACAAAATATTTTAAAACTTGACAAAAATATGTACAAAAATCCAAAAATTCGAAGTTAATTTCAACTAGAATTACTCAAATGCAGCTCCTCTATCAAAAAAACCTAACATATTCCAGAAAAATCGAAGTTGGTGTCAACAAAATTTTTTAAAATTTGACAAGAATCTGTACAAAAATCCAAAAATTCGAAGTTAATTTCAACTAAAATTACTCAAATGCAGCTCCGCTACCAAAAAGCCTAACGTAATACAGAGTAATCGAAGTTGGTTTCAACAAAATTTTTTAAAATTTGACAAAAATCTGTACAAAAATCCAAAAATTCGAAGTTAATTTCAACTAAAATTACTCAAATGCAGCTCCGCTACCAAAAATCCTAACGTAATCCAGAGTAATCGAAGTTGGTTTCAACAAAATTTTTTAAAATTTGACAAAAATCTGTACAAAAATCCAAAAATTCGAAGTTATTTTCAACTAACATTACTCAAATGCAGCTCCTCTATCAAAAAAAACTTTACATAATCCAGAAAAATCGAAGTTGGTTTCAACAAATTTTTTTAAAATTTGACAAAAATCTGTACAAAAATCCAAAAATTCGGAGTTAATTTCAACTAAAATTACTCAAATGCAGCTCCTCTATAAAAAAAACCTAACATAATCCAGAAAAATCGAAGTTGGTTTCAACAAAATATTTTAAAATTTGACAAAAATCTGTCCAAAAATCCAAAAATTCGAAGTTAATTTCAACTAAAATTACTCAAATGCAGCTCCGCTACCAAAAAGCCTAACGTAATCCAGAGAAATCGAAGTTGGTTTCAACAAAATTTTTTAAAATTTGACAAAAATCTGTACAAAAATCCAAAAATTCGAAGTTAATTTCAACTAAAATTACTCAAATGCAGCTCCGCTACCAAAAATCCTAACGTAATCCAGAGTAATCGAAGTTGGTTTCAACAAAATTTTTTAAAATTTGACAAAAATCTGGACAAAAATCCAAAAATTCGAAGTTATTTTCAACTAACATTACTCAAATGCAGCTCCTCTATCAAAAAAAACTTTACATAATCCAGAAAAATCGAAGATTGGTTTCAACAAAATTTTTTAAAATTTGACAAAAATCTGTACAAAAATCCAAAAATTCGAAGTTAATTTCAACTAAAATTACTCAAATGCAGCTCCTCTATCAAAAAAACCTAACATATTCCAGAAAAATCGAAGTTGATTTCAACAAAATTTTTTAAAATTTGACAAAAATCTGTACAAAAATCCAAAAATTCGAAGTTAATTTCAACTAGAATCACTCAAATGCAGCTCCTCTATCAAAAAAACCTAACATATTCCAGAAAAATCGAAGTTGATTTCAACAAAATTTTTTAAAATTTGACAAAAATCTGTACAAAAATCCAAAAATTCGAAGTTAATTTCAACTAGAATTACTCAAATGAAGCTCCTCTATCAAAAAAACCTAACATAATCCAGAAAAATCGAAGTTGGTTTCAACAAAATTTTTTTAAATTTGACAAAAATCTGTACAAAAATCCAAAAATTCGAAGTTAATTTCAACTAAAATTACTCAAATGCAGCTCCTCTATCAAAAAAACCTAACATATTCCAGAAAAATCGAAGTTGGTTTCAACAAAATTTTTTAAAATTTGACAAAAATCTGTACAAAAATCCAAAAATTCGAAGTTAATTTCAACTAGAATCACTCAAATGCAGCTCCTCTATCAAAAAAACCTAACATATTCCAGAAAAATCGAAGTTGATTTCAACAAAATTTTTTAAAATTTGACAAAAATCTGTACAAAAATCCAAAAATTCGAAGTTAATTTCAACTATAATTACTCAAATGCAGCTCCTCTATCAAAAAAACCTAACATAATCCAGAAAAATCGAAGTTGGTTTCAACAAAATTTTTCTAAATTTGACAAAAATCTGTACAAAAATCCAAAAATTCGAAGTTAATTTCAACTAAAATTACTCAAATGCAGCTCCTCTATCAAAAAACCTAACATAATCCAGAAAAATCGAAGTTGGTTTCAACAAAATTTTTATAATTAGAAAAAAATCTGTACAAACATCCAAAAATTCGAAGTTAATTTCAACTAAAATTACTCAAATGCAGCTCCTCTATCAAAAAAACCTAACATAATCCAGAAAAATCGAAGTTGGTTTCAAAAAAATTTCTTAAAATTTGACAAAAATCTGTACAAAAATCCAAAAATTCGAAGTTATTTTCAACTAAAATTACTCAAATGCAGCTCCTCTATCAAAAAAACTTTACATAATCCAGAAAAAAAGAAGTTGGTTTCAACAAAATTTTTTAAAATTTGACAAAAATCTGTACAAAAATCCAAAAATTCGAAGTTATGTTCAACTAAAATTACTCAAATGCAGCTCCTCTATCAAAAAAACCTAACATAATCCAGAAAAATCGAAGTTGGTTTCAACAAAATTTTTCAAAATTTGACAAAAATCTGTACAAAAATCCAAAAATTCGAAGTTAATTTCAACTAAAATTACTCAAATGCAGCTCCTTTATCAAAAAAACCTAACATAATCCAGAAAAGTCGAAGTTGGGTTCAACAAAATTTTATAAAATTTAACAAAAATCTGCACAAAAATCAAAAAATTCGAAGTTAATTTCAACTAAAATTACTCAAATGCAGCTCCTCTATCAAAAAAACCTAACGTAATCCAGAAAAATCGAAGTTGGTTTCAACACAATTTTTTATAATTTGACAAAAATCTGTACAAACATCCAAAAATTCGAAGTTAATTTCAACTAAAATTACTCAAATGCAGCTCCTCTATCAAAAAAACCTAACATAATCCAGAAAAATCGAAGTTGGTTTCAACAAAATTTTTTAAAATTTGACAAAAATCTGTACAAAAATCCAAACATTCGAAGTTAATTTCAACTAAAATTACTCAAATGCAGCTCCTCTATCAAAAAAACCTAACATAATCCAGAAAAATCGAAGTTGGTTTCAACAAAATTTTTTAAAATTTGACAAAAATCTGTACAAAAATCCAAAAATTCGAAGTTAATTTCAACTAAAATTACTCAAATGCAGCTCCTCTATCAAAAAAACCTAACGTAATCCAGAAAAATCGAAGTTGGTTTCAACACAATTTTTTATAATTTGACAAAAATCTGTACAAACATCCAAAAATTCGAAGTTAATTTCAACTAAAATTACTCAAATGCAGCTCCTCTATAAAAAAACCTAACATATTCCAGAAAAATCGAAGTTGATTTCAACAAAAAATTGTAAAATTTGACAAAAATCTGTACAAAAATCCAAAAATTCGAAGTTAATTTCAACTAAAATTACTCAAATGCAGCTCCTCTATCAAAAAACCTAACATAATCCAGAAAAATCGAAGTTGGTTTCAACAAAATTTTTTAAAATTTGACAAAAATCTGTACAAAAATCCAAAAATTCGAAGATAATTTCAACTAAAATTACTCAAATGCAGCTCCTCTATCCAAAAAACCTAACATAATCCAGAAAAATCGAAGTTGGTTTCAACAAAATTTTTTAAAATTTGACAAAAATCTGTACAAAAATCCAAAAATTCGAAGTTACTTTCAACTAAAATTACTCAAATGCAGCTCCTCTATCAAAAAAACCTAACATAATCCAGAAAAATCGAAGTTGGTTTCAACAAAATTTTTTAAAATTTGACAAAAATCTGTACAAAAATTCAAAAATTCGAAGTTAATTTCAACTAGAATTACTCAAATGCAGCTCCTCTATCAAAAAAACCTAACATATTCCAGAAAAATCGAAGTTGATTTAAACAAAATTTTTTAAAATTTGACTAAAATCTGTACAAAAATCCAAAAATTCGAAGTTAATTTCAACTCAAATTACTCAAATGCAGCTCCTCTATCAAAAAACCTAACGTAATCCAGAGTAACCGAAGTTGGTTTCAACAAAATTTTTTATAATTTGACAAAAATCTGTACAAAAATCCAAAAATTCGAAGTTATTTTCAACTAAAATTACTCAAATGCAGCTCCTCTATCAAAAAAACTTTATATAATCCAGAAAAATTGAAGTTGGTTTCAACAAAATTTTTTAAAATTTGACCAAAATCTGCACAAAAATCCAAAAATTCGAAGTTAATTTCAACTAAAATTACTCTAATGCAGCTCCTCTATCAAAAAAACCTAACATATTCCAGAAAAATCGAAGTTGGTTTCAACAAAATTTTTTAAAATCTGACAAAAATCTGTACAAAAATCCAAAAATTCGAAGATAATTTCAACTAAAATTACTTAAATGCAGCTCCTCTATCAAAAAAACCTAACATATTCCAGAAAAATCGAAGTTGATTTCAACAAAATTTTTTAAAATTTGACAAATATCTGTACAAAAATCCAAAAATTCGAAGTTATTTTCAACCAAAATTACTCAAATGCAGCTCCTCTATCAAAAAAACTTTACATAATCCAGAAAAATCGAAGTTGATTTCAACAAAATTTTTTAAAATTTGACAAAAATCTTTCCAAAATCCAAAAATTCGAAGATAATTTCAACTAAAATTACTTAAATGCAGCTCCTCTATCAAAAAAACCTAACATATTCCAGAAAAATCGAAGTTGATTTCCACAAAATTTTTTAAAATTTGACAAATATCTGTACAAAAATCCAAAAATTCGAAGTTATTTTCAACCAAAATTACTCAAATGCAGCTCCTCTATCAAAAAAACTTTACATAATCCAGAAAAATCGAAGTTGGTTTCAACAAAATTTTTTAAAATTTGACAAAAATCTGTACAAAAATCCAAAAATTCAAAGTTAATTTCAACTAGAATTACTCAAATGCAGTTCCTCTATCAAAAAAACCTAACATATTCCAGAAAAATCGAAGTTGGTTTCAACAAAATTTTTTAAAATTTGACTAAAATCTGTACAAAAATCCAAAAATTCGAAGTTAATTTCAACTCAAATTACTCAAATGCAGCTCCTCTATCAAAAAAACCTAACGTAATCCAGAGTAACCGAAGTTGGTTTCAACAAATTTTTTTATAATTTGACAAAAATCTGTACAAAAATCCAAAAATTCGAAGTTATTTTCAACTAAAATTACTCAAATGCAGCTCCTCTATCAAAAAAACTTTACATAATCCAGAAAAATCGAAGTTGGTTTCAACAAAATTTTTTAAAATTTGACAAAAATCTGTACAAAAATCCAAAAATTCGAAGTTATTTTCAACTAAAATTACTCAAATGCAGCTCCTCTATCAAAAAAACCTAACATAATCCAGAAAAATCGAAGTTGGTTACAACAAAATTTTTTAAAATTTGACAAAAATCTGTACAAAAATCCAAAAATTCGAAGATAATTTCAACTAGAATTACTCAAATGCAGCTCCTCTATCAAAAAAACTTTACATAATCCAGAAAAATCGAAGTTGGTTTCAACAAAATTTTTTAAAATTTGACAAAAATCTGTACAAAAATCCAAAAATTCGAAGATAATTACAACTAAAATTACTCAAATGCAGCTCCTCTATCCAAAAAACCTAACATAATCCAGAAAAATCGAAGTTGGTTTCAACAAAATTTTTTATAATTTGAAAAAAATCTGTACGAAAATCCAAAAATTTGAAGATAATTTCAACTAGAATTACTCAAATGCAGCTCCTCTATCAAAAAAACCTAACATAATCCAGAAAAATCGAAGTTGGTTTCAACAAAATTTTTTAAAATTTGACAAAAATCTGTACAAAAATCCAAAAATTCGAAGTTATTTTCAACTAAAATTACTCAAATGCAGCTCCTCTATCAAAAAAACCTAACATAATCCAGAAAAATCGAAGTTGGTTTCAACAAAATTTTTTAAAATTTGACAAAAATCTGTACAAAAATCCAAAAATTCGAAGATAATTTCAACTAGAATTACTCAAATGCAGCTCCCCTATCAAAAAAACCTAACATAATCCAGAAAAATCGAAGTTGGTTTCAACAAAATTTTTTAAAATTTGACAAAAATCTGTACAAAAATCCAAAAATTCGAAGTTATTTTCAACTAAAATTACTCAAATGCAGCTCCTCTATCAAAAAAACCTAACATAATCCAGAAAAATCGAAGTTGGTTTCAACAAAATTTTTTAAAATTTGACAAAAATCTGTACAAAAATCCAAAAATTCGAAGTTATTTTCAACTAAAATTACTCAAATGCAGCTCCTCTATCTAAAAAAACCTAACATAATCCAGAAAAATCGAAGTTGGTTTCAACAAAATTTTTTAAAATTTGACAAATATCTGTACAAAAATCCAAAAATTCGAAGTTATTTTCAACCAAAATTACTCAAATGCAGCTCCTCTATCAAAAAAACTTTACATAATCCAGAAAAATCGAAGTTGATTTCAACAAAATTTTTTAAAATTTGACAAAAATCTTTCCAAAATCCAAAAATTCGAAGATAATTTCAACTAAAATTACTTAAATGCAGCTCCTCTATCAAAAAAACCTAACATATTCCAGAAAAATCGAAGTTGATTTCCACAAAATTTTTTAAAATTTGACAAATATCTGTACAAAAATCCAAAAATTCGAAGTTATTTTCAACCAAAATTACTCAAATGCAGCTCCTCTATCAAAAAAACTTTACATAATCCAGAAAAATCGAAGTTGGTTTCAACAAAATTTTTTAAAATTTGACAAAAATCTGTACAAAAATCCAAAAATTCAAAGTTAATTTCAACTAGAATTACTCAAATGCAGTTCCTCTATCAAAAAAACCTAACATATTCCAGAAAAATCGAAGTTGGTTTCAACAAAATTTTTTAAAATTTGACTAAAATCTGTACAAAAATCCAAAAATTCGAAGTTAATTTCAACTCAAATTACTCAAATGCAGCTCCTCTATCAAAAAAACCTAACGTAATCCAGAGTAACCGAAGTTGGTTTCAACAAATTTTTTTATAATTTGACAAAAATCTGTACAAAAATCCAAAAATTCGAAGTTATTTTCAACTAAAATTACTCAAATGCAGCTCCTCTATCAAAAAAACTTTACATAATCCAGAAAAATCGAAGTTGGTTTCAACAAAATTTTTTAAAATTTGACAAAAATCTGTACAAAAATCCAAAAATTCGAAGTTATTTTCAACTAAAATTACTCAAATGCAGCTCCTCTATCAAAAAAACCTAACATAATCCAGAAAAATCGAAGTTGGTTACAACAAAATTTTTTAAAATTTGACAAAAATCTGTACAAAAATCCAAAAATTCGAAGATAATTTCAACTAGAATTACTCAAATGCAGCTCCTCTATCAAAAAAACTTTACATAATCCAGAAAAATCGAAGTTGGTTTCAACAAAATTTTTTAAAATTTGACAAAAATCTGTACAAAAATCCAAAAATTCGAAGATAATTACAACTAAAATTACTCAAATGCAGCTCCTCTATCCAAAAAACCTAACATAATCCAGAAAAATCGAAGTTGGTTTCAACAAAATTTTTTATAATTTGAAAAAAATCTGTACGAAAATCCAAAAATTTGAAGATAATTTCAACTAGAATTACTCAAATGCAGCTCCTCTATCAAAAAAACCTAACATAATCCAGAAAAATCGAAGTTGGTTTCAACAAAATTTTTTAAAATTTGACAAAAATCTGTACAAAAATCCAAAAATTCGAAGTTATTTTCAACTAAAATTACTCAAATGCAGCTCCTCTATCAAAAAAACCTAACATAATCCAGAAAAATCGAAGTTGGTTTCAACAAAATTTTTTAAAATTTGACAAAAATCTGTACAAAAATCCAAAAATTCGAAGATAATTTCAACTAGAATTACTCAAATGCAGCTCCCCTATCAAAAAAACCTAACATAATCCAGAAAAATCGAAGTTGGTTTCAACAAAATTTTTTAAAATTTGACAAAAATCTGTACAAAAATCCAAAAATTCGAAGTTATTTTCAACTAAAATTACTCAAATGCAGCTCCTCTATCAAAAAAACCTAACATAATCCAGAAAAATCGAAGTTGGTTTCAACAAAATTTTTTAAAATTTGACAAAAATCTGTACAAAAATCCAAAAATTCGAAGTTATTTTCAACTAAAATTACTCAAATGCAGCTCCTCTATCTAAAAAAACCTAACATAATCCAGAAAAATCGAAGTTGGTTTCAACAAAATTTTTTAAAATTTGACAAAAATCTATACAAAAATCCAAAAATTCGAAGATAATTTCAACTAGAATTACTCAAATGCAGCTCCTCTATCAAAAAAACCTAACATAATCCAGAAAAATCGAAGTTGGTTTCAACAAAATTTTTTAAAATTTGACAAAAATCTGTACAAAAATCCAAAAATTCGAAGATAATTTCAACTACAATTACTCAAATGCAGCTCCTCTATCAAGAAAACCTAACATATTCCAGAAAAATCGAAGTTGATTTCAACAAAATTTTTTAAAATTTGACAAAAATCTGTACAAAAATCCAAAAATTCGAAGTTATTTTCAACTAAAATTACTCAAATGCAGCTCCTCTATCAAAAAAACTTTACATAATCCAGAAAAATCGAAGTTGGTTTCAACAAAATTTTTTAAAATTTGACAAAAATCTGTACAAAAATCCAAAAATTCGAAGATAATTACAACTAAAATTACTCAAATGCAGCTCCTCTATCCAAAAAACCTAACATAATCCAGAAAAATCGAAGTTGGTTTCAACAAAATTTTTTAAAATTTGACAAAAATCTGTACAAAAATCCAAAAATTCGAAGTTATTTTCAACTAAAATTACTCAAATGCAGCTCCTCTATCAAAAAAAAACTAACATAATCCAGAAAAATCGAAGTTGGTTTCAACAAAATTTTTTAAAATTTGACAAAAATCTGTACAAAAATCCAAAAATTCGAAGATAATTTCAACTAGAATTACTCAAATGCAGCTCCTCTATCAAGAAAACCTAACGTAATCCAGAGCAATCGAAGTTGGTTTCAACAAAATTTTTTAAAATTTGACAAAAATCTGTACAAAAATCCAAAAATTCGAAGATAATTTCAACTAAAATTACTCAAATGCAGCTCCTCTATCAAAAAAACCTAACATATTCCAGAAAAATCGAAGTTGATTTCAACAAAATTTTTTAAAATTTGACAAAAATCTGTACAAAAATCCAAAAATTCGAAGATAATTTCAACTAGAATTACTCAAATGCAGCTCCTCTATCAAGAAAACCTAACGTAATCCAGAGCAATCGAAGTTGGTTTCAACAAAATTTTTTAAAATTTGACAAAAATCTGTACAAAAATCCAAAAATTCGAAGATAATTTCAACTAAAATTACTCAAATGCAGCTCCTCTATCAAGAAAACCTAACATATTCCAGAAAAATCGAAGTTGATTTCAACAAAATTTTTTAAAATTTGACAAAAATCTGTACAAAAATCCAAAAATTCGAAGTTATTTTCAACTAAAATTACTCAAATGCAGCTTCTCTATCAAAAAAACTTTACATAATCCAGAAAAATCGAAGTTGGTTTCAACAAAATTTTTTAAAATTTGACAAAAATCTGTACAAAAATCCAAAAATTCGAAGATAATTACAACTAAAATTACTCAAATGCAGCTCCTCTATCCAAAAAACCTAACATAATCCAGAAAAATCGAAGTTGGTTTCAACAAAATTTTTTAAAATTTGACAAAAATCTGTACAAAAATCCAAAAATTCGAAGATAATTTCAACTAGAATTACTCAAATGCAGCTCCTCTATCAAAAAAACCTAACATAATCCAGAAAAATCGAAGTTGGTTTCAACAAAATTTTTTAAAATTTGACAAAAATCTGTACAAAAATCCAAAAATTCGAAGATAATTTCAACCAGAATTACTCAAATGCAGCTCCTCTATCAAGAAAACCTAACGTAATCCAGAGCAATCGAAGTTGGTTTCAACAAAATTTTTTAAAATTTGACAAAAATCTGTACAAAAATCCAAAAATTCGAAGATAATTTCAACTAAAATTACTCAAATGCAGCTCCTCTATCAAAAAAACCTAACATAATCCAGAAAAATCGAAGTTGGTTTCAACAAAATTTTTTAAAATTTGACAAAAATGTGTACAAAAAATCCAAAAATTCGAAGTTATTTTCAACTAAAATTACTCATATGCAGCTCCTCTATCAAAAAAACCTAACATAATCCAGAAAAATCGAAGTTGGTTTCAACAAAATTTTTTAAAATTTGACAAAAATCTGTACAAAAATCCAAAAATTCGAAGATAATTTCAACTAGAATTACTCAAATGCAGCTCCTCTATCAAAAAAACCTAACATAATCCAGAAAAATCGAAGTTGGTTTCAACAAAATTTTTTAAAATTTGACAAAAATCTGTACAAAAATCCGAAAATTCGAAGTTAATTTCAACTAAAATTACTCAAATGCAGCTCCTCTATCAAGAAAACCTAACGTAATCCAGAGCAATCGAAGTTGGTTTCAACAAAATTTTTTAAAATTTGACAAAAATCAGTACAAAAATCCAAAAATTCGAAGATAATTTCAACTAAAATTACTCAAATGCAGCTCCTCTATCAAAAAAACCTAACATATTCCAGAAAAATCGAAGTTGGTTTCATCAAAATTTTTTAAAATTTGACAAAAATCTGTACAAAAATCCAAAAATTCGAAGATAATTTCAACTACAATTACTCAAATGCAGCTCCTCTATCAAGAAAACCTAACATATTCCAGAAAAATCGAAGTTGATTTCAACAAAATTTTTTAAAATTTGACAAAAATCTGTACAAAAATCCAAAAATTCGAAGTTATTTTCAACTAAAATTACTCAAATGCAGCTCCTCTATCAAAAAAACTTTACATAATCCAGAAAAATCGAAGTTGGTTTCAACAAAATTTTTTAAAATTTGACAAAAATCTGTACAAAAATCCAAAAATTCGAAGATAATTACAACTAAAATTACTCAAATGCAGCTCCTCTATCCAAAAAACCTAACATAATCCAGAAAAATCGAAGTTGGTTTCAACAAAATTTTTTAAAATTTGACAAAAATCTGTACAAAAATCCAAAAATTCGAAGTTATTTTCAACTAAAATTACTCAAATGCAGCTCCTCTATCAAAAAAAACCTAACATAATCCAGAAAAATCGAAGTTGGTTTCAACAAAATTTTTTAAAATTTGACAAAAATCTGTACAAAAATCCAAAAATTCGAAGATAATTTCAACTAGAATTACTCAAATGCAGCTCCTCTATCAAGAAAACCTAACGTAATCCAGAGCAATCGAAGTTGGTTTCAACAAAATTTTTTAAAATTTGACAAAAATCTGTACAAAAATCCAAAAATTCGAAGATAATTTCAACTAAAATTACTCAAATGCAGCTCCTCTATCAAAAAAACCTAACATATTCCAGAAAAATCGAAGTTGATTTCAACAAAATTTTTTAAAATTTGACAAAAATCTGTACAAAAATCCAAAAATTCGAAGATAATTTCAACTAAAATTACTCAAATGCAGCTCCTCTATCAAAAAAACCTAACATATTCCAGAAAAATCGAAGTTGGTTTCATCAAAATTTTTTAAAATTTGACAAAAATCTGTACAAAAATCCAAAAATTCGAAGATAATTTCAACTACAATTACTCAAATGCAGCTCCTCTATCAAGAAAACCTAACATATTCCAGAAAAATCGAAGTTGATTTCAACAAAATTTTTTAAAATTTGACAAAAATCTGTATAAATATCCAAAAATTCGAAGTTATTTTCAACTAAAATTACTCAAATGCAGCTCCTCTATCAAAAAAACTTTACATAATCCAGAAAAATCGAAGTTGGTTTCAACAAAATTTTTTAAAATTTGACAAAAATCTGTACAAAAATCCAAAAATTCGAAGATAATTACAACTAAAATTACTCAAATGCAGCTCCTCTATCCAAAAAACCTAACATAATCCAGAAAAATCGAAGTTGGTTTCAACAAAATTTTTTAAAATTTGACAAAAATCTGTACAAAAATCCAAAAATTCGAAGTTATTTTCAACTAAAATTACTCAAATGCAGCTCCTCTATCAAAAAAAACCTAACATAATCCAGAAAAATCGAAGTTGGTTTCAACAAAATTTTTTAAAATTTGACAAAAATCTGTACAAAAATCCAAAAATTCGAAGATAATTTCAACTAGAATTACTCAAATGCAGCTCCTCTATCAAGAAAACCTAACGTAATCCAGAGCAATCGAAGTTGGTTTCAACAAAATTTTTTAAAATTTGACAAAAATCTGTACAAAAATCCAAAAATTCGAAGATAATTTCAACTAAAATTACTCAAATGCAGCTCCTCTATCAAAAAAACCTAACATATTCCAGAAAAATCGAAGTTGATTTCAACAAAATTTTTTAAAATTTGACAAAAATCTGTACAAAAATCCAAAAATTCGAAGATAATTTCAACTAGAATTACTCAAATGCAGCTCCTCTATCAAGAAAACCTAACGTAATCCAGAGCAATCGAAGTTGGTTTCAACAAAATTTTTTAAAATTTGACAAAAATCTGTACAAAAATCCAAAAATTCGAAGATAATTTCAACTAAAATTACTCAAATGCAGCTCCTCTATCAAGAAAACCTAACATATTCCAGAAAAATCGAAGTTGATTTCAACAAAATTTTTTAAAATTTGACAAAAATCTGTACAAAAATCCAAAAATTCGAAGATAATTTCAACTAGAATTACTCAAATGCAGCTCCTCTATCAAGAAAACCTAACGTAATCCAGAGCAATCGAAGTTGGTTTCAACAAAATTTTTTAAAATTTGACAAAAATCTGTACAAAAATCCAAAAATTCGAAGATAATTTCAACTAAAATTACTCAAATGCAGCTCCTCTATCAAAAAAACCTAACATATTCCAGAAAAATCGAAGTTGATTTCAACAAAATTTTTTAAAATTTGACAAAAATCTGTACAAAAATCCAAAAATTCGAAGATAATTTCAACTAAAATTACTCAAATGCAGCTCCTCTATCAAAAAAACCTAACATATTCCAGAAAAATCGAAGTTGGTTTCATCAAAATTTTTTAAAATTTGACAAAAATCTGTACAAAAATCCAAAAATTCGAAGATAATTTCAACTACAATTACTCAAATGCCGCTCCTCTATCAAGAAAACCTAACATATTCCAGAAAAATCGAAGTTGATTTCAACAAAATTTTTTAAAATTTGACAAAAATCTGTATAAAAATCCAAAAATTCGAAGTTATTTTCAACTAAAATTACTCAAATGCAGCTCCTCTATCAAAAAAACTTTACATAATCCAGAAAAATCGAAGTTGGTTTCAACAAAATTTTTTAAAATTTGACAAAAATCTGTACAAAAATCCAAAAATTCGAAGATAATTACAACTAAAATTACTCAAATGCAGCTCCTCTATCCAAAAAACCTAACATAATCCAGAAAAATCGAAGTTGGTTTCAACAAAATTTTTTAAAATTTGACAAAAATCTGTACAAAAATCCAAAAATTCGAAGTTATTTTCAACTAAAATTACTCAAATGCAGCTCCTCTATCAAAAAAAACCTAACATAATCCAGAAAAATCGAAGTTGGTTTCAACAAAATTTTTTAAAATTTGACAAAAATCTGTACAAAAATCCAAAAATTCGAAGATAATTTCAACTAGAATTACTCAAATGCAGCTCCTCTATCAAGAAAACCTAACGTAATCCAGAGCAATCGAAGTTGGTTTCAACAAAATTTTTTAAAATTTGACAAAAATCTGTACAAAAATCCAAAAATTCGAAGATAATTTCAACTAAAATTACTCAAATGCAGCTCCTCTATCAAAAAAACCTAACATATTCCAGAAAAATCGAAGTTGATTTCAACAAAATTTTTTAAAATTTGACAAAAATCTGTACAAAAATCCAAAAATTCGAAGATAATTTCAACTAGAATTACTCAAATGCAGCTCCTCTATCAAGAAAACCTAACGTAATCCAGAGCAATCGAAGTTGGTTTCAACAAAATTTTTTAAAATTTGACAAAAATCTGTACAAAAATCCAAAAATTCGAAGATAATTTCAACTAAAATTACTCAAATGCAGCTCCTCTATCAAGAAAACCTAACATATTCCAGAAAAATCGAAGTTGATTTCAACAAAATTTTTTAAAATTTGACAAAAATCTGTACAAAAATCCAAAAATTCGAAGTTATTTTCAACTAAAATTACTCAAATGCAGCTCCTCTATCAAAAAAACTTTACATAATCCAGAAAAATCGAAGTTGGTTTCAACAAAATTTTTTAAAATTTGACAAAAATCTGTACAAAAATCCAAAAATTCGAAGATAATTACAACTAAAATTACTCAAATGCAGCTCCTCTATCCAAAAAACCTAACATAATCCAGAAAAATCGAAGTTGGTTTCAACAAAATTTTTTAAAATTTGACAAAAATCTGTACAAAAATCCAAAAATTCGAAGTTATTTTCAACTAAAATTACTCAAATGCAGCTCCTCTATCAAAAAAAACCTAACATAATCCAGAAAAATCGAAGTTGGTTTCAACAAAATTTTTTAAAATTTGACAAAAATCTGTACAAAAATCCAAAAATTCGAAGATAATTTCAACTAGAATTACTCAAATGCAGCTCCTCTATCAAGAAAACCTAACGTAATCCAGAGCAATCGAAGTTGGTTTCAACAAAATTTTTTAAAATTTGACAAAAATCTGTACAAAAATCCAAAAATTCGAAGATAATTTCAACTAAAATTACTCAAATGCAGCTCCTCTATCAAAAAAACCTAACATATTCCAGAAAAATCGAAGTTGATTTCAACAAAATTTTTTAAAATTTGACAAAAATCTGTACAAAAATCCAAAAATTCGAAGATAATTTCAACTAAAATTACTCAAATGCAGCTCCTCTATCAAAAAAACCTAACATATTCCAGAAAAATCGAAGTTGGTTTCATCAAAATTTTTTAAAATTTGACAAAAATCTGTACAAAAATCCAAAAATTCGAAGATAATTTCAACTACAATTACTCAAATGCAGCTCCTCTATCAAGAAAACCTAACATATTCCAGAAAAATCGAAGTTGATTTCAACAAAATTTTTTAAAATTTGACAAAAATCTGTATAAATATCCAAAAATTCGAAGTTATTTTCAACTAAAATTACTCAAATGCAGCTCCTCTATCAAAAAAACTTTACATAATCCAGAAAAATCGAAGTTGGTTTCAACAAAATTTTTTAAAATTTGACAAAAATCTGTACAAAAATCCAAAAATTCGAAGATAATTACAACTAAAATTACTCAAATGCAGCTCCTCTATCCAAAAAACCTAACATAATCCAGAAAAATCGAAGTTGGTTTCAACAAAATTTTTTATAATTTGAAAAAAATCTGTACGAAAATCCAAAAATTTGAAGATAATTTCAACTAGAATTACTCAAATGCAGCTCCTCTATCAAAAAAACCTAACATAATCCAGAAAAATCGAAGTTGGTTTCAACAAAATTTTTTAAAATTTGACAAAAATCTGTACAAAAATCCAAAAATTCGAAGTTATTTTCAACTAAAATTACTCAAATGCAGCTCCTCTATCAAAAAAACCTAACATAATCCAGAAAAATCGAAGTTGGTTTCAACAAAATTTTTTAAAATTTGACAAAAATCTGTACAAAAATCCAAAAATTCGAAGATAATTTCAACTAGAATTACTCAAATGCAGCTCCCCTATCAAAAAAACCTAACATAATCCAGAAAAATCGAAGTTGGTTTCAACAAAATTTTTTAAAATTTGACAAAAATCTGTACAAAAATCCAAAAATTCGAAGATAATTTCAACTACAATTACTCAAATGCAGCTCCTCTATCAAGAAAACCTAACATATTCCAGAAAAATCGAAGTTGATTTCAACAAAATTTTTTAAAATTTGACAAAAATCTGTACAAAAATCCAAAAATTCGAAGTTATTTTCAACTAAAATTACTCAAATGCAGCTCCTCTATCAAAAAAACTTTACATAATCCAGAAAAATCGAAGTTGGTTTCAACAAAATTTTTTAAAATTTGACAAAAATCTGTACAAAAATCCAAAAATTCGAAGATAATTACAACTAAAATTACTCAAATGCAGCTCCTCTATCCAAAAAACCTAACATAATCCAGAAAAATCGAAGTTGGTTTCAACAAAATTTTTTAAAATTTGACAAAAATCTGTACAAAAATCCAAAAATTCGAAGTTATTTTCAACTAAAATTACTCAAATGCAGCTCCTCTATCAAAAAAAAACTAACATAATCCAGAAAAATCGAAGTTGGTTTCAACAAAATTTTTTAAAATTTGACAAAAATCTGTACAAAAATCCAAAAATTCGAAGATAATTTCAACTAGAATTACTCAAATGCAGCTCCTCTATCAAGAAAACCTAACGTAATCCAGAGCAATCGAAGTTGGTTTCAACAAAATTTTTTAAAATTTGACAAAAATCTGTACAAAAATCCAAAAATTCGAAGATAATTTCAACTAGAATTACTCAAATGCAGCTCCTCTATCAAGAAAACCTAACGTAATCCAGAGCAATCGAAGTTGGTTTCAACAAAATTTTTAAAATTTGACAAAAATCTGTACAAAAATCCAAAAATTCGAAGATAATTTCAACTAAAATTACTCAAATGCAGCTCCTCTATCAAGAAAACCTAACATATTCCAGAAAAATCGAAGTTGATTTCAACAAAATTTTTTAAAATTTGACAAAAATCTGTACAAAAATCCAAAAATTCGAAGTTATTTTCAACTAAAATTACTCAAATGCAGCTTCTCTATCAAAAAAACTTTACATAATCCAGAAAAATCGAAGTTGGTTTCAACAAAATTTTTTAAAATTTGACAAAAATCTGTACAAAAATCCAAAAATTCGAAGATAATTACAACTAAAATTACTCAAATGCAGCTCCGCTATCCAAAAAACCTAACATAATCCAGAAAAATCGAAGTTGGTTTCAACAAAATTTTTTAAAATTTGACAAAAATCTGTACAAAAATCCAAAAATTCGAAGATAATTTCAACTAGAATTACTCAAATGCAGCTCCTCTATCAAAAAAACCTAACATAATCCAGAAAAATCGAAGTTGGTTTCAACAAAATTTTTTAAAATTTGACAAAAATCTGTACAAAAATCCAAAAATTCGAAGATAATTTCAACCAGAATTACTCAAATGCAGCTCCTCTATCAAGAAAACCTAACGTAATCCAGAGCAATCGAAGTTGGTTTCAACAAAATTTTTTAAAATTTGACAAAAATCTGTACAAAAATCCAAAAATTCGAAGATAATTTCAACTAAAATTACTCAAATGCAGCTCCTCTATCAAAAAAACCTAACATAATCCAGAAAAATCGAAGTTGGTTTCAACAAAATTTTTTAAAATTTGACAAAAATGTGTACAAAAAATCCAAAAATTCGAAGTTATTTTCAACTAAAATTACTCATATGCAGCTCCTCTATCAAAAAAACCTAACATAATCCAGAAAAATCGAAGTTGGTTTCAACAAAATTTTTTAAAATTTGACAAAAATCTGTACAAAAATCCAAAAATTCGAAGATAATTTCAACTAGAATTACTCAAATGCAGCTCCTCTATCAAAAAAACCTAACATAATCCAGAAAAATCGAAGTTGGTTTCAACAAAATTTTTTAAAATTTGACAAAAATCTGTACAAAAATCCGAAAATTCGAAGTTAATTTCAACTAAAATTACTCAAATGCAGCTCCTCTATCAAGAAAACCTAACGTAATCCAGAGCAATCGAAGTTGGTTTCAACAAAATTTTTTAAAATTTGACAAAAATCTGTACAAAAATCCAAAAATTCGAAGATAATTTCAACTAAAATTACTCAAATGCAGCTCCTCTATCAAAAAAACCTAACATATTCCAGAAAAATCGAAGTTGGTTTCATCAAAATTTTTTAAAATTTGACAAAAATCTGTACAAAAATCCAAAAATTCGAAGATAATTTCAACTACAATTACTCAAATGCAGCTCCTCTATCAAGAAAACCTAACATATTCCAGAAAAATCGAAGTTGATTTCAACAAAATTTTTTAAAATTTGACAAAAATCTGTACAAAAATCCAAAAATTCGAAGTTATTTTCAACTAAAATTACTCAAATGCAGCTCCTCTATCAAAAAAACTTTACATAATCCAGAAAAATCGAAGTTGGTTTCAACAAAATTTTTTAAAATTTGACAAAAATCTGTACAAAAATCCAAAAATTCGAAGATAATTACAACTAAAATTACTCAAATGCAGCTCCTCTATCCAAAAAACCTAACGTAATCCAGAGCAATCGAAGTTGGTTTCAACAAAATTTTTTAAAATTTGACAAAAATCTGTACAAAAATCCAAAAATTCGAAGATAATTTCAACTAAAATTACTCAAATGCAGCTCCTCTATCAAAAAAACCTAACATATTCCAGAAAAATCGAAGTTGATTTCAACAAAATTTTTTAAAATTTGACAAAAATCTGTACAAAAATCCAAAAATTCGAAGATAATTTCAACTAGAATTACTCAAATGCAGCTCCTCTATCAAGAAAACCTAACGTAATCCAGAGCAATCGAAGTTGGTTTCAACAAAATTTTTTAAAATTTGACAAAAATCTGTACAAAAATCCAAAAATTCGAAGATAATTTCAACTAAAATTACTCAAATGCAGCTCCTCTATCAAGAAAACCTAACATATTCCAGAAAAATCGAAGTTGATTTCAACAAAATTTTTTAAAATTTGACAAAAATCTGTACAAAAATCCAAAAATTCGAAGTTATTTTCAACTAAAATTACTCAAATGCAGCTTCTCTATCAAAAAAACTTTACATAATCCAGAAAAATCGAAGTTGGTTTCAACAAAATTTTTTAAAATTTGACAAAAATCTGTACAAAAATCCAAAAATTCGAAGATAATTACAACTAAAATTACTCAAATGCAGCTCCTCTATCCAAAAAACCTAACATAATCCAGAAAAATCGAAGTTGGTTTCAACAAAATTTTTTAAAATTTGACAAAAATCTGTACAAAAATCCAAAAATTCGAAGATAATTTCAACTAGAATTACTCAAATGCAGCTCCTCTATCAAAAAAACCTAACATAATCCAGAAAAATCGAAGTTGGTTTCAACAAAATTTTTTAAAATTTGACAAAAATCTGTACAAAAATCCAAAAATTCGAAGATAATTTCAACCAGAATTACTCAAATGCAGCTCCTCTATCAAGAAAACCTAACGTAATCCAGAGCAATCGAAGTTGGTTTCAACAAAATTTTTTAAAATTTGACAAAAATCTGTACAAAAATCCAAAAATTCGAAGATAATTTCAACTAAAATTACTCAAATGCAGCTCCTCTATCAAAAAAACCTAACATAATCCAGAAAAATCGAAGTTGGTTTCAACAAAATTTTTTAAAATTTGACAAAAATGTGTACAAAAAATCCAAAAATTCGAAGTTATTTTCAACTAAAATTACTCATATGCAGCTCCTCTATCAAGAAAACCTAACATATTCCAGAAAAATCGAAGTTGATTTCAACAAAATTTTTTAAAATTTGACAAAAATCTGTACAAAAATCCAAAAATTCGAAGTTATTTTCAACTAAAATTACTCAAATGCAGCTCCTCTATCAAAAAAACTTTACATAATCCAGAAAAATCGAAGTTGGTTTCAACAAAATTTTTTAAAATTTGACAAAAATCTGTACAAAAATCCAAAAATTCGAAGATAATTACAACTAAAATTACTCAAATGCAGCTCCTCTATCCAAAAAACCTAACATAATCCAGAAAAATCGAAGTTGGTTTCAACAAAATTTTTTAAAATTTGACAAAAATCTGTACAAAAATCCAAAAATTCGAAGTTATTTTCAACTAAAATTACTCAAATGCAGCTCCTCTATCAAAAAAAACCTAACATAATCCAGAAAAATCGAAGTTGGTTTCAACAAAATTTTTTAAAATTTGACAAAAATCTGTACAAAAATCCAAAAATTCGAAGATAATTTCAACTAGAATTACTCAAATGCAGCTCCTCTATCAAGAAAACCTAACGTAATCCAGAGCAATCGAAGTTGGTTTCAACAAAATTTTTTAAAATTTGACAAAAATCTGTACAAAAATCCAAAAATTCGAAGATAATTTCAACTAAAATTACTCAAATGCAGCTCCTCTATCAAAAAAACCTAACATATTCCAGAAAAATCGAAGTTGATTTCAACAAAATTTTTTAAAATTTGACAAAAATCTGTACAAAAATCCAAAAATTCGAAGATAATTTCAACTAAAATTACTCAAATGCAGCTCCTCTATCAAAAAAACCTAACATATTCCAGAAAAATCGAAGTTGGTTTCATCAAAATTTTTTAAAATTTGACAAAAATCTGTACAAAAATCCAAAAATTCGAAGATAATTTCAACTACAATTACTCAAATGCAGCTCCTCTATCAAGAAAACCTAACATATTCCAGAAAAATCGAAGTTGATTTCAACAAAATTTTTTAAAATTTGACAAAAATCTGTATAAATATCCAAAAATTCGAAGTTATTTTCAACTAAAATTACTCAAATGCAGCTCCTCTATCAAAAAAACTTTACATAATCCAGAAAAATCGAAGTTGGTTTCAACAAAATTTTTTAAAATTTGACAAAAATCTGTACAAAAATCCAAAAATTCGAAGATAATTACAACTAAAATTACTCAAATGCAGCTCCTCTATCCAAAAAACCTAACATAATCCAGAAAAATCGAAGTTGGTTTCAACAAAATTTTTTAAAATTTGACAAAAATCTGTACAAAAATCCAAAAATTCGAAGTTATTTTCAACTAAAATTACTCAAATGCAGCTCCTCTATCAAAAAAAACCTAACATAATCCAGAAAAATCGAAGTTGGTTTCAACAAAATTTTTTAAAATTTGACAAAAATCTGTACAAAAATCCAAAAATTCGAAGATAATTTCAACTAGAATTACTCAAATGCAGCTCCTCTATCAAGAAAACCTAACGTAATCCAGAGCAATCGAAGTTGGTTTCAACAAAATTTTTTAAAATTTGACAAAAATCTGTACAAAAATCCAAAAATTCGAAGATAATTTCAACTAAAATTACTCAAATGCAGCTCCTCTATCAAAAAAACCTAACATATTCCAGAAAAATCGAAGTTGATTTCAACAAAATTTTTTAAAATTTGACAAAAATCTGTACAAAAATCCAAAAATTCGAAGATAATTTCAACTAGAATTACTCAAATGCAGCTCCTCTATCAAGAAAACCTAACGTAATCCAGAGCAATCGAAGTTGGTTTCAACAAAATTTTTTAAAATTTGACAAAAATCTGTACAAAAATCCAAAAATTCGAAGATAATTTCAACTAAAATTACTCAAATGCAGCTCCTCTATCAAGAAAACCTAACATATTCCAGAAAAATCGAAGTTGATTTCAACAAAATTTTTTAAAATTTGACAAAAATCTGTACAAAAATCCAAAAATTCGAAGATAATTTCAACTAGAATTACTCAAATGCAGCTCCTCTATCAAGAAAACCTAACGTAATCCAGAGCAATCGAAGTTGGTTTCAACAAAATTTTTTAAAATTTGACAAAAATCTGTACAAAAATCCAAAAATTCGAAGATAATTTCAACTAAAATTACTCAAATGCAGCTCCTCTATCAAAAAAACCTAACATATTCCAGAAAAATCGAAGTTGATTTCAACAAAATTTTTTAAAATTTGACAAAAATCTGTACAAAAATCCAAAAATTCGAAGATAATTTCAACTAAAATTACTCAAATGCAGCTCCTCTATCAAAAAAACCTAACATATTCCAGAAAAATCGAAGTTGGTTTCATCAAAATTTTTTAAAATTTGACAAAAATCTGTACAAAAATCCAAAAATTCGAAGATAATTTCAACTACAATTACTCAAATGCCGCTCCTCTATCAAGAAAACCTAACATATTCCAGAAAAATCGAAGTTGATTTCAACAAAATTTTTTAAAATTTGACAAAAATCTGTATAAATATCCAAAAATTCGAAGTTATTTTCAACTAAAATTACTCAAATGCAGCTCCTCTATCAAAAAAACTTTACATAATCCAGAAAAATCGAAGTTGGTTTCAACAAAATTTTTTAAAATTTGACAAAAATCTGTACAAAAATCCAAAAATTCGAAGATAATTACAACTAAAATTACTCAAATGCAGCTCCTCTATCCAAAAAACCTAACATAATCCAGAAAAATCGAAGTTGGTTTCAACAAAATTTTTTAAAATTTGACAAAAATCTGTACAAAAATCCAAAAATTCGAAGTTATTTTCAACTAAAATTACTCAAATGCAGCTCCTCTATCAAAAAAAACCTAACATAATCCAGAAAAATCGAAGTTGGTTTCAACAAAATTTTTTAAAATTTGACAAAAATCTGTACAAAAATCCAAAAATTCGAAGATAATTTCAACTAAAATTACTCAAATGCAGCTCCTCTATCAAGAAAACCTAACATATTCCAGAAAAATCGAAGTTGATTTCAACAAAATTTTTTAAAATTTGACAAAAATCTGTACAAAAATCCAAAAATTCGAAGATAATTTCAACTAGAATTACTCAAATGCAGCTCCTCTATCAAGAAAACCTAACGTAATCCAGAGCAATCGAAGTTGGTTTCAACAAAATTTTTTAAAATTTGACAAAAATCTGTACAAAAATCCAAAAATTCGAAGATAATTTCAACTAAAATTACTCAAATGCAGCTCCTCTATCAAAAAAACCTAACATATTCCAGAAAAATCGAAGTTGATTTCAACAAAATTTTTTAAAATTTGACAAAAATCTGTACAAAAATCCAAAAATTCGAAGATAATTTCAACTAAAATTACTCAAATGCAGCTCCTCTATCAAAAAAACCTAACATATTCCAGAAAAATCGAAGTTGGTTTCATCAAATTTTTTTAAAATTTGACAAAAATCTGTACAAAAATCCAAAAATTCGAAGATAATTTCAACTACAATTACTCAAATGCCGCTCCTCTATCAAGAAAACCTAACATATTCCAGAAAAATCGAAGTTGATTTCAACAAAATTTTTTAAAATTTGACAAAAATCTGTATAAAAATCCAAAAATTCGAAGTTATTTTCAACTAAAATTACTCAAATGCAGCTCCTCTATCAAAAAAACTTTACATAATCCAGAAAAATCGAAGTTGGTTTCAACAAAATTTTTTAAAATTTGACAAAAATCTGTACAAAAATCCAAAAATTCGAAGATAATTACAACTAAAATTACTCAAATGCAGCTCCTCTATCCAAAAAACCTAACATAATCCAGAAAAATCGAAGTTGGTTTCAACAAAATTTTTTAAAATTTGACAAAAATCTGTACAAAAATCCAAAAATTCGAAGTTATTTTCAACTAAAATTACTCAAATGCAGCTCCTCTATCAAAAAAAACCTAACATAATCCAGAAAAATCGAAGTTGGTTTCAACAAAATTTTTTAAAATTTGACAAAAATCTGTACAAAAATCCAAAAATTCGAAGATAATTTCAACTAGAATTACTCAAATGCAGCTCCTCTATCAAGAAAACCTAACGTAATCCAGAGCAATCGAAGTTGGTTTCAACAAAATTTTTTAAAATTTGACAAAAATCTGTACAAAAATCCAAAAATTCGAAGATAATTTCAACTAAAATTACTCAAATGCAGCTCCTCTATCAAAAAAACCTAACATATTCCAGAAAAATCGAAGTTGATTTCAACAAAATTTTTTAAAATTTGACAAAAATCTGTACAAAAATCCAAAAATTCGAAGATAATTTCAACTAGAATTACTCAAATGCAGCTCCTCTATCAAGAAAACCTAACGTAATCCAGAGCAATCGAAGTTGGTTTCAACAAAATTTTTTAAAATTTGACAAAAATCTGTACAAAAATCCAAAAATTCGAAGATAATTTCAACTAAAATTACTCAAATGCAGCTCCTCTATCAAGAAAACCTAACATATTCCAGAAAAATCGAAGTTGATTTCAACAAAATTTTTTAAAATTTGACAAAAATCTGTACAAAAATCCAAAAATTCGAAGTTATTTTCAACTAAAATTACTCAAATGCAGCTTCTCTATCAAAAAAACTTTACATAATCCAGAAAAATCGAAGTTGGTTTCAACAAAATTTTTTAAAATTTGACAAAAATCTGTACAAAAATCCAAAAATTCGAAGATAATTACAACTAAAATTACTCAAATGCAGCTCCTCTATCCAAAAAACCGAACATAATCCAGAAAAATCGAAGTTGGTTTCAACAAAATTTTTTAAAATTTGACAAAAATCTGTACAAAAATCCAAAAATTCGAAGATAATTTCAACTAGAATTACTCAAATGCAGCTCCTCTATCAAAAAAACCTAACATAATCCAGAAAAATCGAAGTTGGTTTCAACAAAATTTTTTAAAATTTGACAAAAATCTGTACAAAAATCCAAAAATTCGAAGTTATTTTCAACTAAAATTACTCAAATGCAGCTCCTCTATCAAAAAAACTTTACATAATCCAGAAAAATCGAAGTTGGTTTCAACAAAATTTTTTAAAATTTGACAAAAATCTGTACAAAAATCCAAAAATTCGAAGATAATTACAACTAAAATTACTCAAATGCAGCTCCTCTATCCAAAAAACCTAACATAATCCAGAAAAATCGAAGTTGGTTTCATCAAAATTTTTTAAAATTTGACAAAAATCTGTACAAAAATCCAAAAATTCGAAGTTATTTTCAACTAAAATTACTCAAATGCAGCTCCTCTATCAAAAAAAACCTAACATAATCCAGAAAAATCGAAGTTGGTTTCAACAAAATTTTTTAAAATTTGACAAAAATCTGTACAAAAATCCAAAAATTCGAAGATAATTTCAACTAAAATTACTCAAATGCAGCTCCTCTATCAAGAAAACCTAACGTAATCCAGAAAAATCGAAGTTGGTTTCAACAAAATTTTTTAAAATTTGACAAAAATCTGTACAAAAAATCCAAAAATTCGAAGTTATTTTCAACTAAAATTACTCATATGCAGCTCCTCTATCAAAAAAACCTAACATAATCCAGAAAAATCGAAGTTGGTTTCAACAAAATTTTTTAAAATTTGACAAAAATCTGTACAAAAATCCAAAAATTCGAAGATAATTTCAACTAGAATTACTCAAATGCAGCTCCTCTATCAAAAAAACCTAACATAATCCAGAAAAATCGAAGTTGGTTTCAACAAAATTTTTTAAAATTTGACAAAAATCTGTACAAAAATCCGAAAATTCGAAGTTAATTTCAACTAAAATTACTCAAATGCAGCTCCTCTATCAAGAAAACCTAACGTAATCCAGAGCAATCGAAGTTGGTTTCAACAAAATTTTTTAAAATTTGACAAAAATCTGTACAAAAATCCAAAAATTCGAAGATAATTTCAACTAAAATTACTCAAATGCAGCTCCTCTATCAAAAAAACCTAACATATTCCAGAAAAATCGAAGTTGGTTTCATCAAAATTTTTTAAAATTTGACAAAAATCTGTACAAAAATCCAAAAATTCGAAGATAATTTCAACTACAATTACTCAAATGCAGCTCCTCTATCAAGAAAACCTAACATATTCCAGAAAAATCGAAGTTGATTTCAACAAAATTTTTTAAAATTTGACAAAAATCTGTACAAAAATCCAAAAATTCGAAGTTATTTTCAACTAAAATTACTCAAATGCAGCTCCTCTATCAAAAAAACTTTACATAATCCAGAAAAATCGAAGTTGGTTTCAACAAAATTTTTTAAAATTTGACAAAAATCTGTACAAAAATCCAAAAATTCGAAGATAATTACAACTAAAATTACTCAAATGCAGCTCCTCTATCCAAAAAACCTAACATAATCCAGAAAAATCGAAGTTGGTTTCAACAAAATTTTTTAAAATTTGACAAAAATCTGTACAAAAATCCAAAAATTCGAAGATAATTTCAACTAGAATTACTCAAATGCAGTTCCTCTATCAAGAAAACCTAACGTAATCCAGAGCAATCGAAGTTGGTTTCAACAAAATTTTTTAAAATTTGACAAAAATCTGTACAAAAATCCAAAAATTCGAAGATAATTTCAACTAAAATTACTCAAATGCAGCTCCTCTATCAAAAAAACCTAACATATTCCAGAAAAATCGATGTTGATTTCAACAAAATTTTTTAAAATTTGACAAAAATCTGTACAAAAATCCAAAAATTCGAAGATAATTTCAACTAGAATTACTCAAATGCAGCTCCTCTATCAAGAAAACCTAACGTAATCCAGAGCAATCGAAGTTGGTTTCAACAAAATTTTTTAAAATTTGACAAAAATCTGTACAAAAATCAAAAAATTCGAAGATAATTTCAACTAAAATTACTCAAATGCAGCTCCTCTATCAAAAAACCTAACATATTCCTGAAAAATCGAAGTTGATTTCAACAAAATTTTTTAAAATTTGACAAAAATCTGTACAAAAATCCTAAAATTCGAAGTTATTTTCAACTAAAATTACTCAAATGCAGCGACGCTACCAAAAAAACCTAACATAATCCAGAAAAATCGAAGTTGGTTTCAACAAAATTTTTTTTTAATTTGAAAAAAATCTGTACAAACATCCAAAAATTCGAAGTTATTTTCAACTAAAATTACTCAAATGCAGCGACGCTACCAAAAAAACCTAACATAATCCAGAAAAATCGAAGTTGGTTTCAACAAAATAGTTTAAAATTTGACAAAAATCTGTACAAAAATCCAAAAATTCGAAGTTAATTTCAACTAGAATTACTCAAATGCAGCTCCTCTATCAAAAAAACCTAACATAATCCAGAAAAATCGAAGTTGGGTTCAACAAAACTTTATAAAATTTGACAAAAATCTGTACAATAATCCAAAAATTCGAAGATAATTTCAACTAAAATTACTCAAATGCAGCTCCTCTATCCAAAAAACCTAACATAATCCAGAGTAATCGAAGTTGGTTTCAACAAAATTTTTTAAAATTTGACAAAAATCTGTACAAAAATCCAAAAATTCGAAGATAATTTCAACTAAAATTACTCAAATGCAGCTCCTCTATCAAAAAAACCTAACATATTCCAGAAAAATCGAAGTTGGTTTCAACAAAATTTTTTAAAATTTGACAAAAATCTGTACAAAAATCCAAAAATTCGAAGTTAATTTCAACTAGAATTACTCAAATGCAGCTCCTCTATCAAAAAAACCTAACATAATCCTGAAAAATCGAAGTTCGTTTCAACAAAATTTTTTAAAATTTGACAAAAATCTGTACAAAAATCCAAAAATTCGAAGTTAATTTCAACTAAAATTACTCAAATGCAGCTCCTCTATCAAAAAACCTAACATAATCCAGAAAAATCGAAGTTGGTTTCAACAAAATTTTTAATAATTTGAAAAAAATCTGTACAAACATCCAAAAATTCGAAGTTAATTTCAACTAAAATTACTCAAATGCAGCTGCTCTATCAAAAAAACCTAACATAATTCAGAAAAATCGAAGTTGGTTTCAACAAAATTTTTTAAAATTTGACCAAAATCTGCACAAAAATCCAAAAATTCGAATTTAATTTCAACTAAAATTACTCAAATGCAGCTCCTCTATCAAAAAAACCTAACATAATCCAGAAAAATCGAAGTTGGTTTCAACAAAATTTTTAAAAATTTGACAAAAATCTGTACAAAAATCCAAAAATTCGAAGTTATTTTCAACTAAAATTACTCAAATGCAGCTCCTCTATCAAAAAAACTTTACATAATCCAGAAAAATCGAAGTTGGTTTCAACAAAATTTTTTAAAATTTGACAAAAATCTGTACAAAAATCCAAAAATTCGAAGATAATTACAACTAAAATTACTCAAATGCAGCTCCTCTATCCAAAAAACCTAACATAATCCAGAAAAATCGAAGTTGGTTTCAACAAAATTTTTTATAATTTGAAAAAAATCTGTACGAAAATCCAAAAATTCGAAGATAATTTCAACTAGAATTACTCAAATGCAGCTCCTCTATCAAAAAAACCTAACATAATCCAGAAAAATCGAAGTTGGTTTCAACAAAATTTTTTAAAATTTGACAAAAATCTGTACAAAAATCCGAAAATTCGAAGTTATTTTCAACTAAAATTACTCAAATGCAGCTCCTCTATCAAAAAAACCTAACATAATCCAGAAAAATCGAAGTTGGTTTGAACAAAATTTTTTAAAATTTGACAAACTTCTGTACAAAAATCCCAAAATTCGAAGTTAATTTCAACTAAAATAACTCAAATGCAGCTCCGCTACCAAAAAGCTTAACGTAATCCAGAGTAATCGATGTTGGTTTGAACAAAATTTTTTAAAATTTGACAAAAATCTGTACAAAAATCCAAAAATTCAAAGATAATTTCAACTAAAATTACTCAAATGCAGCTCCTCTATCAAAAAAACCTAACATATTCCAGAAAAATCGAAGTTGATTTCAACAAAATTTTTTAAAATTTGACAAAAATCTGTACAAGAATCCAAAAATTCGAAGTTATTTTCAACTAAAATTACTCAAATGCAGCTCCTCTATCAAAAAAAACTTTACATAATCCAGAAAAATCGAACTTGGTTTCAACAAAATTTTTTACAATTTGACAAAAATCTATACAAAAATCCAAAAATTCGAAGTTAATTTCAACTAGAATTACTCAAATGCAGCTCCTCTATCAAAAAAACCTAACATAATCCTGAAAAATCGAAGTTCGTTTCAACAAAATTTTTTAAAATATGACAAAAATCTGTACAAAAATCCAAAAATTCGAAGTTAATTTCAACTAAAATTACTCAAATGCAGCTCCTCTATCAAAAAACCTAACATAATCCAGAAAAATCGAAGTTGGTTTCAACAAAATTTTTAATAATTTGAAAAAAATCTGTACAAACATCCAAAAATTCGAAGTTAATTTCAACTAAAATTACTCAAATGCAGCTGCTCTATCAAAAAAACCTAACATAATTCAGAAAAATCGAAGTTGGTTTCAACAAAATTTTTTAAAATTTGACCAAAATCTGCACAAAAATCCAAAAATTCGAATTTAATTTCAACTAAAATTACTCAAATGCAGCTCCTCTATCAAAAAAACCTAACATAATCCAGAAAAATCGAAGTTGGTTTCAACAAAATTTTTAAAAATTTGACAAAAATCTGTACAAAAATCCAAAAATTCGAAGTTATTTTCAACTAAAATTACTCAAATGCAGCTCCTCTATCAAAAAAACTTTACATAATCCAGAAAAATCGAAGTTGGTTTCAACAAAATTTTTTAAAATTTGACAAAAATCTGTACAAAAATCCAAAAATTCGAAGATAATTACAACTAAAATTACTCAAATGCAGCTCCTCTATCCAAAAAACCTAACATAATCCAGAAAAATCGAAGTTGGTTTCAACAAAATTTTTTATAATTTGAAAAAAATCTGTACGAAAATCCAAAAATTCGAAGATAATTTCAACTAGAATTACTCAAATGCAGCTCCTCTATCAAAAAAACCTAACATAATCCAGAAAAATCGAAGTTGGTTTCAACAAAATTTTTTAAAATTTGACAAAAATCTGTACAAAAATCCGAAAATTCGAAGTTATTTTCAACTAAAATTACTCAAATGCAAATCCTCTATCAAAAAAACCTAACATAATCCAGAAAAATCGAAGTTGGTTTGAACAAAATTTTTTAAAATTTGACAAACTTCTGTACAAAAATCCCAAAATTCGAAGTTATTTTCAACTAAAATTACTCAAATGCAGCGACGCTACCAAAAAAACCTAACATAATCCAGAAAAATCGAAGTTGGTTTCAACAAAATAGTTTAAAATTTGACAAAAATCTGTACAAAAATCCAAAAATTCGAAGTTAATTTCAACTAGAATTACTCAAATGCAGCTCCTCTATCAAAAAAACCTAACATAATCCAGAAAAATCGAAGTTGGGTTCAACAAAATTTTTTAAAATTTGACAAAAATCTGTACAAAAATCCAAAAATTCGAAGATAATTACAACTAAAATTACTCAAATGCAGCTCCTCTATCCAAAAAACCTAACATAATCCAGAAAAATCGAAGTTGGTTTCAACAAAATTTTTTAAAATTTGACAAAAATCTGTACAAAAATCCAAAAATTCGAAGTTATTTTCAACTAAAATTACTCAAATGCAGCTCCTCTATCAAAAAAAACCTAACATAATCCAGAAAAATCGAAGTTGGTTTCAACAAAATTTTTTAAAATTTGACAAAAATCTGTACAAAAATCCAAAAATTCGAAGATAATTTCAACTAGAATTACTCAAATGCAGCTCCTCTATCAAGAAAACCTAACGTAATCCAGAGCAATCGAAGTTGGTTTCAACAAAATTTTTTAAAATTTGACAAAAATCTGTACAAAAATCCAAAAATTCGAAGATAATTTCAACTAAAATTACTCAAATGCAGCTCCTCTATCAAAAAAACCTAACATATTCCAGAAAAATCGAAGTTGATTTCAACAAAATTTTTTAAAATTTGACAAAAATCTGTACAAAAATCCAAAAATTCGAAGATAATTTCAACTAGAATTACTCAAATGCAGCTCCTCTATCAAGAAAACCTAACGTAATCCAGAGCAATCGAAGTTGGTTTCAACAAAATTTTTTAAAATTTGACAAAAATCTGTACAAAAATCCAAAAATTCGAAGATAATTTCAACTAAAATTACTCAAATGCAGCTCCTCTATCAAGAAAACCTAACATATTCCAGAAAAATCGAAGTTGATTTCAACAAAATTTTTTAAAATTTGACAAAAATCTGTACAAAAATCCAAAAATTCGAAGATAATTTCAACTAGAATTACTCAAATGCAGCTCCTCTATCAAGAAAACCTAACGTAATCCAGAGCAATCGAAGTTGGTTTCAACAAAATTTTTTAAAATTTGACAAAAATCTGTACAAAAATCCAAAAATTCGAAGATAATTTCAACTAAAATTACTCAAATGCAGCTCCTCTATCAAAAAAACCTAACATATTCCAGAAAAATCGAAGTTGATTTCAACAAAATTTTTTAAAATTTGACAAAAATCTGTACAAAAATCCAAAAATTCGAAGATAATTTCAACTAAAATTACTCAAATGCAGCTCCTCTATCAAAAAAACCTAACATATTCCAGAAAAATCGAAGTTGGTTTCATCAAAATTTTTTAAAATTTGACAAAAATCTGTACAAAAATCCAAAAATTCGAAGATAATTTCAACTACAATTACTCAAATGCCGCTCCTCTATCAAGAAAACCTAACATATTCCAGAAAAATCGAAGTTGATTTCAACAAAATTTTTTAAAATTTGACAAAAATCTGTATAAATATCCAAAAATTCGAAGTTATTTTCAACTAAAATTACTCAAATGCAGCTCCTCTATCAAAAAAACTTTACATAATCCAGAAAAATCGAAGTTGGTTTCAACAAAATTTTTTAAAATTTGACAAAAATCTGTACAAAAATCCAAAAATTCGAAGATAATTACAACTAAAATTACTCAAATGCAGCTCCTCTATCCAAAAAACCTAACATAATCCAGAAAAATCGAAGTTGGTTTCAACAAAATTTTTTAAAATTTGACAAAAATCTGTACAAAAATCCAAAAATTCGAAGTTATTTTCAACTAAAATTACTCAAATGCAGCTCCTCTATCAAAAAAAACCTAACATAATCCAGAAAAATCGAAGTTGGTTTCAACAAAATTTTTTAAAATTTGACAAAAATCTGTACAAAAATCCAAAAATTCGAAGATAATTTCAACTAGAATTACTCAAATGCAGCTCCTCTATCAAGAAAACCTAACGTAATCCAGAGCAATCGAAGTTGGTTTCAACAAAATTTTTTAAAATTTGACAAAAATCTGTACAAAAATCCAAAAATTCGAAGATAATTTCAACTAAAATTACTCAAATGCAGCTCCTCTATCAAAAAAACCTAACATATTCCAGAAAAATCGAAGTTGATTTCAACAAAATTTTTTAAAATTTGACAAAAATCTGTACAAAAATCCAAAAATTCGAAGATAATTTCAACTAGAATTACTCAAATGCAGCTCCTCTATCAAGAAAACCTAACGTAATCCAGAGCAATCGAAGTTGGTTTCAACAAAATTTTTTAAAATTTGACAAAAATCTGTACAAAAATCCAAAAATTCGAAGATAATTTCAACTAAAATTACTCAAATGCAGCTCCTCTATCAAGAAAACCTAACATATTCCAGAAAAATCGAAGTTGATTTCAACAAAATTTTTTAAAATTTGACAAAAATCTGTACAAAAATCCAAAAATTCGAAGTTATTTTCAACTAAAATTACTCAAATGCAGCTTCTCTATCAAAAAAACTTTACATAATCCAGAAAAATCGAAGTTGGTTTCAACAAAATTTTTTAAAATTTGACAAAAATCTGTACAAAAATCCAAAAATTCGAAGATAATTACAACTAAAATTACTCAAATGCAGCTCCTCTATCCAAAAAACCTAACATAATCCAGAAAAATCGAAGTTGGTTTCAACAAAATTTTTTAAAATTTGACAAAAATCTGTACAAAAATCCAAAAATTCGAAGATAATTTCAACTAGAATTACTCAAATGCAGCTCCTCTATCAAAAAAACCTAACATAATCCAGAAAAATCGAAGTTGGTTTCAACAAAATTTTTTAAAATTTGACAAAAATCTGTACAAAAATCCAAAAATTCGAAGTTATTTTCAACTAAAATTACTCAAATGCAGCTCCTCTATCAAAAAAACTTTACATAATCCAGAAAAATCGAAGTTGGTTTCAACAAAATTTTTTAAAATTTGACAAAAATCTGTACAAAAATCCAAAAATTCGAAGATAATTACAACTAAAATTACTCAAATGCAGCTCCTCTATCCAAAAAACCTAACATAATCCAGAAAAATCGAAGTTGGTTTCATCAAAATTTTTTAAAATTTGACAAAAATCTGTACAAAAATCCAAAAATTCGAAGTTATTTTCAACTAAAATTACTCAAATGCAGCTCCTCTATCAAAAAAAACCTAACATAATCCAGAAAAATCGAAGTTGGTTTCAACAAAATTTTTTAAAATTTGACAAAAATCTGTACAAAAATCCAAAAATTCGAAGATAATTTCAACTAAAATTACTCAAATGCAGCTCCTCTATCAAGAAAACCTAACGTAATCCAGAAAAATCGAAGTTGGTTTCAACAAAATTTTTTAAAATTTGACAAAAATCTGTACAAAAAATCCAAAAATTCGAAGTTATTTTCAACTAAAATTACTCATATGCAGCTCCTCTATCAAAAAAACCTAACATAATCCAGAAAAATCGAAGTTGGTTTCAACAAAATTTTTTAAAATTTGACAAAAATCTGTACAAAAATCCAAAAATTCGAAGATAATTTCAACTAGAATTACTCAAATGCAGCTCCTCTATCAAAAAAACCTAACATAATCCAGAAAAATCGAAGTTGGTTTCAACAAAATTTTTTAAAATTTGACAAAAATCTGTACAAAAATCCGAAAATTCGAAGTTAATTTCAACTAAAATTACTCAAATGCAGCTCCTCTATCAAGAAAACCTAACGTAATCCAGAGCAATCGAAGTTGGTTTCAACAAAATTTTTTAAAATTTGACAAAAATCTGTACAAAAATCCAAAAATTCGAAGATAATTTCAACTAAAATTACTCAAATGCAGCTCCTCTATCAAAAAAACCTAACATATTCCAGAAAAATCGAAGTTGGTTTCATCAAAATTTTTTAAAATTTGACAAAAATCTGTACAAAAATCCAAAAATTCGAAGATAATTTCAACTACAATTACTCAAATGCAGCTCCTCTATCAAGAAAACCTAACATATTCCAGAAAAATCGAAGTTGATTTCAACAAAATTTTTTAAAATTTGACAAAAATCTGTACAAAAATCCAAAAATTCGAAGTTATTTTCAACTAAAATTACTCAAATGCAGCTCCTCTATCAAAAAAACTTTACATAATCCAGAAAAATCGAAGTTGGTTTCAACAAAATTTTTTAAAATTTGACAAAAATCTGTACAAAAATCCAAAAATTCGAAGATAATTACAACTAAAATTACTCAAATGCAGCTCCTCTATCCAAAAAACCTAACATAATCCAGAAAAATCGAAGTTGGTTTCAACAAAATTTTTTAAAATTTGACAAAAATCTGTACAAAAATCCAAAAATTCGAAGATAATTTCAACTAGAATTACTCAAATGCAGTTCCTCTATCAAGAAAACCTAACGTAATCCAGAGCAATCGAAGTTGGTTTCAACAAAATTTTTTAAAATTTGACAAAAATCTGTACAAAAATCCAAAAATTCGAAGATAATTTCAACTAAAATTACTCAAATGCAGCTCCTCTATCAAAAAAACCTAACATATTCCAGAAAAATCGATGTTGATTTCAACAAAATTTTTTAAAATTTGACAAAAATCTGTACAAAAATCCAAAAATTCGAAGATAATTTCAACTAGAATTACTCAAATGCAGCTCCTCTATCAAGAAAACCTAACGTAATCCAGAGCAATCGAAGTTGGTTTCAACAAAATTTTTTAAAATTTGACAAAAATCTGTACAAAAATCAAAAAATTCGAAGATAATTTCAACTAAAATTACTCAAATGCAGCTCCTCTATCAAAAAACCTAACATATTCCTGAAAAATCGAAGTTGATTTCAACAAAATTTTTTAAAATTTGACAAAAATCTGTACAAAAATCCTAAAATTCGAAGTTATTTTCAACTAAAATTACTCAAATGCAGCGACGCTACCAAAAAAACCTAACATAATCCAGAAAAATCGAAGTTGGTTTCAACAAAATTTTTTTTTAATTTGAAAAAAATCTGTACAAACATCCAAAAATTCGAAGTTATTTTCAACTAAAATTACTCAAATGCAGCGACGCTACCAAAAAAACCTAACATAATCCAGAAAAATCGAAGTTGGTTTCAACAAAATAGTTTAAAATTTGACAAAAATCTGTACAAAAATCCAAAAATTCGAAGTTAATTTCAACTAGAATTACTCAAATGCAGCTCCTCTATCAAAAAAACCTAACATAATCCAGAAAAATCGAAGTTGGGTTCAACAAAACTTTATAAAATTTGACAAAAATCTGTACAATAATCCAAAAATTCGAAGATAATTTCAACTAAAATTACTCAAATGCAGCTCCTCTATCCAAAAAACCTAACATAATCCAGAGTAATCGAAGTTGGTTTCAACAAAATTTTTTAAAATTTGACAAAAATCTGTACAAAAATCCAAAAATTCGAAGATAATTTCAACTAAAATTACTCAAATGCAGCTCCTCTATCAAAAAAACCTAACATATTCCAGAAAAATCGAAGTTGGTTTCAACAAAATTTTTTAAAATTTGACAAAAATCTGTACAAAAATCCAAAAATTCGAAGTTAATTTCAACTAGAATTACTCAAATGCAGCTCCTCTATCAAAAAAACCTAACATAATCCTGAAAAATCGAAGTTCGTTTCAACAAAATTTTTTAAAATTTGACAAAAATCTGTACAAAAATCCAAAAATTCGAAGTTAATTTCAACTAAAATTACTCAAATGCAGCTCCTCTATCAAAAAACCTAACATAATCCAGAAAAATCGAAGTTGGTTTCAACAAAATTTTTAATAATTTGAAAAAAATCTGTACAAACATCCAAAAATTCGAAGTTAATTTCAACTAAAATTACTCAAATGCAGCTGCTCTATCAAAAAAACCTAACATAATTCAGAAAAATCGAAGTTGGTTTCAACAAAATTTTTTAAAATTTGACCAAAATCTGCACAAAAATCCAAAAATTCGAATTTAATTTCAACTAAAATTACTCAAATGCAGCTCCTCTATCAAAAAAACCTAACATAATCCAGAAAAATCGAAGTTGGTTTCAACAAAATTTTTAAAAATTTGACAAAAATCTGTACAAAAATCCAAAAATTCGAAGTTATTTTCAACTAAAATTACTCAAATGCAGCTCCTCTATCAAAAAAACTTTACATAATCCAGAAAAATCGAAGTTGGTTTCAACAAAATTTTTTAAAATTTGACAAAAATCTGTACAAAAATCCAAAAATTCGAAGATAATTACAACTAAAATTACTCAAATGCAGCTCCTCTATCCAAAAAACCTAACATAATCCAGAAAAATCGAAGTTGGTTTCAACAAAATTTTTTATAATTTGAAAAAAATCTGTACGAAAATCCAAAAATTCGAAGATAATTTCAACTAGAATTACTCAAATGCAGCTCCTCTATCAAAAAAACCTAACATAATCCAGAAAAATCGAAGTTGGTTTCAACAAAATTTTTTAAAATTTGACAAAAATCTGTACAAAAATCCGAAAATTCGAAGTTATTTTCAACTAAAATTACTCAAATGCAGCTCCTCTATCAAAAAAACCTAACATAATCCAGAAAAATCGAAGTTGGTTTGAACAAAATTTTTTAAAATTTGACAAACTTCTGTACAAAAATCCCAAAATTCGAAGTTAATTTCAACTAAAATAACTCAAATGCAGCTCCGCTACCAAAAAGCTTAACGTAATCCAGAGTAATCGATGTTGGTTTGAACAAAATTTTTTAAAATTTGACAAAAATCTGTACAAAAATCCAAAAATTCAAAGATAATTTCAACTAAAATTACTCAAATGCAGCTCCTCTATCAAAAAAACCTAACATATTCCAGAAAAATCGAAGTTGATTTCAACAAAATTTTTTAAAATTTGACAAAAATCTGTACAAGAATCCAAAAATTCGAAGTTATTTTCAACTAAAATTACTCAAATGCAGCTCCTCTATCAAAAAAAACTTTACATAATCCAGAAAAATCGAACTTGGTTTCAACAAAATTTTTTACAATTTGACAAAAATCTATACAAAAATCCAAAAATTCGAAGTTAATTTCAACTAGAATTACTCAAATGCAGCTCCTCTATCAAAAAAACCTAACATAATCCTGAAAAATCGAAGTTCGTTTCAACAAAATTTTTTAAAATATGACAAAAATCTGTACAAAAATCCAAAAATTCGAAGTTAATTTCAACTAAAATTACTCAAATGCAGCTCCTCTATCAAAAAACCTAACATAATCCAGAAAAATCGAAGTTGGTTTCAACAAAATTTTTAATAATTTGAAAAAAATCTGTACAAACATCCAAAAATTCGAAGTTAATTTCAACTAAAATTACTCAAATGCAGCTGCTCTATCAAAAAAACCTAACATAATTCAGAAAAATCGAAGTTGGTTTCAACAAAATTTTTTAAAATTTGACCAAAATCTGCACAAAAATCCAAAAATTCGAATTTAATTTCAACTAAAATTACTCAAATGCAGCTCCTCTATCAAAAAAACCTAACATAATCCAGAAAAATCGAAGTTGGTTTCAACAAAATTTTTAAAAATTTGACAAAAATCTGTACAAAAATCCAAAAATTCGAAGTTATTTTCAACTAAAATTACTCAAATGCAGCTCCTCTATCAAAAAAAACCTAACATAATCCAGAAAAATCGAAGTTGGTTTCAACAAAATTTTTTAAAATTTGACAAAAATCTGTACAAAAATCCAAAAATTCGAAGATAATTTCAACTAAAATTACTCAAATGCAGCTCCTCTATCAAGAAAACCTAACGTAATCCAGAAAAATCGAAGTTGGTTTCAACAAAATTTTTTAAAATTTGACAAAAATCTGTACAAAAAATCCAAAAATTCGAAGTTATTTTCAACTAAAATTACTCATATGCAGCTCCTCTATCAAAAAAACCTAACATAATCCAGAAAAATCGAAGTTGGTTTCAACAAAATTTTTTAAAATTTGACAAAAATCTGTACAAAAATCCAAAAATTCGAAGATAATTTCAACTAGAATTACTCAAATGCAGCTCCTCTATCAAAAAAACCTAACATAATCCAGAAAAATCGAAGTTGGTTTCAACAAAATTTTTTAAAATTTGACAAAAATCTGTACAAAAATCCGAAAATTCGAAGTTAATTTCAACTAAAATTACTCAAATGCAGCTCCTCTATCAAGAAAACCTAACGTAATCCAGAGCAATCGAAGTTGGTTTCAACAAAATTTTTTAAAATTTGACAAAAATCTGTACAAAAATCCAAAAATTCGAAGATAATTTCAACTAAAATTACTCAAATGCAGCTCCTCTATCAAAAAAACCTAACATATTCCAGAAAAATCGAAGTTGGTTTCATCAAAATTTTTTAAAATTTGACAAAAATCTGTACAAAAATCCAAAAATTCGAAGATAATTTCAACTACAATTAACTCAAATGCAGCTCCTCTATCAAAAAAACCTAACATAATCCTGAAAAATCGAAGTTCGTTTCAACAAAATTTTTTAAAATATGACAAAAATCTGTACAAAAATCCAAAAATTCGAAGTTAATTTCAACTAAAATTACTCAAATGCAGCTCCTCTATCAAAAAACCTAACATAATCCAGAAAAATCGAAGTTGGTTTCAACAAAATTTTTAATAATTTGAAAAAAATCTGTACAAACATCCAAAAATTCGAAGTTAATTTCAACTAAAATTACTCAAATGCAGCTGCTCTATCAAAAAAACCTAACATAATTCAGAAAAATCGAAGTTGGTTTCAACAAAATTTTTTAAAATTTGACCAAAATCTGCACAAAAATCCAAAAATTCGAATTTAATTTCAACTAAAATTACTCAAATGCAGCTCCTCTATCAAAAAAACCTAACATAATCCAGAAAAATCGAAGTTGGTTTCAACAAAATTTTTAAAAATTTGACAAAAATCTGTACAAAAATCCAAAAATTCGAAGTTATTTTCAACTAAAATTACTCAAATGCAGCTCCTCTATCAAAAAAACTTTACATAATCCAGAAAAATCGAAGTTGGTTTCAACAAAATTTTTTAAAATTTGACAAAAATCTGTACAAAAATCCAAAAATTCGAAGATAATTACAACTAAAATTACTCAAATGCAGCTCCTCTATCCAAAAAACCTAACATAATCCAGAAAAATCGAAGTTGGTTTCAACAAAATTTTTTATAATTTGAAAAAAATCTGTACGAAAATCCAAAAATTCGAAGATAATTTCAACTAGAATTACTCAAATGCAGCTCCTCTATCAAAAAAACCTAACATAATCCAGAAAAATCGAAGTTGGTTTCAACAAAATTTTTTAAAATTTGACAAAAATCTGTACAAAAATCCGAAAATTCGAAGTTATTTTCAACTAAAATTACTCAAATGCAAATCCTCTATCAAAAAAACCTAACATAATCCAGAAAAATCGAAGTTGGTTTGAACAAAATTTTTTAAAATTTGACAAACTTCTGTACAAAAATCCCAAAATTCGAAGTTATTTTCAACTAAAATTACTCAAATGCAGCGACGCTACCAAAAAAACCTAACATAATCCAGAAAAATCGAAGTTGGTTTCAACAAAATAGTTTAAAATTTGACAAAAATCTGTACAAAAATCCAAAAATTCGAAGTTAATTTCAACTAGAATTACTCAAATGCAGCTCCTCTATCAAAAAAACCTAACATAATCCAGAAAAATCGAAGTTGGGTTCAACAAAACTTTATAAAATTTGACAAAAATCTGTACAATAATCCAAAAATTCGAAGATAATTTCAACTAAAATTACTCAAATGCAGCTCCTCTATCCAAAAAACCTAACATAATCCAGAGTAATCGAAGTTGGTTTCAACAAAATTTTTTAAAATTTGACAAAAATCTGTACAAAAATCCAAAAATTCGAAGATAATTTCAACTAAAATTACTCAAATGCAGCTCCTCTATCAAAAAAACCTAACATATTCCAGAAAAATCGAAGTTGGTTTCAACAAAATTTTTTAAAATTTGACAAAAATCTGTACAAAAATCCAAAAATTCGAAGTTAATTTCAACTAGAATTACTCAAATGCAGCTCCTCTATCAAAAAAACCTAACATAATCCTGAAAAATCGAAGTTCGTTTCAACAAAATTTTTTAAAATTTGACAAAAATCTGTACAAAAATCCAAAAATTCGAAGTTAATTTCAACTAAAATTACTCAAATGCAGCTCCTCTATCAAAAAACCTAACATAATCCAGAAAAATCGAAGTTGGTTTCAACAAAATTTTTAATAATTTGAAAAAAATCTGTACAAACATCCAAAAATTCGAAGTTAATTTCAACTAAAATTACTCAAATGCAGCTGCTCTATCAAAAAAACCTAACATAATTCAGAAAAATCGAAGTTGGTTTCAACAAAATTTTTTAAAATTTGACCAAAATCTGCACAAAAATCCAAAAATTCGAATTTAATTTCAACTAAAATTACTCAAATGCAGCTCCTCTATCAAAAAAACCTAACATAATCCAGAAAAATCGAAGTTGGTTTCAACAAAATTTTTAAAAATTTGACAAAAATCTGTACAAAAATCCAAAAATTCGAAGTTATTTTCAACTAAAATTACTCAAATGCAGCTCCTCTATCAAAAAAACTTTACATAATCCAGAAAAATCGAAGTTGGTTTCAACAAAATTTTTTAAAATTTGACAAAAATCTGTACAAAAATCCAAAAATTCGAAGATAATTACAACTAAAATTACTCAAATGCAGCTCCTCTATCCAAAAAACCTAACATAATCCAGAAAAATCGAAGTTGGTTTCAACAAAATTTTTTATAATTTGAAAAAAATCTGTACGAAAATCCAAAAATTCGAAGATAATTTCAACTAGAATTACTCAAATGCAGCTCCTCTATCAAAAAAACCTAACATAATCCAGAAAAATCGAAGTTGGTTTCAACAAAATTTTTTAAAATTTGACAAAAATCTGTACAAAAATCCGAAAATTCGAAGTTATTTTCAACTAAAATTACTCAAATGCAGCTCCTCTATCAAAAAAACCTAACATAATCCAGAAAAATCGAAGTTGGTTTGAACAAAATTTTTTAAAATTTGACAAACTTCTGTACAAAAATCCCAAAATTCGAAGTTAATTTCAACTAAAATAACTCAAATGCAGCTCCGCTACCAAAAAGCTTAACGTAATCCAGAGTAATCGATGTTGGTTTGAACAAAATTTTTTAAAATTTGACAAAAATCTGTACAAAAATCCAAAAATTCAAAGATAATTTCAACTAAAATTACTCAAATGCAGCTCCTCTATCAAAAAAACCTAACATATTCCAGAAAAATCGAAGTTGATTTCAACAAAATTTTTTAAAATTTGACAAAAATCTGTACAAGAATCCAAAAATTCGAAGTTATTTTCAACTAAAATTACTCAAATGCAGCTCCTCTATCAAAAAAAACTTTACATAATCCAGAAAAATCGAACTTGGTTTCAACAAAATTTTTTACAATTTGACAAAAATCTATACAAAAATCCAAAAATTCGAAGTTAATTTCAACTAGAATTACTCAAATGCAGCTCCTCTATCAAAAAAACCTAACATAATCCTGAAAAATCGAAGTTCGTTTCAACAAAATTTTTTAAAATATGACAAAAATCTGTACATAAATCCAAAAATTCGAAGTTAATTTCAACTAAAATTACTCAAATGCAGCTCCTCTATCAAAAAACCTAACATAATCCAGAAAAATCGAAGTTGGTTTCAACAAAATTTTTAATAATTTGAAAAAAATCTGTACAAACATCCAAAAATTCGAAGTTAATTTCAACTAAAATTACTCAAATGCAGCTGCTCTATCAAAAAAACCTAACATAATTCAGAAAAATCGAAGTTGGTTTCAACAAAATTTTTTAAAATTTGACCAAAATCTGCACAAAAATCCAAAAATTCGAAGTTAATTTCAACTAAAATTACTCAAATGCAGCTCCTCTATCAAAAAAACCTAACATAATCCAGAAAAATCGAAGTTGGTTTCAACAAAATTTTTAAAAATTTGACAAAAATCTGTACAAAAATCCAAAAATTCGAAGTTATTTTCAACTAAAATTACTCAAATGCAGCTCCTCTATCAAAAAAACCTAACATAATCCAGAAAAATCGAAGTTGGTTTCAACAAAATTTTTTAAAATTTGGCAAAAATCTGTACAAAAATCCAAAAATTCGAAGATAATTTCAACTAGAATTACTCAAATGCAGCTCCTCTATCAAAAAAACTTTACATAATCCAGAAAAATCGAAGTTGGTTTCAACAAAATTTTTTAAAATTTGACAAAAATCTGTACAAAAATCCAAAAATTCGAAGATAATTACAACTAAAATTACTCAAATGCAGCTCCTCTATCCAAAAAACCTAACATAATCCAGAAAAATCGAAGTTGGTTTCAACAAAATTTTTTATAATTTGAAAAAAATCTGTACGAAAATCCAAAAATTTGAAGATAATTTCAACTAGAATTACTCAAATGCAGCTCCTCTATCAAAAAAACCTAACATAATCCAGAAAAATCGAAGTTGGTTTCAACAAAATTTTTTAAAATTTGACAAAAATCTGTACAAAAATCCAAAAATTCGAAGTTATTTTCAACTAAAATTACTCAAATGCAGCTCCTCTATCAAAAAAACCTAACATAATCCAGAAAAATCGAAGTTGGTTTCAACAAAATTTTTTAAAATTTGACAAAAATCTGTACAAAAATCCAAAAATTCGAAGATAATTTCAACTAGAATTACTCAAATGCAGCTCCCCTATCAAAAAAACCTAACATAATCCAGAAAAATCGAAGTTGGTTTCAACAAAATTTTTTAAAATTTGACAAAAATTTGTACAAAAATCCAAAAATTCGAAGTTATTTTCAACTAAAATTACTCAAATGCAGCTCCTCTATCAAAAAAACCTAACATAATCCAGAAAAATCGAAGTTGGTTTCAACAAAATTTTTTAAAATTTGACAAAAATCTGTACAAAAATCCAAAAATTCGAAGTTATTTTCAACTAAAATTACTCAAATGCAGCTCCTCTATCTAAAAAAACCTAACATAATCCAGAAAAATCGAAGTTGGTTTCAACAAAATTTTTTAAAATTTGACAAAAATCTGTACAAAAATCCAAAAATTCGAAGATAATTACAACTAAAATTACTCAAATGCAGCTCCTCTATCCAAAAAACCTAACATAATCCAGAAAAATCGAAGTTGGTTTCAACAAAATTTTTTAAAATTTGACAAAAATCTGTACAAAAATCCAAAAATTCGAAGTTATTTTCAACTAAAATTACTCAAATGCAGCTCCTCTATCAAAAAAAAAAATCAAAATCCAGAAAAATCGAAGTTGGTTTCAACAAAATTTTTTAAAATTTGACAAAAATCTGTACAAAAATCCAAAAATTCGAAGATAATTTCAACTAGAATTACTCAAATGCAGCTCCTCTATCAAGAAAACCTAACGTAATCCAGAGCAATCGAAGTTGGTTTCAACAAAATTTTTTAAAATTTGACAAAAATCTGTACAAAAATCCAAAAATTCGAAGATAATTTCAACTAAAATTACTCAAATGCAGCTCCTCTATCAAAAAAACCTAACATATTCCAGAAAAATCGAAGTTGATTTCAACAAAATTTTTTAAAATTTGACAAAAATCTGTACAAAAATCCAAAAATTCGAAGATAATTTCAACTAGAATTACTCAAATGCAGCTCCTCTATCAAGAAAACCTAACGTAATCCAGAGCAATCGAAGTTGGTTTCAACAAAATTTTTTAAAATTTGTCAAAAATCTGTACAAAAATCCAAAAATTCGAAGATAATTTCAACTAAAATTACTCAAATGCAGCTCCTCTATCTAAAAAAACCTAACATAATCCAGAAAAATCGAAGTTGGTTTCAACAAAATTTTTTAAAATTTGACAAAAATCTGTACAAAAATCCAAAAATTCGAAGATAATTACAACTAAAATTACTCAAATGCAGCTCCTCTATCCAAAAAACCTAACATAATCCAGAAAAATCGAAGTTGGTTTCAACAAAATTTTTTAAAATTTGACAAAAATCTGTACAAAAATCCAAAAATTCGAAGTTATTTTCAACTAAAATTACTCAAATGCAGCTCCTCTATCAAAAAAAAAATCAAAATCCAGAAAAATCGAAGTTGGTTTCAACAAAATTTTTTAAAATTTGACAAAAATCTGTACAAAAATCCAAAAATTCGAAGATAATTTCAACTAGAATTACTCAAATGCAGCTCCTCTATCAAGAAAACCTAACGTAATCCAGAGCAATCGAAGTTGGTTTCAACAAAATTTTTTAAAATTTGACAAAAATCTGTACAAAAATCCAAAAATTCGAAGATAATTTCAACTAAAATTACTCAAATGCAGCTCCTCTATCAAAAAAACCTAACATATTCCAGAAAAATCGAAGTTGATTTCAACAAAATTTTTTAAAATTTGACAAAAATCTGTACAAAAATCCAAAAATTCGAAGATAATTTCAACTAGAATTACTCAAATGCAGCTCCTCTATCAAGAAAACCTAACGTAATCCAGAGCAATCGAAGTTGGTTTCAACAAAATTTTTTAAAATTTGTCAAAAATCTGTACAAAAATCCAAAAATTCGAAGATAATTTCAACTAAAATTACTCAAATGCAGCTCCTCTATCAAGAAAACCTAACATATTCCAGAAAAATCGAAGTTGATTTCAACAAAATTTTTTAAAATTTGACAAAAATCTGTACAAAAATCCAAAAATTCGAAGTTATTTTCAACTAAAATTACTCAAATGCAGCTCCTCTATCAAAAAAACTTTACATAATCCAGAAAAATCGAAGTTGGTTTCAACCAAATTTTTTAAAATTTGACAAAAATCTGTACAAAAATCCAAAAATTCGAAGATAATTACAACTAAAATTACTCAAATGCAGCTCCTCTATCCAAAAAACCTAACATAATCCAGAGCAATCGAAGTTGGTTTCAACAAAATTTTTTAAAATTTGACAAAAATCTGTACAAAAATCCAAAAATTCGAAGATAATTTCAACTAAAATTACTCAAATGCAGCTCCTCTATCAAAAAAACCTAACATATTCCAGAAAAATCGAAGTTGATTTCAACAAAATTTCTTAAAATTTGACAAACTTCTGTACAAAAATCCAAAAATTCGAAGTTAATTTCAACTAAAATAACTCAAATGCAGCTCCGCTACCAAAAAGCCTAACGTAATCCAGAGTAATCGAAGTTGGTTTCAACAAAATTTTTTAAAATTTGACAAAAATCTGTACAAAAATCCAAAAATTCGAAGTTAATTTCAACTAAAATTACTCAAATGCAGCTCCTCTATCAAAAAAACCTAACATATTCCAGAAAAATCGAAGTTGGTTTCAACAAAATTTTTTAAAATTTGACAAAAATCTGTACAAAAATCCAAAAATTCGAAGATAATTTCAACTAAAATTACTCAAATGCAGCTCCTCTATCAAAAAAACCTAACATATTCCAGAAAAATCGAAGTTGATTTCAACAAAATTTTTTAAAATTTGCCAAAAATCTGTACAAAAATCCAAAAATTCGAAGTTATTTTCAACTAAAATTACTCAAATGCAGCTCCTCTATCAAAAAAACCTAACATAATCCAGAAAAATCGAAGTTGGGTTCAACAAATTTTATAAAATTTGACAAAAATCTGCACAAAAATCCAAAAATTCGAAGTTAATTACAACTAAAATTACTCAAATGCAGCTCCTCTATCAAAAAAACCTAACATAATCCAGAAAAATCGAAGTTGGTTTGAACAAAATTTTTTAAAATTTGACAAACTTCTGTACAAAAATCCCAAAATTCGAAGTTAATTTCAACTAAAATTACTCAAATGCAGCTCCTCTATCCAAAAAACCTAACATAATCCAGAAAAATCGAAGTTGGTTTCAACAAAATTTTTTAAAATTTGACAAAAATCTGTACAAAAATCCAAAAATTCGAAGTTAATTTCAACTAGAATTACTCAAATGCAGCTCCTCTATCAAAAAAACATAACATATTCCAGAAAAATCGAAGTTGGTTTCAACAAAATTTTTTAAAATTTGTCAAAAATCTGTACAAAAATCCATAAATTCGAAGTAAATTTCAACTAGAATTACTCAAATGCAGTTCCTCTATCAAAAAAACCTAACATATTCCAGAAAAATCGAAGTTGGATTCAACAAAATTTTTTAAAATTTGACAAAAATCTGTACAAAAATCCAAAAATTCGAAGTTAATTTCAACTAAAATTACTCAAATGCAGCTCCTCTATCAAAAAAACCTAACGTAATCCAGAGTAATCGAAGTTGGTTTCAACAAAATTTTTTAAAATTTGATAAAAATCTGTACAAAAATCCAAAAATTCGAAGTTAATTTCAACTAGAATTACTCAAATGCAGCTCCTCTATCAAAAAATCCTAGCATAATCCAGAAAAATCGAAGTTGGGTTCAACAAATTTTATAAAATTTGACAAAAATCTGCACAAAAATCCAAAAATTCGAAGTTAATTACAACTAAAATTACTCAAATGCAGCTCCTCTATCCAAAAAACCTAACATAATCCAGAAAAATCGAAGTTGGGTTCAACAAATTTTATAAAATTTGACAAAAATCTGTACAAAAATCCATAAATTCGAAGTAAATTTCAACTAGAATTACTCAAATGCAGTTCCTCTATCAAAAAAACCTAACATATTCCAGAAAAATCGAAGTTGGATTCAACAAAATTTTTTAAAATTTGACAAAAATCTGTACAAAAATCCAAAAATTCGAAGTTAATTTCAACTAGAATTACTCAAATGCAGCTCCTCTATCAAAAAAACATAACATATTCCAGAAAAATCGAAGTTGGTTTCAACAAAATTTTTTAAAATTTGATAAAAATCTGTACAAAAATCCAAAAATTCGAAGTTAATTTCAACTAGAATTACTCAAATGCAGCTCCTCTATCAAAAAAACCTAGCATAATCCAGAAAAATCGAAGTTGGGTTCAACAAATTTTATAAAATTTGACAAAAATCTGCACAAAAATCCAAAAATTCGAAGTTAATTACAACTAAAATTACTCAAATGCAGCTCCTCTATCCAAAAAACCTAACATAATCCAGAAAAATCGAAGTTGGGTTCAACAAATTTTATAAAATTTGACAAAAATCTGCACAAAAATCCAAAAATTCGAAGTTAATTACAACTAAAATTACTCAAATGCAGCTCCTCTATCCAAAAAACCTAACATAATCCAGAAAAATCGAAGTTGGTTTCAACAAAATTTTTTAAAATTTGACAAAAATCTGTACAAAAATCCAAAAATTCGAAGTTAATTTCAACTAGAATTACTCAAATGCAGCTCCTCTATCAAAAAAACATAACATATTCCAGAAAAATCGAAGTTGGTTTCAACAAAATTTTTTAAAATTTGTCAAAAATCTGTACAAAAATCCAAATATTCGAAGTTATTTTCAACTAAAATTACTCAAATGCAGCTCCTCTATCAAAAAAACTTTACATAATCCAGATAAATCGAAGTTGGTTTGAACAAAATTTTTTAAAATTTGACAAACTTCTGAACAAAAATCCCAAAATTCGAAGTTAATTTCAACTAAAATAACTCAAATGCAGCTCCGCTACCAAAAAGCCTAACGTAATCCAGAGTAATCGAAGTTGGTTTCAACAAAATTTTTTAAAATTTGACAAAAATCTGTACAAAAATCCAAAAATTCGAAGATAATTTCAACTAAAATTACTCAAATGCAGCGACGCTACCAAAAAAACCTAACATATTCCAGAAAAATCGAAGTTGATTTAAACAAAATTTTTTAAAATTTGACTAAAATCTGTACAAAAATCCAAAAATTCGAAGTTAATTTCAACTCAAATTACTCAAATGCAGCTCCTCTATCAAAAAAACCTAACGTAATCCAGAGTAACCGAAGTTGGTTTCAACAAAATTTTTTATAATTTGACAAAAATCTGTACAAAAATCCAAAAATTCGAAGTTATTTTCAACTAAAATTACTCAAATGCAGCTCCTCTATCAAAAAAACTTTACATAATCCAGAAAAATTGAAGTTGGTTTCAACAAAATTTTTTAAAATTTGACCAAAATCTGCACAAAAATCCAAAAATTCGAAGTTAATTTCAACTCAAATTACTCAAATGCAGCTCCGCTACCAAAAAGCCTAACGTAATCCAGAGTAATCGAAGTTGTTTTCAACAAAATTTTTTAAAATTTGACAAAAATCTGTACAAAAATCCAAAAATTCGAAGCTAATTTCAACTAAAATTACTCAAATGCAGCTCCCCTATCAAAAAAATCTAACATATTCCAGAAAAATCGAAGTTGATTTCAACAAAAATTTTTAAAATTTGACAAAAATCTGTACAAAAATCCAAAAATTCGAAGTTATTTTCAACTAAAATTACTCAAATGCAGCTGCTCTATCAAAAAAACTTTACATAATCCAGAAAAATCGAAGTTGGTTTCAACAAAATTTTTTAAAATTTGACAAAAATCTGTACGAAAATCCAAAAATTCGAAGTTAATTTCAACTAGAATTACTCAAATGCAGCTCCTCTATCAAAAAAACCTAACATAATCCAGAGTAATCGAAGTTGGTTTCAACAAAATTTTTTATAATTTGAAAAAAATCTGTACAAACATCCAAAAATTCGAAGTTATTTTCAAGTAAAATTACTCAAATGCAGCTCCTCTATCAAAAAAACTTTACATAATCCAGAAAAATCGAAGTTGGTTTCAACAAAATTTTTTAAAATTTGACAAAAATCTGTACAAAAATCCAAAAATTCGAAGTTAATTTCAACTAGAATTACTCAAATGCAGCTCCTCTATCAAAAAAACCTAACATAATCCAGAAAAATCGAAGTTGGTTTCAACAAAATTTTTTATAATTTGAAAAAAATCTGTACGAAAATCCAAAAATTTGAAGATAATTTCAACTAGAATTACTCAAATGCAGCTCCTCTATCAAAAAAACCTAACATAATCCAGAAAAATCGAAGTTGGTTTCAACAAAATTTTTTAAAATTTGACAAAAATCTGTACAAAAATCCAAAAATTCGAAGTTATTTTCAACTAAAATTACTCAAATGCAGCTCCTCTATCTAAAAAAACCTAACATAATCCAGAAAAATCGAAGTTGGTTTCAACAAAATTTTTTAAAATTTGACAAAAATCTGTACAAAAATCCAAAAATTCGAAGATAATTTCAACTAGAATTACTCAAATGCAGCTCCCCTATCAAAAAAACCTAACATAATCCAGAAAAATCGAAGTTGGTTTCAACAAAATTTTTTAAAATTTGACAAAAATCTGTACAAAAATCCAAAAATTCGAAGTTATTTTCAACTAAAATTACTCAAATGCAGCTCCTCTATCAAAAAAACCTAACATATTCCAGAAAAATCGAAGTTGATTTCAACAAAAATTTTTTAAAATTTGACAAAAATCTGTACAAAAATCCAAAAATTCGAAGTTATTTTCAACTAAAATTACTCAAATGCAGTTCCTCTATCAAAAAAACCTAACATATTCCAGAAAAATCGAAGTTGGATTCAACAAAATTTTTTAAAATTTGACAAAAATCTGTACAAAAATCCAAAAATTCGAAGTTAATTTCAACTAAAATTACTCAAATGCAGCTCCTCTATCAAAAAAACTTTACATAATCCAGAAAAATCGAAGTTGGTTTCAACAAAATTTTTTAAAATTTGACAAAAATCTGTACAAAAATCCATAAATTCGAAGTAAATTTCAACTAGAATTACTCAAATGCAGTTCCTCTATCAAAAAAACCTAACATATTCCAGAAAAATCGAAGTTGATTTCAACAAAATTTTTTAAAATTTGACAAAAATCTGTACAAAAATCCAAAAATTCGAAGTTAATTTCAACTAGAATTACTCAAATGCAGCTCCTCTATCAAAAAAACATAACATATTCCAGAAAAATCGAAGTTGGTTTCAACAAAATTTTTTAAAATTTGATAAAAATCTGTACAAAAATCCAAAAATTCGAAGTTAATTTCAACTAGAATTACTCAAATGCAGCTCCTCTATCAAAAAAACCTAGCATAATCCAGAAAAATCGAAGTTGGGTTCAACAAATTTTATAAAATTTGACAAAAATCTGCACAAAAATCCAAAAATTCGAAGTTAATTACAACTAAAATTACTCAAATGCAGCTCCTCTATCCAAAAAACCTAACATAATCCAGAAAAATCGAAGTTGGGTTCAACAAATTTTATAAAATTTGACAAAAATCTGCACAAAAATCCAAAAATTCGAAGTTAATTACAACTAAAATTACTCAAATGCAGCTCCTCTATCCAAAAAACCTAACATAATCCAGAAAAATCGAAGTTGGTTTCAACAAAATTTTTTAAAATTTGACAAAAATCTGTACAAAAATCCAAAAATTCGAAGTTAATTTCAACTAGAATTACTCAAATGCAGCTCCTCTATCAAAAAAACATAACATATTCCAGAAAAATCGAAGTTGGTTTCAACAAAATTTTTTAAAATTTGTCAAAAATCTGTACAAAAATCCAAATATTCGAAGTTATTTTCAACTAAAATTACTCAAATGCAGCTCCTCTATCAAAAAAACTTTACATAATCCAGATAAATCGAAGTTGGTTTGAACAAAATTTTTTAAAATTTGACAAACTTCTGAACAAAAATCCCAAAATTCGAAGTTAATTTCAACTAAAATAACTCAAATGCAGCTCCGCTACCAAAAAGCCTAACGTAATCCAGAGTAATCGAAGTTGGTTTCAACAAAATTTTTTAAAATTTGACAAAAATCTGTACAAAAATCCAAAAATTCGAAGATAATTTCAACTAAAATTACTCAAATGCAGCGACGCTACCAAAAAAACCTAACATATTCCAGAAAAATCGAAGTTGATTTAAACAAAATTTTTTAAAATTTGACTAAAATCTGTACAAAAATCCAAAAATTCGAAGTTAATTTCAACTCAAATTACTCAAATGCAGCTCCTCTATCAAAAAAACCTAACGTAATCCAGAGTAACCGAAGTTGGTTTCAACAAAATTTTTTATAATTTGACAAAAATCTGTACAAAAATCCAAAAATTCGAAGTTATTTTCAACTAAAATTACTCAAATGCAGCTCCTCTATCAAAAAAACTTTACATAATCCAGAAAAATTGAAGTTGGTTTCAACAAAATTTTTTTAAATTTGACCAAAATCTGCACAAAAATCCAAAAATTCGAAGTTAATTTCAACTCAAATTACTCAAATGCAGCTCCGCTACCAAAAAGCCTAACGTAATCCAGAGTAATCGAAGTTGTTTTCAACAAAATTTTTTAAAATTTGACAAAAATCTGTACAAAAATCCAAAAATTCGAAGCTAATTTCAACTAAAATTACTCAAATGCAGCTCCTCTATCAAAAAAACCTAACATAATCCAGAAAAATCGAAGTTGGTTTCAACAAAATTTTTTAAAATTTGACAAAAATCTGTACAAAAATCCAAAAATTCGAAGTTATTTTCAACTACAATTACTCAAATGCAGCTGCTCTATCAAAAAAACTTTACATAATCCAGAAAAATCGAAGTTGGTTTCAACAAAATTTTTTAAAATTTGACAAAAATCTGTACGAAAATCCAAAAATTCGAAGTTAATTTCAACTAGAATTACTCAAATGCAGCTCCTCTATCAAAAAAACCTAACATAATCCAGAGTAATCGAAGTTGGTTTCAACAAAATTTTTTATAATTTGAAAAAAATCTGTACAAACATCCAAAAATTCGAAGTTATTTTCAAGTAAAATTACTCAAATGCAGCTCCTCTATCAAAAAAACTTTACATAATCCAGAAAAATCGAAGTTGGTTTCAACAAAATTTTTTAAAATTTGACAAAAATCTGTACAAAAATCCAAAAATTCGAAGTTAATTTCAACTAGAATTACTCAAATGCAGCTCCTCTATCAAAAAAACCTAACATAATCCAGAAAAATCGAAGTTGGTTTCAACAAAATTTTTTATAATTTGAAAAAAATCTGTACGAAAATCCAAAAATTTGAAGATAATTTCAACTAGAATTACTCAAATGCAGCTCCTCTATCAAAAAAACCTAACATAATCCAGAAAAATCGAAGTTGGTTTCAACAAAATTTTTTAAAATTTGACAAAAATCTGTACAAAAATCCAAAAATTCGAAGTTATTTTCAACTAAAATTACTCAAATGCAGCTCCTCTATCTAAAAAAACCTAACATAATCCAGAAAAATCGAAGTTGGTTTCAACAAAATTTTTTAAAATTTGACAAAAATCTGTACAAAAATCCAAAAATTCGAAGATAATTTCAACTAGAATTACTCAAATGCAGCTCCCCTATCAAAAAAACCTAACATAATCCAGAAAAATCGAAGTTGGTTTCAACAAAATTTTTTAAAATTTGACAAAAATCTGTACAAAAATCCAAAAATTCGAAGTTATTTTCAACTAAAATTACTCAAATGCAGCTCCTCTATCAAAAAAACCTAACATAATCCAGAAAAATCGAAGTTGGTTTCAACAAAATTTTTTAAAATTTGACAAAAATCTGTACAAAAATCCAAAAATTCGAAGTTATTTTCAACTAAAATTACTCAAATGCAGCTCCTCTATCTAAAAAAACCTAACATAATCCAGAAAAATCGAAGTTGGTTTCAACAAAATTTTTTAAAATTTGACAAAAATCTATACAAAAATCCAAAAATTCGAAGATAATTACAACTAAAATTACTCAAATGCAGCTCCTCTATCAAAAAAACCTAACATAATCCAGAAAAATCGAAGTTGGTTTCAACAAAATTTTTTAAAATTTGACAAAAATCTGTACAAAAATCCAAAAATTCGAAGATAATTTCAACTACAATTACTCAAATGCAGCTCCTCTATCAAGAAAACCTAACATATTCCAGAAAAATCGAAGTTGATTTCAACAAAATTTTTTAAAATTTGACAAAAATCTGTACAAAAATCCAAAAATTCGAAGTTATTTTCAACTAAAATTACTCAAATGCAGCTCCTCTATCAAAAAAAACTAACATAATCCAGAAAAATCGAAGTTGGTTTCAACAAAATTTTTTAAAATTTGACAAAAATCTGTACAAAAATCCAAAAATTCGAAGATAATTTCAACTAGAATTACTCAAATGCAGCTCCTCTATCAAGAAAACCTAACGTAATCCAGAGCAATCGAAGTTGGTTTCAACAAAATTTTTTAAAATTTGACAAAAATCTGTACAAAAATCCAAAAATTCGAAGATAATTTCAACTAAAATTACTCAAATGCAGCTCCTCTATCAAAAAAACCTAACATATTCCAGAAAAATCGAAGTTGATTTCAACAAAATTTTTTAAAATTTGACAAAAATCTGTACAAAAATCCAAAAATTCGAAGATAATTTCAACTAGAATTACTCAAATGCAGCTCCTCTATCAAGAAAACCTAACGTAATCCAGAGCAATCGAAGTTGGTTTCAACAAAATTTTTTAAAATTTGACAAAAATCTGTACAAAAATCCAAAAATTCGAAGATAATTTCAACTAAAATTACTCAAATGCAGCTCCTCTATCAAGAAAACCTAACATATTCCAGAAAAATCGAAGTTGATTTCAACAAAATTTTTTAAAATTTGACAAAAATCTGTACAAAAATCCAAAAATTCGAAGTTATTTTCAACTAAAATTACTCAAATGCAGCTTCTCTATCAAAAAAACTTTACATAATCCAGAAAAATCGAAGTTGGTTTCAACAAAATTTTTTAAAATTTGACAAAAATCTGTACAAAAATCCAAAAATTCGAAGATAATTACAACTAAAATTACTCAAATGCAGCTCCTCTATCCAAAAAACCTAACATAATCCAGAAAAATCGAAGTTGGTTTCAAAAAAATTTTTTAAAATTTGACAAAAATCTGTACAAAAATCCAAAAATTCGAAGATAATTTCAACTAGAATTACTCAAATGCAGCTCCTCTATCAAAAAAACCTAACATAATCCAGAAAAATCGAAGTTGGTTTCAACAAAATTTTTTAAAATTTGACAAAAATCTGTACAAAAATCCAAAAATTCGAAGATAATTTCAACCAGAATTACTCAAATGCAGCTCCTCTATCAAGAAAACCTAACGTAATCCAGAGCAATCGAAGTTGGTTTCAACAAAATTTTTTAAAATTTGACAAAAATCTGTACAAAAATCCAAAAATTCGAAGATAATTTCAACTAAAATTACTCAAATGCAGCTCCTCTATCAAAAAAACCTAACATAATCCAGAAAAATCGAAGTTGGTTTCAACAAAATTTTTTAAAATTTGACAAAAATCTGTACAAAAATCCAAAAATTCGAAGATAATTTCAACTAGAATTACTCAAATGCAGCTCCTCTATCAAGAAAACCTAACGTAATCCAGAGCAATCGAAGTTGGTTTCAACAAAATTTTTTAAAATTTGACAAAAATCTGTACAAAAATCCAAAAATTCGAAGATAATTTCAACTAAAATTACTCAAATGCAGCTCCTCTATCAAAAAAACCTAACATATTCCAGAAAAATCGAAGTTGATTTCAACAAAATTTTTTAAAATTTGACAAAAATCTGTACAAAAATCCAAAAATTCGAAGATAATTTCAACTAGAATTACTCAAATGCAGCTCCTCTATCAAGAAAACCTAACGTAATCCAGAGCAATCGAAGTTGGTTTCAACAAAATTTTTTAAAATTTGACAAAAATCTGTACAAAAATCCAAAAATTCGAAGATAATTTCAACTAAAATTACTCAAATGCAGCTCCTCTATCAAGAAAACCTAACATATTCCAGAAAAATCGAAGTTGATTTCAACAAAATTTTTTAAAATTTGACAAAAATCTGTACAAAAATCCAAAAATTCGAAGTTATTTTCAACTAAAATTACTCAAATGCAGCTTCTCTATCAAAAAAACTTTACATAATCCAGAAAAATCGAAGTTGGTTTCAACAAAATTTTTTAAAATTTGACAAAAATCTGTACAAAAATCCAAAAATTCGAAGATAATTACAACTAAAATTACTCAAATGCAGCTTCTCTATCAAAAAAACTTTACATAATCCAGAAAAATCGAAGTTGGTTTCAACAAAATTTTTTAAAATTTGACAAAAATCTGTACAAAAATCCAAAAATTCGAAGATAATTACAACTAAAATTACTCAAATGCAGCTCCTCTATCCAAAAAACCTAACATAATCCAGAAAAATCGAAGTTGGTTTCAACAAAATTTTTTAAAATTTGACAAAAATCTGTACAAAAATCCAAAAATTCGAAGATAATTTCAACTAGAATTACTCAAATGCAGCTCCTCTATCAAAAAAACCTAACATAATCCAGAAAAATCGAAGTTGGTTTCAACAAAATTTTTTAAAATTTGACAAAAATCTGTACAAAAATCCAAAAATTCGAAGTTATTTTCAACTAAAATTACTCAAATGCAGCTCCTCTATCAAAAAAACTTTACATAATCCAGAAAAATCGAAGTTGGTTTCAACAAAATTTTTTAAAATTTGACAAAAATCTGTACAAAAATCCAAAAATTCGAAGATAATTACAACTAAAATTACTCAAATGCAGCTCCTCTATCCAAAAAACCTAACATAATCCAGAAAAATCGAAGTTGGTTTCAACAAAATTTTTTAAAATTTGACAAAAATCTGTACAAAAATCCAAAAATTCGAAGTTATTTTCAACTAAAATTACTCAAATGCAGCTCCTCTATCAAAAAAAACCTAACATAATCCAGAAAAATCGAAGTTGGTTTCAACAAAATTTTTTAAAATTTGACAAACTTCTGTACAAAAATCCAAAAATTCGAAGTTAATTTCAACTAAAATAACTCAAATGCAGCTCCGCTACCAAAAAGCCTAACGTAATCCAGAGTAATCGAAGTTGGTTTCAACAAAATTTTTTAAAATTTGACAAAAATCTGTACAAAAATCCAAAAATTCGAAGTTAATTTCAACTAAAATTACTCAAATGCAGCTCCTCTATCAAAAAAACCTAACATATTCCAGAAAAATCGAAGTTGGTTTCAACAAAATTTTTTAAAATTTGACAAAAATCTGTACAAAAATCCAAAAATTCGCAGATAATTTCAACTAAAATTACTCAAATGCAGCTCCTCTATCAAAAAAACCTAACATATTCCAGAAAAATCGAAGTTGATTTCAACAAAATTTTTTAAAATTTGACAAAAATCTGTACAAAAATCCAAAAATTCGAAGTTATTTTCAACTAAAATTACTCAAATGCAGCTCCTCTATCAAAAAAACCTAACATAATCCAGAAAAATCGAAGTTGGGTTCAACAAATTTTATAAAATTTGACAAAAATCTGCACAAAAATCCAAAAATTCGAAGTTAATTACAACTAAAATTACTCAAATGCAGCTCCTCTATCAAAAAAACCTAACATATTCCAGAAAAATCGAAGTTGGTTTCAACAAAATTTTTTAAAATTTGACAAAAATCTGTACAAAAATCCAAAAATTCGAAGTTATTTTCAACTAAAATTACTCAAATGCAGCTCCTCTATCAAAAAAACCTAACATAATCCTGAAAAATCGAAGTTCGTTTCAACAAAATTTTTTAAAATTTGACAAAAATCTGTACAAAAATCCAAAAATTCGAAGTTAATTTCAACTAAAATTACTCAAATGCAGCTCCTCTATCAAAAAACCTAACATAATCCAGAAAAATCGAAGTTGGTTTCAACAAAATTTTTAATAATTTGAAAAAAATCTGTACAAACATCCAAAAATTCGAAGTTAATTTCAACTAAAATTACTCAAATGCAGCTGCTCTATCAAAAAAACCTAACATAATTCAGAAAAATCGAAGTTGGTTTCAACAAAATTTTTTAAAATTTGACCAAAATCTGCACAAAAATCCAAAAATTCGAATTTAATTTCAAATAAAATTACTCAAATGCAGCTCCTCTATCAAAAAAACCTAACATAATCCAGAAAAATCGAAGTTGGTTTCAACAAAATTTTTAAAAATTTGACACAAATCTGTACAAAAATCCAAAAATTCGAAGTTATTTTCAACTAAAATTACTCAAATGCAGCTCCTCTATCAAAAAAACCTAACATAATCCAGAAAAATCGAAGTTGGTTTCAACAAAATTTTTTAAAATTTGACAAAAATCTGTACAAAAATCCAAAAATTCGAAGATAATTTCAACTAGAATTACTCAAATGCAGCTCCTCTATCAAAAAAACTTTACATAATCCAGAAAAATCGAAGTTGGTTTCAACAAAATTTTTTAAAGTTTGACAAAAATCTGTACAAAAATCCAAAAATTCGAAGATAATTACAACTAAAATTACTCAAATGCAGCTCCTCTATCCAAAAAACCTAACATAATCCAGAAAAATCGAAGTTGGTTTCAACAAAATTTTTTATAATTTGAAAAAAATCTGTACGAAAATCCAAAAATTCGAAGATAATTTCAACTAGAATTACTCAAATGCAGCTCCTCTATCAAAAAAACCTAACATAATCCAGAAAAATCGAAGTTGGTTTCAACAAAATTTTTTAAAATTTGACAAAAATCTGTACAAAAATCCGAAAATTCGAAGTTATTTTCAACTAAAATTACTCAAATGCAGCTCCTCTATCAAAAAAACCTAACATAATCCAGAAAAATCGAAGTTGGTTTGAACAAAATTTTTTAAAATTTGACAAACTTCTGTACAAAAATCCCAAAATTCGAAGTTAATTTCAACTAAAATAACTCAAATGCAGCTCCGCTACCAAAAAGCTTAACGTAATCCAGAGTAATCGATGTTGGTTTGAACAAAATTTTTTAAAATTTGACAAAAATCTGTACAAAAATCCAAAAATTCAAAGATAATTTCAACTAAAATTACTCAAATGCAGCACCTCTATCAAAAAAACCTAACATATTCCAGAAAAATCGAAGTTGATTTCAACAAAATTTTTTAAAATTTGACAAAAATCTGTACAAGAATCCAAAAATTCGAAGTTATTTTCAACTAAAATTACTCAAATGCAGCTCCTCTATCAAAAAAAACTTTACATAATCCAGAAAAATCGAACTTGGTTTCAACAAAATTTTTTACAATTTGACAAAAATCTATACAAAAATCCAAAAATTCGAAGTTAATTTCAACTAGAATTACTCAAATGCAGCTCCTCTATCAAAAATACCTAACATAATCCTGAAAAATCGAAGTTCGTTTCAACAAAATTTTTTAAAATTTGACAAAAATCTGTACAAAAATCCAAAAATTCGAAGTTAATTTCAACTAAAATTACTCAAATGCAGCTCCTCTATCAAAAAACCTAACATAATCCAGAAAAATCGAAGTTGGTTTCAACAAAATTTTTAATAATTTGAAAAAAATCTGTACAAACATCCAAAAATTCGAAGTTAATTTCAACTAAAATTACTCAAATGCAGCTGCTCTATCAAAAAAACCTAACATAATTCAGAAAAATCGAAGTTGGTTTCAACAAAATTTTTTAAAATTTGACCAAAATCTGCACAAAAATCCAAAAATTCGAAGTTAATTTCAACTAAAATTACTCAAATGCAGCTCCTCTATCAAAAAAACCTAACATAATCCAGAAAAATCGAAGTTGGTTTCAACAAAATTTTTAAAAATTTGACAAAAATCTGTACAAAAATCCAAAAATTCGAAGTTATTTTCAACTAAAATTACTCAAATGCAGCTCCTCTATCAAAAAAACCTAACATAATCCAGAAAAATCGAAGTTGGTTTCAACAAAATTTTTTAAAATTTGGCAAAAATCTGTACAAAAATCCAAAAATTCGAAGATAATTTCAACTAGAATTACTCAAATGCAGCTCCTCTATCAAAAAAACTTTACATAATCCAGAAAAATCGAAGTTGGTTTCAACAAAATTTTTTAAAATTTGACAAAAATCTGTACAAAAATCCAAAAATTCGAAGATAATTACAACTAAAATTACTCAAATGCAGCTCCTCTATCCAAAAAACCTAACATAATCCAGAAAAATCGAAGTTGGTTTCAACAAAATTTTTTATAATTTGAAAAAAATCTGTACGAAAATCCAAAAATTTGAAGATAATTTCAACTAGAATTACTCAAATGCAGCTCCTCTATCAAAAAAACCTAACATAATCCAGAAAAATCGAAGTTGGTTTCAACAAAATTTTTTAAAATTTGACAAAAATCTGTACAAAAATCCAAAAATTCGAAGTTATTTTCAACTAAAATTACTCAAATGCAGCTCCTCTATCAAAAAAACCTAACATAATCCAGAAAAATCGAAGTTGGTTTCAACAAAATTTTTTAAAATTTGACAAAAATCTGTACAAAAATCCAAAAATTCGAAGATAATTTCAACTAGAATTACTCAAATGCAGCTCCCCTATCAAAAAAACCTAACATAATCCAGAAAAATCGAAGTTGGTTTCAACAAAATTTTTTAAAATTTGACAAAAATCTGTACGAAAATCCAAAAATTTGAAGATAATTTCAACTAGAATTACTCAAATGCAGCTCCTCTATCAAAAAAACCTAACATAATCCAGAAAAATCGAAGTTGGTTTCAACAAAATTTTTTAAAATTTGACAAAAATCTGTACAAAAATCCAAAAATTCGAAGTTATTTTCAACTAAAATTACTCAAATGCAGCTCCTCTATCAAAAAAACCTAACATAATCCAGAAAAATCGAAGTTGGTTTCAACAAAATTTTTTAAAATTTGACAAAAATTCGAAGTTAATTTCAACTGAAATTACTCAAATGCAGCTCCGCTACCAAAAAAACCTAACGTAATCCAGAGTAATCGAAGTTGGTTTCAACAAAATTTTTTAAAATTTGACAAAAATCTGCACAAAAATCCAAAAATTCGAAGTTAATTACAACTAAAATTACTCAAATGCAGCTCCTCTATCAAAAAAACCTAACATAATCCAGAAAAATCGAAGTTGGTTTCAACAAAATTGTTTAAATTTTGACAAAAATCAGTACAAAAATCCAAAAATTCGAAGATAATTTCAACTAGAATTACTCAAATGCAGCTCCCCTATCAAAAAAACCTAACATAATCCAGAAAAATCGAAGTTGGTTTCAACAAAATTTTTTAAAATTTGACAAAAATCTGTACAAAAATCCAAAAATTCGAAGTTATTTTCAACTAAAATTACTCAAATGCAGCTCCTCTATCAAAAAAACCTAACATAATCCAGAAAAATCGAAGTTGGTTTCAACAAAATTTTTTAAAATTTGACAAAAATCTGTACAAAAATCCAAAAATTCGAAGTTATTTTCAACTAAAATTACTCAAATGCAGCTCCTCTATCTAAAAAAACCTAACATAATCCAGAAAAATCGAAGTTGGTTTCAACAAAATTTTTTAAAATTTGACAAAAATCTGTACAAAAATCCAAAAATTCGAAGATAATTTCAACTAGAATTACTCAAATGCAGCTCCTCTATCAAAAAAACCTAACATAATCCAGAAAAATCGAAGTTGGTTTCAACAAAATTTTTTAAAATTTGACAAAAATCTGTAAAAAATCCAAAAATTCGAAGATAATTTCAACTGCAATTACTCAAATGCAGCTCCTCTCTCAAGAAAACCTAACATATTCCAGAAAAATCGAAGTTGATTTCAACAAAATTTTTTAAAATTTGACAAAAATCTGTACAAAAATCCAAAAATTCGAAGTTATTTTCAACTAAAATTACTCAAATGCAGCTCCTCTATCAAAAAAACTTTACATAATCCAGAAAAATCGAAGTTGGTTTCAACAAAATTTTTTAAAATTTGACAAAAATCTGTACAAAAATCCAAAAATTCGAAGATAATTACAACTAAAATTACTCAAATGCAGCTCCTCTATCCAAAAAACCTAACATAATCCAGAAAAATCGAAGTTGGTTTCAACAAAATTTTTTAAAATTTGACAAAAATCTGTACAAAAATCCAAAAATTCGAAGTTATTTTCAACTAAAATTACTCAAATGCAGCTCCTCTATCAAAAAAAAAATCAAAATCCAGAAAAATCGAAGTTGGTTTCAACAAAATTTTTAATAATTTGAAAAAAATCTGTACAAACATCCAAAAATTCGAAGTTAATTTCAACTAAAATTACTCAAATGCAGCTGCTCTATCAAAAAAACCTAACATAATTCAGAAAAATCGAAGTTGGTTTCAACAAAATTTTTTAAAATTTGACCAAAATCTGCACAAAAATCCAAAAATTCGAATTTAATTTCAAATAAAATTACTCAAATGCAGCTCCTCTATCAAAAAAACCTAACATAATCCAGAAAAATCGAAGTTGGTTTCAACAAAATTTTTAAAAATTTGACACAAATCTGTACAAAAATCCAAAAATTCGAAGTTATTTTCAACTAAAATTACTCAAATGCAGCTCCTCTATCAAAAAAACCTAACATAATCCAGAAAAATCGAAGTTGGTTTCAACAAAATTTTTTAAAATTTGACAAAAATCTGTACAAAAATCCAAAAATTCGAAGATAATTTCAACTAGAATTACTCAAATGCAGCTCCTCTATCAAAAAAACTTTACATAATCCAGAAAAATCGAAGTTGGTTTCAACAAAATTTTTTAAAATTTGACAAAAATCTGTACAAAAATCCACAAATTCGAAGATAATTACAACTAAAATTACTCAAATGCAGCTCCTCTATCCAAAAAACCTAACATAATCCAGAAAAATCGAAGTTGGTTTCAACAAAATTTTTTATAATTTGAAAAAAATCTGTACGAAAATCCAAAAATTCGAAGATAATTTCAACTAGAATTACTCAAATGCAGCTCCTCTATCAAAAAAACCTAACATAATCCAGAAAAATCGAAGTTGGTTTCAACAAAATTTTTTAAAATTTGACAAACTTCTGTACAAAAATCCCAAAATTCGAAGTTAATTTCAACTAAAATAACTCAAATGCAGCTCCGCTACCAAAAAGCTTAACGTAATCCAGAGTAATCGATGTTGGTTTGAACAAAATTTTTTAAAATTTGACAAAAATCTGTACAAAAATCCAAAAATTCAAAGATAATTTCAACTAAAATTACTCAAATGCAGCACCTCTATCAAAAAAACCTAACATATTCCAGAAAAATCGAAGTTGATTTCAACAAAATTTTTTAAAATTTGACAAAAATCTGTACAAGAATCCAAAAATTCGAAGTTATTTTCAACTAAAATTACTCAAATGCAGCTCCTCTATCAAAAAAAACTTTACATAATCCAGAAAAATCGAACTTGGTTTCAACAAAATTTTTTACAATTTGACAAAAATCTATACAAAAATCCAAAAATTCGAAGTTAATTTCAACTAGAATTACTCAAATGCAGCTCCTCTATCAAAAATACCTAACATAATCCTGAAAAATCGAAGTTCGTTTCAACAAAATTTTTTAAAATTTGACAAAAATCTGTACAAAAATCCAAAAATTCGAAGTTAATTTCAACTAAAATTACTCAAATGCAGCTCCTCTATCAAAAAACCTAACATAATCCAGAAAAATCGAAGTTGGTTTCAACAAAATTTTTAATAATTTGAAAAAAATCTGTACAAACATCCAAAAATTCGAAGTTAATTTCAACTAAAATTACTCAAATGCAGCTGCTCTATCAAAAAAACCTAACATAATTCAGAAAAATCGAAGTTGGTTTCAACAAAATTTTTTAAAATTTGACCAAAATCTGCACAAAAATCCATAATTCGAAGTTAATTTCAACTAAAATTACTCAAATGCAGCTCCTCTATCAAAAAAACCTAACATAATCCAGAAAAATCGAAGTTGGTTTCAACAAAATTTTTAAAAATTTGACAAAAATCTGTACAAAAATCCAAAAATTCGAAGTTATTTTCAACTAAAATTACTCAAATGCAGCTCCTCTATCAAAAAAACCTAACATAATCCAGAAAAATCGAAGTTGGTTTCAACAAAATTTTTTAAAATTTGGCAAAAATCTGTACAAAAATCCAAAAATTCGAAGATAATTTCAACTAGAATTACTCAAATGCAGCTCCTCTATCAAAAAAACTTTACATAATCCAGAAAAATCGAAGTTGGTTTCAACAAAATTTTTTAAAATTTGACAAAAATCTGTACAAAAATCCAAAAATTCGAAGATAATTACAACTAAAATTACTCAAATGCAGCTCCTCTATCCAAAAAACCTAACATAATCCAGAAAAATCGAAGTTGGTTTCAACAAAATTTTTTATAATTTGAAAAAAATCTGTACGAAAATCCAAAAATTTGAAGATAATTTCAACTAGAATTACTCAAATGCAGCTCCTCTATCAAAAAAACCTAACATAATCCAGAAAAATCGAAGTTGGTTTCAACAAAATTTTTTAAAATTTGACAAAAATCTGTACAAAAATCCAAAAATTCGAAGTTATTTTCAACTAAAATTACTCAAATGCAGCTCCTCTATCAAAAAAACCTAACATAATCCAGAAAAATCGAAGTTGGTTTCAACAAAATTTTTTAAAATTTGACAAAAATCTGTACAAAAATCCAAAAATTCGAAGATAATTTCAACTAGAATTACTCAAATGCAGCTCCCCTATCAAAAAAACCTAACATAATCCAGAAAAATCGAAGTTGGTTTCAACAAAATTTTTTAAAATTTGACAAAAATCTGTACAAAAATCCAAAAATTCGAAGTTATTTTCAACTAAAATTACTCAAATGCAGCTCCTCTATCAAAAAAACCTAACATAATCCAGAAAAATCGAAGTTGGTTTCAACAAAATTTTTTAAAATTTGACAAAAATCTGTACAAAAATCCAAAAATTCGAAGTTATTTTCAACTAAAATTACTCAAATGCAGCTCCTCTATCTAAAAAAACCTAACATAATCCAGAAAAATCGAAGTTGGTTTCAACAAAATTTTTTAAAATTTGACAAAAATCTGTACAAAAATCCAAAAATTCGAAGATAATTTCAACTAGAATTACTCAAATGCAGCTCCTCTATCAAAAAAACCTAACATAATCCAGAAAAATCGAAGTTGGTTTCAACAAAATTTTTTAAAATTTGACAAAAATCTGTAAAAAATCCAAAAATTCGAAGATAATTTCAACTGCAATTACTCAAATGCAGCTCCTCTATCAAGAAAACCTAACATATTCCAGAAAAATCGAAGTTGATTTCAACAAAATTTTTTAAAATTTGACAAAAATCTGTACAAAAATCCAAAAATTCGAAGTTATTTTCAACTAAAATTACTCAAATGCAGCTCCTCTATCAAAAAAACTTTACATAATCCAGAAAAATCGAAGTTGGTTTCAACAAAATTTTTTAAAATTTGACAAAAATCTGTACAAAAATCCAAAAATTCGAAGATAATTACAACTAAAATTACTCAAATGCAGCTCCTCTATCCAAAAAACCTAACATAATCCAGAAAAATCGAAGTTGGTTTCAACAAAATTTTTTAAAATTTGACAAAAATCTGTACAAAAATCCAAAAATTCGAAGTTATTTTCAACTAAAATTACTCAAATGCAGCTCCTCTATCAAAAAAAAAATCAAAATCCAGAAAAATCGAAGTTGGTTTCAACAAAATTTTTTAAAATTTGACAAAAATCTGTACAAAAATCCAAAAATTCGAAGATAATTTCAACTAGAATTACTCAAATGCAGCTCCTCTATCAAGAAAACCTAACGTAATCCAGAGCAATCGAAGTTGGTTTCAACAAAATTTTTTAAAATTTGACAAAAATCTGTACAAAAATCCAAAAATTCGAAGATAATTTCAACTAAAATTACTCAAATGCAGCTCCTCTATCAAAAAAACCTAACATATTCCAGAAAAATCGAAGTTGATTTCAACAAAATTTTTTAAAATTTGACAAAAATCTGTACAAAAATCCAAAAATTCGAAGATAATTTCAACTAGAATTACTCAAATGCAGCTCCTCTATCAAGAAAACCTAACGTAATCCAGAGCAATCGAAGTTGGTTTCAACAAAATTTTTTAAAATTTGTCAAAAATCTGTACAAAAATCCAAAAATTCGAAGATAATTTCAACTAAAATTACTCAAATGCAGCTCCTCTATCAAGAAAACCTAACATATTCCAGAAAAATCGAAGTTGATTTCAACAAAATTTTTTAAAATTTGACAAAAATCGGTACAAAAATCCAAAAATTCGAAGTTATTTTCAACTAAAATTACTCAAATGCAGCTCCTCTATCAAAAAAACTTTACATAATCCAGAAAAATCGAAGTTGGTTTCAACAAAATTTTTTAAAATTTGACAAAAATCTGTACAAAAATCCAAAAATTCGAAGATAATTTCAACTAAAATTACTCAAATGCAGCTCCTCTATCAAAAAAACCTAACATATTCCAGAAAAATCGAAGTTGATTTCAACAAAATTTTTTAAAATTTGACAAAAATCTGTACAAAAATCAAAAAATTCGAAGATAATTTCAACTAGAATTACTCAAATGCAGCTCCTCTATCAAGAAAACCTAACGTAATCCAGAGCAATCGAAGTTGGTTTCAACAAAATTTTTTAAAATTTGTCAAAAATCTGTACAAAAATCCAAAAATTCGAAGATAATTTCAACTAAAATTACTCAAATGCAGCTCCTCTATCAAGAAAACCTAACATATTCCAGAAAAATCGAAGTTGATTTCAACAAAATTTTTTAAAATTTGACAAAAATCTGTACAAAAATCCAAAAATTCGAAGTTATTTTCAACTAAAATTACTCAAATGCAGCTCCTCTATCAAAAAAACTTTACATAATCCAGAAAAATCGAAGTTGGTTTCAACAAAATTTTTTACAATTTGACAAAAATCTGTACAAAAATCCAAAAATTCGAAGATAATTACAACTAAAATTACTCAAATGCAGCTCCTCTATCCAAAAAACCTAACATAATCCAGAAAAATCGAAGTTGGTTTCAACAAAATTTTTTAAAATTTGACAAAAATCTGTACAAAAATCCAAAAATTCGAAGATAATTTCAACTAGAATTACTCAAATGCAGCTCCTCTATCAAAAAAACCTAACATAATCCAGAAAAATCGAAGTTGGTTTCAACAAAATTTTTTTAAATTTGACAAAAATCTGTACAAAAATTCAAAAATTCGAAGATAATTTCAACCAGAATTACTCAAATGCAGCTCCTCTATCAAGAAAACCTAACGTAATCCAGAGCAATCGAAGTTGGTTTCAACAAAATTTTTTAAAATTTGACAAATATCTGTACAAAAATCCAAAAATTCGAAGATAATTTCAACTAAAATTACTCAAATGCAGCTCCTCTATCAAAAAAACCTAACATAATCCAGAAAAATCGAAGTTGGTTTCAACAAAATTTTTTAAAATTTGACAAAAATCTGTACAAAAAATCCAAAAATTCGAAGTTATTTTCAACTAAAATTACTCATATGCAGCTCCTCTATCAAAAAAAACCTAACATAATCCAGAAAAATCGAAGTTGGTTTCAACAAAATTTTTTAAAATTTGACAAAAATCTGTACAAAAATCCAAAAATTCAAAGATAATTTCAACTAGAATTACTCAAATGCAGCTCCTCTATCAAAAAAACCTAACATAATCCAGAAAAATCGAAGTTGGTTTCAACAAAATTTTTTAAAATTTGACAAAAATCTGTACAAAAATCCGAAAATTCGAAGTTATTTTCAACTAAAATTACTCAAATGCAGCTCCTCTATCAAGAAAACCTAACGTAATCCAGAGCAATCGAAGTTGGTTTCAACAAAATTTTTTAAAATTTGACAAAAATCTGTACAAAAATCCAAAAATTCGAAGATAATTTCAACTAAAATTACTCAAATGCAGCTCCTCTATCAAAAAAACCTAACATATTCCAGAAAAATCGAAGTTGGTTTCATCAAAATTTTTTAAAATTTGACAAAAATCTGTACAAAAATCCAAAAATTCGAAGATAATTTCAACTACAATTACTCAAATGCAGCTCCTCTATCAAGAAAACCTAACATATTCCAGAAAAATCGAAGTTGATTTCAACAAAATTTTTTAAAATTTGACAAAAATCTGTACAAAAATCCAAAAATTCGAAGTTATTTTCAACTAAAATTACTCAAATGCAGCTCCTCTATCAAAAAAACTTTACATAATCCAGAAAAATCGAAGTTGGTTTCAACAAAATTTTTTAAAATTTGACAAAAATCCAAAAATTCGAAGATAATTACAACTAAAATTACTCAAATGCAGCTCCTCTATCAAGAAAACCTAACGTAATCCAGAGCAATCGAAGTTGGTTTCAACAAAATTTTTTGAAATTTGTCAAAAATCTGTACAAAAATCCAAAAATTCGAAGATAATTTCAACTAAAATTACTCAAATGCAGCTCCTCTATCAAGAAAACCTAACATATTCCAGAAAAATCGAAGTTGATTTCAACAAAATTTTTTAAAATTTGACAAAAATCGGTACAAAAATCCAAAAATTCGAAGTTATTTTCAACTAAAATTACTCAAATGCAGCTCCTCTATCAAAAAAACTTTACATAATCCAGAAAAATCGAAGTTGGTTTCAACAAAATTTTTTTAAATTTGACAAAAATCTGTACAAAAATTCAAAAATTCGAAGATAATTTCAACCAGAATTACTCAAATGCAGCTCCTCTATCAAGAAAACCTAACGTAATCCAGAGCAATCGAAGTTGGTTTCAACAAAATTTTTTAAAATTTGACAAATGTCTGTACAAAAATCCAAAAATTCGAAGATAATTTCAACTAAAATTACTCAAATGCAGCTCCTCTATCAAAAAAACCTAACATAATCCAGAAAAATCGAAGTTGGTTTCAACAAAATTTTTTAAAATTTGACAAAAATCTGTACAAAAAATCCAAAAATTCGAAGTTATTTTCAACTAAAATTACTCATATGCAGCTCCTCTATCAAAAAAAACCTAACATAATCCAGAAAAATCGAAGTTGGTTTCAACAAAATTTTTTAAAATTTGACAAAAATCTGTACAAAAATCCAAAAATTCAAAGATAATTTCAACTAGAATTACTCAAATGCAGCTCCTCTATCAAAAAAACCTAACATAATCCAGAAAAATCGAAGTTGGTTTCAACAAAATTTTTTAAAATTTGACAAAAATCTGTACAAAAATCCGAAAATTCGAAGTTATTTTCAACTAAAATTACTCAAATGCAGCTCCTCTATCAAGAAAACCTAACGTAATCCAGAGCAATCGAAGTTGGTTTCAACAAAATTTTTTAAAATTTGACAAAAATCTGTACAAAAATCCAAAAATTCGAAGATAATTTCAACTAAAATTACTCAAATGCAGCTCCTCTATCAAAAAAACCTAACATATTCCAGAAAAATCGAAGTTGGTTTCATCAAAATTTTTTAAAATTTGACAAAAATCTGTACAAAAATCCAAAAATTCGAAGATAATTTCAACTACAATTACTCAAATGCAGCTCCTCTATCAAGAAAACCTAACATATTCCAGAAAAATCGAAGTTGATTTCAACAAAATTTTTTAAAATTTGACAAAAATCTGTACAAAAATCCAAAAATTCGAAGTTATTTTCAACTAAAATTACTCAAATGCAGCTCCTCTATCAAAAAAACTTTACATAATCCAGAAAAATCGAAGTTGGTTTCAACAAAATTTTTTAAAATTTGACAAAAATCCAAAAATTCGAAGATAATTACAACTAAAATTACTCAAATGCAGCTCCTCTATCCAAAAAACCTAACATAATCCAGAAAAATCGAAGTTGGTTTCAACAAAATTTTTTAAAATTTGACAAAAATCTGTACAAAAATCCAAAAATTCGAAGTTAATTTCAACTAGAATTACTCAAATGCAGCTCCTCTATCAAAAAAACCTAACATAATCCAGAAAAATCGAAGTTGGGTTCAACAAAACTTTATAAAATTTGACAAAAATCTGTACAAAAATCCAAAAATTCGAAGATAATTTCAACTAAAATTACTCAAATGCAGCTCCTCTATCAAAAAAACCTAACATATTCCAGAAAAATCGAAGTTGATTTCAACAAAATTTTTTAAAATTTGCCAAAAATCTGTACAAAAATCCAAAAATTCGAAGTTATTTTCAACTAAAATTACTCAAATGCAGCTCCTCTATCAAAAAAACCTAACATAATCCAGAAAAATCGAAGTTGGGTTCAACAAATTTTATAAAATTTGACAAAAATCTGCACAAAAATCCAAAAATTCGAAGTTAATTACAACTAAAATTACTCAAATGCAGCTCCTCTATCAAAAAAACCTAACATAATCCAGAAAAATCGAAGTTGGTTTGAACAAAATTTTTTAAAATTTGACAAACTTCTGTACAAAAATCCCAAAATTCGAAGTTAATTTCAACTAAAATAACTCAAATGCAGCTCCGCTACCAAAAAGCTTAACGTAATCCAGAGTAATCGAAGTTGGTTTCAACAAAATTTTTTAAAATTTGACAAAAATCTGTACAAAAATCCAAAAATTCGAAGATAATTTCAACTAAAATTACTCAAATGCAGCTCCTCTATCAAAAAAACCTAACATATTCCAGAAAAATCGAAGTTGGTTTCAACAAAATTTTTTAAAATTTGACAAAAATCTGTACAAAAATCCAAAAATTCGAAGTTATTTTCAACTAAAATTACTCAAATGCAGCTCCGCTACCAAAAAGCCTAACGTAATCCAGAGTAATCGAAGTTGGTTTCAACAAAATTTTTTAAAATTTGACAAAAATCTGTACAAAAATCCAAAAATTCGAAGATAATTTCAACTAAAATTACTCAAATGCAGCTCCTCTATCAAAAAAACCTAACATAATCCAGAAAAATCGAAGTTGGGTTCAACAAATTTTATAAAATTTGACAAAAATCTGCACAAAAATCCAAAAATTCGAAGTTAATTACAACAAAAATTACTCAAATGCAGCTCCTCTATCAAAAAAACCTAACATAATCCAGAAAAATCGAAGTTGGTTTGAACAAAATTTTTTAAAATTTGACAAACTTCTGTACAAAAATCCCAAAATTCGAAGTTAATTTCAACTAAAATAACTCAAATGCAGCTCCGCTACCAAAAAGCTTAACGTAATCCAGAGTAATCGATGTTGGTTTCAACAAAATTTTTTAAAATTTGACAAAAATCTGTACAAAAATCCAAAAATTCAAAGATAATTTCAACTAAAATTACTCAAATGCAGCTCCTCTATCAAAAAAACCTAACATATTCCAGAAAAATCGAAGTTGATTTCAACAAAATTTTTTAAAATTTGACAAAAATCTGTACAAGAATCCAAAAATTCGAAGTTATTTTCAACTAAAATTACTCAAATGCAGCTCCTCTATCAAAAAAAACTTTACATAATCCAGAAAAATCGAACTTGGTTTCAACAAAATTTTTTACAATTTGACAAAAATCTATACAAAAATCCAAAAATTCGAAGTTAATTTCAACTAGAATTACTCAAATGCAGCTCCTCTATCAAAAAAACCTAACATAATCCTGAAAAATCGAAGTTCGTTTCAACAAAATTTTTTAAAATTTGACAAAAATCTGTACAAAAATCCAAAAATTCGAAGTTAATTTCAACTAAAATTACTCAAATGCAGCTCCTCTATCAAAAAACCTAACATAATCCAGAAAAATCGAAGTTGGTTTCAACAAAATTTTTAATAATTTGAAAAAAATCTGTACAAACATCCAAAAATTCGAAGTTAATTTCAACTAAAATTACTCAAATGCAGCTGCTCTATCAAAAAAACCTAACATAATTCAGAAAAATCGAAGTTGGTTTCAACAAAATTTTTTAAAATTTGACCAAAATCTGCACAAAAATCCAAAAATTCGAAGTTAATTTCAACTAAAATTACTCAAATGCAGCTCCTCTATCAAAAAAACCTAACATAATCCAGAAAAATCGAAGTTGGTTTCAACAAAATTTTTAAAAATTTGACAAAAATCTGTACAAAAATCCAAAAATTCGAAGTTAATTTCAACTAGAATTACTCAAATGCAGCTCCTCTATCAAAAAAACCTAACATAATACTGAAAAATCGAAGTTGGTTTCAACAAAATTTTTTAAAATTTGACAAAAATCTGTACAAAAATCCAAAAATTCGAAGTTAATTTCAACTAGAATTACTCAAATGCAGCTCCTCTATCAAAAAAACCTAACATATTCCAGAAAAATCGAAGTTGGTTTCAACAAAATTTTTTAAAATTTGACAAACTTCTGTACAAAAATCCAAAAATTCGAAGTTAATTTCAACTAAAATAACTCAAATGCAGCTCCGCTACCAAAAAGCTTAACGTAATCCAGAGTAATCGAAGTTGGTTTCAACAAAATTTTTTAAAATTTGACAAAAATCTGTACAAAAATCCAAAAATTCGAAGATAATTTCAACTAAAATTACTCAAATGCAGCTCCTCTATCAAAAAAACCTAACATATTCCAGAAAAATCGAAGTTGGTTTCAACAAAATTTTTTAAAATTTGACAAAAATCTGTACAAAAATCCAAAAATTCGAAGTTATTTTCAACTAAAATTACTCAAATGCAGCTCCGCTACCAAAAAGCCTAACGTAATCCAGAGTAATCGAAGTTGGTTTCAACAAAATTTTTTAAAATTTGACAAAAATCTGTACAAAAATCCAAAAATTCGAAGATAATTTCAACTAAAATTACTCAAATGCAGCTCCTCTATCAAAAAAACCTAACATAATCCAGAAAAATCGAAGTTGGGTTCAACAAATTTTATAAAATTTGACAAAAATCTGCACAAAAATCCAAAAATTCGAAGTTAATTACAACAAAAATTACTCAAATGCAGCTCCTCTATCAAAAAAACCTAACATAATCCAGAAAAATCGAAGTTGGTTTGAACAAAATTTTTTAAAATTTGACAAACTTCTGTACAAAAATCCCAAAATTCGAAGTTAATTTCAACTAAAATAACTCAAATGCAGCTCCGCTACCAAAAAGCTTAACGTAATCCAGAGTAATCGATGTTGGTTTCAACAAAATTTTTTAAAATTTGACAAAAATCTGTACAAAAATCCAAAAATTCAAAGATAATTTCAACTAAAATTACTCAAATGCAGCTCCTCTATCAAAAAAACCTAACATATTCCAGAAAAATCGAAGTTGATTTCAACAAAATTTTTTAAAATTTGACAAAAATCTGTACAAGAATCCAAAAATTCGAAGTTATTTTCAACTAAAATTACTCAAATGCAGCTCCTCTATCAAAAAAAACTTTACATAATCCAGAAAAATCGAACTTGGTTTCAACAAAATTTTTTACAATTTGACAAAAATCTATACAAAAATCCAAAAATTCGAAGTTAATTTCAACTAGAATTACTCAAATGCAGCTCCTCTATCAAAAAAACCTAACATAATCCTGAAAAATCGAAGTTCGTTTCAACAAAATTTTTTAAAATTTGACAAAAATCTGTACAAAAATCCAAAAATTCGAAGTTAATTTCAACTAAAATTACTCAAATGCAGCTCCTCTATCAAAAAACCTAACATAATCCAGAAAAATCGAAGTTGGTTTCAACAAAATTTTTAATAATTTGAAAAAAATCTGTACAAACATCCAAAAATTCGAAGTTAATTTCAACTAAAATTACTCAAATGCAGCTGCTCTATCAAAAAAACCTAACATAATTCAGAAAAATCGAAGTTGGTTTCAACAAAATTTTTTAAAATTTGACCAAAATCTGCACAAAAATCCAAAAATTCGAAGTTAATTTCAACTAAAATTACTCAAATGCAGCTCCTCTATCAAAAAAACCTAACATAATCCAGAAAAATCGAAGTTGGTTTCAACAAAATTTTTAAAAATTTGACAAAAATCTGTACAAAAATCCAAAAATTCGAAGTTAATTTCAACTAGAATTACTCAAATGCAGCTCCTCTATCGAAAAAACCTAACATAATACTGAAAAATCGAAGTTGGTTTCAACAAAATTTTTTAAAATTTGACAAAAATCTGTACAAAAATCCAAAAATTCGAAGTTAATTTCAACTAGAATTACTCAAATGCAGCTCCTCTATCAAAAAAACCTAACATATTCCAGAAAAATCGAAGTTGGTTTCAACAAAATTTTTTAAAATTTGACAAACTTCTGTACAAAAATCCAAAAATTCGAAGTTAATTTCAACTAAAATAACTCAAATGCAGCTCCGCTACCAAAAAGCCTAACGTAATCCAGAGTAATCGAAGTTGGTTTCAACAAAATTTTTTAAAATTTGACCAAAATCTACACAAAAATCCAAAAATTCGAAGTTAATTTCAACTAAAATTACTCAAATGCAGCTCCTCTATCAAAAAAACCTAACATAATCCAGAAAAATCGAAGTTGGTTTCAACAAAATTTTTTAAAATTTGACAAACTTCTGTACAAAAATCCAAAAATTCGAAGTTAATTTCAACTAAAATAACTCAAATGCAGCTCCGCTACCAAAAAGCCTAACGTAATCCAGAGTAATCGAAGTTGGTTTCAACAAAATTTTTTAAAATTTGACAAATATCTGTACAAAAATCCAAAAATTCGAAGTTAATTTCAACTAAAATTACTCAAATGCAGCTCCTCTATCAAAAAAACCTAACATATTCCAGAAAAATCGAAGTTGGTTTCAACAAAATTTTTTAAAATTTGACAAAAATCTGTACAAAAATCCAAAAATTCGAGTTTAATTTCATCTAGAATTACTCAAATGCAGCTCCTCTATCAAAAAAACCTAACGTAATACAGAGTAGTCGAAGTTGGTTTCAACAAAATTTTTTAAAATTTGACAAAAATCTGTACAAAAATCCAAAAATTCGAAGTTAATTTCAACTAGAATTACTCAAATGCAGCTCCTCTATCCAAAAAACCTAACATAATCCAGAAAAATCGAAGTTGGTTTCAACAAAATTTTTTAAAATTTGACAAATATCTGTTAAAAAAACCAAAAATTCGAAGTTAATTTCAACTAAAATTACTCAAATGCAGCTCCTCTATCAAGAAAACCTAACGTAATCCAGAGCAATCGAAGTTGGTTTCAACAAAATTTTTTAAAATTTGACAAAAATCTGTACAAAAATCCAAAAATTCGAAGATAATTTCAACTAAAATTACTCAAATGCAGCTCCTCTATCAAAAAAACCTAACATATTCCAGAAAAATCGAAGTTGATTTCAACAAAATTTTTTAAAATTTGACAAAAATCTGTACAAAAATCCAAAAATTCGAAGTTATTTTCAACTAAAATTACTCAAATGCAGCTCCTCTATCAAAAAAACCTAACATAATCCAGAAAAATCGAAGTTGGTTTCAACAAAATTTTTTAAAATTTGACAAAAATCTGTACAAAAATCCAAAAATTCGAAGATAATTTCAACTAGAATTACTCAAATGCAGCTCCCCTATCAAAAAAACCTAACATAATCCAGAAAAATCGAAGTTGGTTTCAACAAAATTTTTTAAAATTTGACAAAAATCTGTACAAAAATCCAAAAATTCGAAGTTATTTTCAACTAAAATTACTCAAATGCAGCTCCTCTATCAAAAAAACCTAACATAATCCAGAAAAATCGAAGTTGGTTTCAACAAAATTTTTTAAAATTTGACAAAAATCTGTACAAAAATCCAAAAATTCGAAGTTATTTTCAACTAAAATTACTCAAATGCAGCTCCTCTATCTAAAAAAACCTAACATAATCCAGAAAAATCGAAGTTGGTTTCAACAAAATTTTTTAAAATTTGACAAAAATCTGTACAAAAATCCAAAAATTCGAAGATAATTTCAACTAGAATTACTCAAATGCAGCTCCTCTATCAAAAAAACCTAACATAATCCAGAAAAATCGAAGTTGGTTTCAACAAAATTTTTTTAAATTTGACAAAAATCTGTACAAAAATTCAAAAATTCGAAGATAATTTCAACCAGAATTACTCAAATGCAGCTCCTCTATCAAGAAAACCTAACGTAATCCAGAGCAATCGAAGTTGGTTTCAACAAAATTTTTTAAAATTTGACAAATATCTGTACGAAAATCCAAAAATTCGAAGATAATTTCAACTAAAATTACTCAAATGCAGCTCCTCTATCAAAAAAACCTAACATAATCCAGAAAAATCGAAGTTGGTTTCAACAAAATTTTTTAAAATTTGACAAAAATCTGTACAAAAAATCCAAAAATTCGAAGTTATTTTCAACTAAAATTACTCATATGCAGCTCCTCTATCAAAAAAAACCTAACATAATCCAGAAAAATCGAAGTTGGTTTCAACAAAATTTTTTAAAATTTGACAAAAATCTGTACAAAAATCCAAAAATTCAAAGATAATTTCAACTAGAATTACTCAAATGCAGCTCCTCTATCAAAAAAACCTAACATAATCCAGAAAAATCGAAGTTGGTTTCAACAAAATTTTTTAAAATTTGACAAAAATCTGTACAAAAATCCGAAAATTCGAAGTTATTTTCAACTAAAATTACTCAAATGCAGCTCCTCTATCAAGAAAACCTAACGTAATCCAGAGCAATCGAAGTTGGTTTCAACAAAATTTTTTAAAATTTGACAAAAATCTGTACAAAAATCCAAAAATTCGAAGATAATTTCAACTAAAATTACTCAAATGCAGCTCCTCTATCAAAAAAACCTAACATATTCCAGAAAAATCGAAGTTGGTTTCATCAAAATTTTTTAAAATTTGACAAAAATCTGTACAAAAATCCAAAAATTCGAAGATAATTTCAACTACAATTACTCAAATGCAGCTCCTCTATCAAGAAAACCTAACATATTCCAGAAAAATCGAAGTTGATTTCAACAAAATTTTTTAAAATTTGACAAAAATCTGTACAAAAATCCAAAAATTCGAAGTTATTTTCAACTAAAATTACTCAAATGCAGCTCCTCTATCAAAAAAACTTTACATAATCCAGAAAAATCGAAGTTGGTTTCAACAAAATTTTTTAAAATTTGACAAAAATCCAAAAATTCGAAGATAATTACAACTAAAATTACTCAAATGCAGCTCCTCTATCCAAAAAACCTAACATAATCCAGAAAAATCGAAGTTGGTTTCAACAAAATTTTTTAAAATTTGACAAAAATCTGTACAAAAATCCAAAAATTCGAAGTTAATTTCAACTAGAATTACTCAAATGCAGCTCCTCTATCAAAAAAACCTAACATAATCCAGAAAAATCGAAGTTGGGTTCAACAAAACTTTATAAAATTTGACAAAAATCTGTACAATAATCCAAAAATTCGAAGATAATTTCAACTAAAATTACTCAAATGCAGCTCCTCTATCCAAAAAACCTAACATAATCCAGAGTAATCGAAGTTGGTTTCAACAAAATTTTTTAAAATTTGACAAAAATCTGTACAAAAATCCAAAAATTCGAAGATAATTTCAACTAAAATTACTCAAATGCAGCTCCTCTATCAAAAAAACCTAACATATTCCAGAAAAATCGAAGTTGATTTCAACAAAATTTTTTAAAATTTGACAAAAATCTGTACAGAAATCCAAAAATTCGAAGTTAATTTCAACTAGAATTACTCAAATGCAGCTCCTCTATCAAAAAAACCTAACATAATCCAGAAAAATCGAAGTTGGGTTCAACAAATTTCATAAAATTTGACAAAAATCTGCACAAAAATCCAAAAATTCGAAGTTAATTACAACTAAAATTACTCAAATGCAGCTCTTCTATCAAAAAAACCTAACATAATCCAGAAAAATCGAAGTTGGTTTGAACAAAATTTTTTAAAATTTGACAAAAATCTGTACAAAAATCCAAAAATTCGAAGATAATTTCAACTAAAATTACTCAAATGCAGCTCCTCTATCAAAAAAACCTAACATATTCCAGAAAAATCGAAGTTGATTTCAACAAAATTTCTTAAAATTTGACAAACTTCTGTACAAAAATCCAAAAATTCGAAGTTAATTTCAACTAAAATAACTCAAATGCAGCTCCGCTACCAAAAAGCCTAACGTAATCCAGAGTAATCGAAGTTGGTTTCAACAAAATTTTTTAAAATTTGACAAAAATCTGTACAAAAATCCAAAAATTCGAAGTTAATTTCAACTAAAATTACTCAAATGCAGCTCCTCTATCAAAAAAACCTAACATATTCCAGAAAAATCGAAGTTGGTTTCAACAAAATTTTTTAAAATTTGACAAAAATCTGTACAAAAATCCAAAAATTCGAAGATAATTTCAACTAAAATTACTCAAATGCAGCTCCTCTATCAAAAAAACCTAACATATTCCAGAAAAATCGAAGTTGATTTCAACAAAATTTTTTAAAATTTGCCAAAAATCTGTACAAAAATCCAAAAATTCGAAGTTATTTTCAACTAAAATTACTCAAATGCAGCTCCTCTATCAAAAAAACCTAACATAATCCAGAAAAATCGAAGTTGGGTTCAACAAATTTTATAAAATTTGACAAAAATCTGCACAAAAATCCAAAAATTCGAAGTTAATTACAACTAAAATTACTCAAATGCAGCTCCTCTATCAAAAAAACCTAACATAATCCAGAAAAATCGAAGTTGGTTTGAACAAAATTTTTTAAAATTTGACAAACTTCTGTACAAAAATCCCAAAATTCGAAGTTAATTTCAACTAAAATAACTCAAATGCAGCTCCGCTACCAAAAAGCTTAACGTAATCCAGAGTAATCGAAGTTGGTTTCAACAAAATTTTTTAAAATTTGACAAAAATCTGTACAAAAATCCAAAAATTCGAAGATAATTTCAACTAAAATTACTCAAATGCAGCTCCTCTATCAAAAAAACCTAACATAATCCAGAAAAATCGAAGTTGGGTTCAACAAATTTTATAAAATTTGACAAAAATCTGCACAAAAATCCAAAAATTCGAAGTTAATTACAACAAAAATTACTCAAATGCAGCTCCTCTATCAAAAAAACCTAACATAATCCAGAAAAATCGAAGTTGGTTTGAACAAAATTTTTTAAAATTTGACAAACTTCTGTACAAAAATCCCAAAATTCGAAGTTAATTTCAACTAAAATAACTCAAATGCAGCTCCGCTACCAAAAAGCTTAACGTAATCCAGAGTAATCGATGTTGGTTTCAACAAAATTTTTTAAAATTTGACAAAAATCTGTACAAAAATCCAAAAATTCAAAGATAATTTCAACTAAAATTACTCAAATGCAGCTCCTCTATCAAAAAAACCTAACATATTCCAGAAAAATCGAAGTTGATTTCAACAAAATTTTTTAAAATTTGACAAAAATCTGTACAAGAATCCAAAAATTCGAAGTTATTTTCAACTAAAATTACTCAAATGCAGCTCCTCTATCAAAAAAAACTTTACATAATCCAGAAAAATCGAACTTGGTTTCAACAAAATTTTTTACAATTTGACAAAAATCTATACAAAAATCCAAAAATTCGAAGTTAATTTCAACTAGAATTACTCAAATGCAGCTCCTCTATCAAAAAAACCTAACATAATCCTGAAAAATCGAAGTTCGTTTCAACAAAATTTTTTAAAATTTGACAAAAATCTGTACAAAAATCCAAAAATTCGAAGTTAATTTCAACTAAAATTACTCAAATGCAGCTCCTCTATCAAAAAACCTAACATAATCCAGAAAAATCGAAGTTGGTTTCAACAAAATTTTTAATAATTTGAAAAAAATCTGTACAAACATCCAAAAATTCGAAGTTAATTTCAACTAAAATTACTCAAATGCAGCTGCTCTATCAAAAAAACCTAACATAATTCAGAAAAATCGAAGTTGGTTTCAACAAAATTTTTTAAAATTTGACCAAAATCTGCACAAAAATCCAAAAATTCGAAGTTAATTTCAACTAAAATTACTCAAATGCAGCTCCTCTATCAAAAAAACCTAACATAATCCAGAAAAATCGAAGTTGGTTTCAACAAAATTTTTAAAAATTTGACAAAAATCTGTACAAAAATCCAAAAATTCGAAGTTAATTTCAACTAGAATTACTCAAATGCAGCTCCTCTATCAAAAAAACCTAACATAATACTGAAAAATCGAAGTTGGTTTCAACAAAATTTTTTAAAATTTGACAAAAATCTGTACAAAAATCCAAAAATTCGAAGTTAATTTCAACTAGAATTACTCAAATGCAGCTCCTCTATCAAAAAAACCTAACATATTCCAGAAAAATCGAAGTTGGTTTCAACAAAATTTTTTAAAATTTGACAAACTTCTGTACAAAAATCCAAAAATTCGAAGTTAATTTCAACTAAAATAACTCAAATGCAGCTCCGCTACCAAAAAGCCTAACGTAATCCAGAGTAATCGAAGTTGGTTTCAACAAAATTTTTTAAAATTTGACCAAAATCTACACAAAAATCCAAAAATTCGAAGTTAATTTCAACTAAAATTACTCAAATGCAGCTCCTCTATCAAAAAAACCTAACATAATCCAGAAAAATCGAAGTTGGTTTCAACAAAATTTTTTAAAATTTGACAAACTTCTGTACAAAAATCCAAAAATTCGAAGTTAATTTCAACTAAAATAACTCAAATGCAGCTCCGCTACCAAAAAGCCTAACGTAATCCAGAGTAATCGAAGTTGGTTTCAACAAAATTTTTTAAAATTTGACAAATATCTGTACAAAAATCCAAAAATTCGAAGTTAATTTCAACTAAAATTACTCAAATGCAGCTCCTCTATCAAAAAAACCTAACATATTCCAGAAAAATCGAAGTTGGTTTCAACAAAATTTTTTAAAATTTGACAAAAATCTGTACAAAAATCCAAAAATTCGAGTTTAATTTCATCTAGAATTACTCAAATGCAGCTCCTCTATCAAAAAAACCTAACGTAATACAGAGTAGTCGAAGTTGGTTTCAACAAAATTTTTTAAAATTTGACAAAAATCTGTACAAAAATCCAAAAATTCGAAGTTAATTTCAACTAGAATTACTCAAATGCAGCTCCTCTATCCAAAAAACCTAACATAATCCAGAAAAATCGAAGTTGGTTTCAACAAAATTTTTTAAAATTTGACAAATATCTGTTAAAAAAACCAAAAATTCGAAGTTAATTTCAACTAAAATTACTCAAATGCAGCTCCTCTATCAAGAAAACCTAACGTAATCCAGAGCAATCGAAGTTGGTTTCAACAAAATTTTTTAAAATTTGACAAAAATCTGTACAAAAATCCAAAAATTCGAAGATAATTTCAACTAAAATTACTCAAATGCAGCTCCTCTATCAAAAAAACCTAACATATTCCAGAAAAATCGAAGTTGATTTCAACAAAATTTTTTAAAATTTGACAAAAATCTGTACAAAAATCCAAAAATTCGAAGTTATTTTCAACTAAAATTACTCAAATGCAGCTCCTCTATCAAAAAAACTTTACATAATCCAGAAAAATCGAAGTTGATTTCAACAAAATTTTTTAAAATTTGACAAAAATCTGTACAAAAATCCAAAAATTCGAAGATAATTACAATTAAAATTACTCAAATGCAGCTCCTCTATCAAAAAAACCTAACATAATACAGAAAAATCGAAGTTGGTTTCAACAAAATTTTTTAAAATATGACAAAAATCTGTACAAAAATCCGAAAATTCGAAGTTATTTTCAACTAAAATTACTCAAATGCAGCTCCTCTATCAAGAAAACCTAACGTAATCCAGAGCAATCGAAGTTGGTTTCAACAAAATTTTTTAAAATTTGACAAAAATCTGTACAAAAATCCAAAAATTCGAAGATAATTTCAACTAGAATTACTCAAATGCAGCTCCTCTATCAAGAAAACCTAACGTAATCCTGAGCAATCGAAGTTGGTTTCAACAAAATTTTTTAAAATTTGACAAAAATCTGTACAAAAATCCAAAAATTCGAAGATAATTTCAACTAAAATTACTCAAATGCAGCTCCTCTATCAAGAAAACCTAACATATTCCAGAAAAATCGAAGTTGATTTCAACAAAATTTTTTAAAATTTGACAAAAATCTGTACAAAAATCCAAAAATTCGAAGCTATTTTCAACTAAAATTACTCAAATGCAGCTCCTCTATCAAAAAAACTTTACATAATCCAGAAAAATCGAAGTTGGTTTCAACAAAATTTTTTAAAATTTGCCAAAAATCTGTACAAAAATCCAAAAATTCGAAGATAATTACAACTACAATTACTCAAATGCAGCTCCTCTATCCAAAAAACCTAACATAATCCAGAAAAATCGAAGTTGGTTTCAACAAAATTTTTTAAAATTTGACAAAAATCTGTACAAAAATCCAAAAATTCGAAGATAATTTCAACTAGAATTACTCAAATGCAGCTCCTCTATCAAAAAAACCTAACATAATCCAGAAAAATCGAAGTTGGTTTCAACAAAATTTTTTAAAATTTGACAAAAATCTGTACAAAAATTCAAAAATTCGAAGTTAATTTCAACTAGAATTACTCGAATGCAGCTCCTCTATCAAAAAACCTAACATATTCCAGAAAAATCGAAGTTGGTTTCAACAAAATTTTTTAAAATTTGACAAAAATCTGTACAAAAATCCAAAAATTCGAAGTTAATTTCAACTAAAATTACTCAAATGCAGCTCCTCTATCAAAAAAACCTAACATATTCCAGAAAAATCGAAGTTGGTTTCAACAAAATTTTTTAAAATTTGACAAAAATCTGTACAAAAATCCAAAAATTCGAAGTTAATTTCAACTAGAATTACTCAAATGCAGCTCCTCTATCAAAAAAACCTAACATAATCCAGAAAAATCGAAGTTGGGTTCAACAAATTTTATAAAATTTGACAAAAATCTGGACAAAAATCCAAAAATTCGAAGTTAATTACAACTAAAATTACTCAAATGCAGCTCCTCTATCCAAAAAACCTAACATAATCCAGAAAAATCGAAGTTGGTTTCAACAAAATTTTTTAAAATTTGACAAAAATCTGCACAAAAATCCAAAAATTCGAAGTTAATTTCAACTAAAATTACTCAAATGCAGCTCCTCTATCAAAAAAACCTAACGTAATCCAGAGTAATCGAAGTTGGTTTCAACAAAATTTTTTAAAATTTGACAAAAATCTGTACAAAAATCCAAAAATTCGAAGTTAATTTCAACTAGAATTACTCAAATGCAGCTCCTCTATCAAAAAACCTAACATATTCCAGATAAATCTAAGTTGGTTTCAACAAAATTTTTTAAAATTTGACAAAAATCTGTACAAAAATCCAAAAATTCGAAGTTAATTTCAACTAAAATTACTCAAATGCAGCTCCTCTATCAAAAAAACCTAACATAATCCAGAGTAATCGAAGTTGGTTTCAACAAAATTTTTTAAAATTTGACAAAAATCTGTACAAAAATCCAAAAATTCGAAGATAATTTCAACTAAAATTACTCAAATGCAGCTCCTCTATCAAAAAAACCTAACATATTCCAGAAAAATCGAAGTTGGTTTCAACAAAATTTTTTAAAATTTGAGAAAAATCTGTACAAGAATCCAAAAATTCGAAGTTATTTTCAACTAAAATTACTCAAATGCAGCTCCTCTATCAAAAAAAACTTTACATAATCCAGAAAAATCGATCTTGGTTTCAACAAAATTTTTTACAATTTGACAAAAATCTATACAAAAATCCAAAAATTCGAAGTTAATTTCAACTAGAATTACTCAAATGCAGCTCCTCTATCAAAAAAACCTAACATAATCCTGAAAAATCGAAGTTCGTTTCAACAAAATTTTTTAAAATTTGACAAAAATCTGTACAAAAATCCAAAAATTCGAAGTTAATTTCAACTAAAATTACTCAAATGCAGCTCCTCTATCAAAAAACCTAACATAATCCAGAAAAATCGAAGTTGGTTTCAACAAAATTTTTTATAATTTGAAAAAAATCTGTACAAACATCCAAAAATTCGAAGTTAATTTCAACTAAAATTACTCAAATGCAGCTGCTCTATCAAAAAAACCTAACATAATTCAGAAAAATCGAAGTTGGTTTCAACAAAATTTTTTAAAATTTGACCAAAATCTGCACAAAAATCCAAAAATTCGAAGTTAATTTCAACTAAAATTACTCAAATGCAGCTCCTCTATCAAAAAAACCTAACATAATCCAGAAAAATCGAAGTTGGTTTCAACAAAATTTTTAAAAATTTGAAAAAATCTGTACAAAAATCCAAAAATTCGAAGTTAATTTCAACTAGAATTACTCAAATGCAGCTCCTCTATCAAAAAACCTAACATATTCCAGAAAAATCGAAGTTGGTTTCAACAAAATTTTTTAAAATTTGACAAAAATCTGTACAAAAATCCAAAAATTCGAAGTTATTTTCAACTAAAATTACTCAAATGCAGCTCCTCTATCAAAAAAACTTTACATAATCCAGAAAAATCGAAGTTGGTTTGAACAAAATTTTTTAAAATTTGACAAACTTCTGTGCAAAAATCCAAAAATTCGAAGTTAATTTCAACTAAAATAACTCAAATGCAGCTCCGCTAACAAAAAGCCTAACGTAATCCAGAGTAATCGAAGTTGGTTTCAACAAAATTTTTTAAAATTTGACAAAAATCTGTACAAAAATCCAAAAATTCGAAGTTATTTTCAACTAAAATTACTCAAATGCAGCTCCTCTATCATAAAAACTTTACATAATCCAGAAAAATCGAAGTTGGTTACAACAAAATTTTTTAAAATTTGACCAAAATCTGCACAAAAATCCAAAAATTCGAAGTTAATTTCAACTAAAATTACTCAAATGCAGCTCCTCTATCAAAAAAACCTAACATATTCCAGAAAAATCGAAGTTGGTTTCAACAAAATTTTTTAAAATTTGACAAAAATCTGTACAAAAATCAAAAAATTCGAAGTTATTTTCAACTAAAATTACTCAAATGCAGCTCCTCTATCCAAAAAACCTAACATAATCCAGAAAAATCGAAGTTGGTTTCAACAAAATTTTTTAAAATTTGACCAAAATCTACACAAAAATCCAAAAATTCGAAGTTAATTTCAACTAAAATTACTCAAATGCAGCTCCTCTATCAAAAAAACCTAACATAATCCAGAAAAATCGAAGTTGGTTTCAACAAAATTTTTTAAAATTTGACAAAAATCTGTACAAAAATCCATAAATTCGAAGTTAATTTCAACTAAAATTACTCAAATGCAGCTCCTCTATCAAAAAAACCTAACATAATCCAGAGTAATCGAAGTTGGTTTCAACAAAATTTTTTAAAATTTGACCAAAATCTGTACAAAAATCCAAAAATTCGAAGATAATTTCAACTAAAATTACTCAAATGCAGCTCCTCTATCAAAAAAACCTAACATATTCCAGAAAAATCGAAGTTGGTTTCAACAAAATTTTTTAAAATTTGAGAAAAATCTGTACAAGAATCCAAAAATTCGAAGTTATTTTCAACTAAAATTACTCAAATGCAGCTCCTCTATCAAAAAAAACTTTACATAATCCAGAAAAATCGAACTTGGTTTCAACAAAATTTTTTACAATTTGACAAAAATCTATACAAACATCCAAAAATTCGAAGATAGTTTCAACTAAAATTACTCAAATGCAGCTCCTCTATCAAAAAAACCTAACATATTCCAGAAAAATCGAAGTTGATTTCAACAAAATTTTTTAAAATTTGACAAAAATCTGTACAAAAATCCAAAAATTCGAAGTTATTTTCAACTAAAATTACTCAAATGCAGCTCCTCTATCATAAAAACTTTACATAATCCAGAAAAATCGAAGTTGGTTACAACAAAATTTTTTAAAATTTGACCAAAATCTGCACAAAAATCCAAAAATTCGAAGTTAATTTCAACAAAAATTACTCAAATGCAGCTCCTCTATCAAAAAAACCTAACATATTCCAGAAAAATCGAAGTTGGTTTCCACAAAATTTTTTAAAATTTGACAAAAATCTGTACAAAAATCAAAAAATTCGAAGTTATTTTCAACTAAAATTACTCAAATGCAGCTCCTCTATCATAAAAACTTTACATAATCCAGAAAAATCGAAGTTGGTTACAACAAAATTTTTTAAAATTTGACCAAAATCTGCACAAAAATCCAAAAATTCGAAGTTAATTTCAACTGAAATTACTCAAATGCAGCTCCTCTATCAAAAAAACCTAACATATTCCAGAAAAATCGAAGTTGGTTTCAACAAAATTTTTTAAAATTTGACAAAAATCTGTACAAAAATCAAAAAATTCGAAGTTATTTTCAACTAAAATTACTCAAATGCAGCTCCTCTATCCAAAAAACCTAACATAATCCAGAAAAATCGAAGTTGGTTTCAACAAAATTTTTTAAAATTTGACCAAAATCTACACAAAAATCCAAAAATTCGAAGTTAATTTCAACTAAAATTACTCAAATGCAGCTCCTCTATCAAAAAAACCTAACATAATCCAGAAAAATCGAAGTTGGTTTCAACAAAATTTTTTAAAATTTGACAAAAATCTGTACAAAAATCCATAAATTCGAAGTTAATTTCAACTAAAATTACTCAAATGCAGCTCCTCTATCAAAAAAACCTAACATAATCCAGAGTAATCGAAGTTGGTTTCAACAAAATTTTTTAAAATTTGACAAAAATCTGTACAAAAATCCAAAAATTCGAAGATAATTTCAACTAAAATTACTCAAATGCAGCTCCTCTATCAAAAAAACCTAACATATTCCAGAAAAATCGAAGTTGGTTTCAACAAAATTTTTTAAAATTTGAGAAAAATCTGTACAAGAATCCAAAAATTCGAAGTTATTTTCAACTAAAATTACTCAAATGCAGCTCCTCTATCAAAAAAAACTTTACATAATCCAGAAAAATCGAACTTGGTTTCAACAAAATTTTTTAAAATTTGACAAAAATCTGTACAAAAATACAAAAATTCGAAGATAATTTCAACTAAAATTACTCAAATGCAGCTCCTCTATCAAAAAAACCTAACATATTCCAGAAAAATCGAAGTTGATTTCAACAAAATTTTTTAAAATTTGACAAAAATCTGTACAAAAATCCAAAAATTCGAAGTTATTTTCAACTAAAATTACTCAAATGCAGCTCCTCTATCATAAAAACTTTACATAATCCAGAAAAATCGAAGTTGGTTACAACAAAATTTTTTAAAATTTGACCAAAATCTGCACAAAAATCCAAAAATTCGAAGTTAATTTCAACTAAAATTACTCAAATGCAGCTCCTCTATCAAAAAACCTAACATAATCCAGAAAAATCGAAGTAGGTTTAAACAAAATTTTTTAAAATTTGACAAAAATCTGTACAAAAATCCAAAAATTCGAAGTTAATTTCAACTAAAATTACTCAAATGCAGCTCCTCTATCAAAAAAACCTAACATAATCCAGAAAAATCGAAGTTGGTTCCAACAAAATTTTTTAAAATTTGACAAAAATCTACACAAAAATCCAAAAATTCGAAGTTAATTTCAACTAAAATTACTCAAATGCAGCTCCTCTATCAAAATAAGCTAACATATTCCAGAAAAATCGAAGTTGGTTTCAACAAAATTTTTTAAAATTTGACAAAAATTTGTACAAAAATCAAAAAATTCGAAGTTATTTTCAACTAAAATTACTCAAATGCAGCTCCTCTATCCAAAAAACCTAACATAATCCAGAAAAATCGAAGTTGGTTTCAACAAAATTTTTTAAAATTTGACAAAAATCTGTACAAAAATCCAAAAATTCGAAGTTAATTTCAACTAGAATTACTCAAATGCAGCTAATCTATCAAAAAAACCTAACATAATCCAGAAAAATCGAAGTTGGTTTCAACAAAATTTTTTAAAATTTGACAAAAATCTGTTCAAAAATCCAAAAATTCGAAGTTAATTTCAACTAAAATTACTCAAATGCAGCTCCTCTATCAAGAAAACCTAACGTAATCCAGAGCAATCGAAGTTGGTTTCAACAAAATTTTTTAAAATTTGACAAAAATCTGTACAAAAATCAAAAAATTCGAAGATAATTTCAACTAAAATTACTCAAATGCAGCTCCTCTATCAAAAAAACCAAACATAATTCAGAAAAATCGAAGTTGGTTTCAACAAAATTTTTTAAAATTTGACCAAAATCTACACAAAAATCCAAAAATTCGAAGTTAATTTCAACTAAAATTACTCAAATGCAGCTCCTCTATCAAAAAAACCTAACATAATCCAGAAAAATCGAAGTTGGTTTCAACAAAATTTTTTAAAATTTGACAAACTTCTGTACAAAAATCCCAAAATTCGAAGTTAATTTGAACTAAAATAACTCAAATGCAGCTCCGCTACCAAAAAGCCTAACGTAATCCAGAGTAATCGAAGTTGGTTTCAACAAAATTTTTTAAAATTTGACAAAAATCTGTACAAAAATCCAAAAATTCGAAGTTAATTTCAACTAAAATTACTCAAATGCAGCTCCTCTATCAAAAAAACCTAACATATTCCAGAAAAATCGAAGTTGGTTTCAACAAAATTTTTTAAAATTTGACAAAAATCTGTACAAAAATCCAAAAATTCGAAGTTAATTTCAACTAAAATTACTCAAATGCAGCTCCTCTATCAAAATAACCTAACATATTCCAGAAAAATCGAAGTTGGTTTCAACAAAATTTTTTAAAATTTGACAAAAGTCTGTACAAAAATCCAAAAATTCGAAGTTAATTTCAACTAGAATTACTCAAATGCAGCTCCTCTATCCAAAAAACCTAACATAATCCAGAAAAATCGAAGTTGGTTTCAACAAAATTTTTTAAAGTTTGACCAAAATCTGCTCAAAAATCCAAAAATTCGAAGTTAATTTCAACTAAAATTACTCAAATGCAGCTCCTCTATCAAAATAACCTAACATATTCCAGAAAAATCGAAGTTGGTTTCATCAAAATTTTTTATAATTTGAAAAAAATCTGTACAAACATCCAAAAATTCGAAGTTATGTTCAACTAAAATTACTCAAATGCAGCTCCTCTATCAAAAAAACTTTACATAATCCAGAAAAATCGAAGTTGGTTTCAACAAAATTTTTTAAAATTTGACAAAAGTCTGTACAAAAATCCAAAAATTCGAAGTTAATTTCAACTAGAATTACTCAAATGCAGCTCCTCTATCCAAAAAACCTAACATAATCCAGAAAAATCGAAGTTGGTTTCAACAAAATTTTTTAAAATTTGACAAAAATCTGTACAAAAATCCAAAAATTCGAAGTTAATTTCAACTAAAATTACTCAAATGCAGCTCCTTTATCAAAAAAACCTAACATATTCCAGAAAAATCGAAGTAGGTTTAAACAAAATTTTTTAAAATTTGACAAAAATCTGTACAAACATCCAAAAATTCGAAGTTAATTTCAACTAAAATTACTCAAATGCAGCTCCTCTATAAAAAAAAACCTAACATAATCCAGAAAAATCGAAGTTGGTTTCAACAAAATTTTTTAAAATTTGACAAAAATCTGTACAAAAATCCAAAAATTCGAAGTTAATTTCAACTAAAATTACTCAAATGCAGCTCCTCTATCAAAAAAACCTAACATAATCCAGAAAAATCGAAGTTGGTTTCAACAAAATCTTTTAAAATTTGACAAAAATCTGTACAAAAATCCAAAAATTCTAAGTTAATTTCAACTAAAATTACTCAAATGCACCTCCCCTATCAAAAAAACCTAACATAATCCAGAAAAATCGAAGTTGGTTTCAACAAAATTTTTTAAAATTTGACAAAAATCTGTACAAAAATCCAAAAATTCGAAGTTAATTTCAACTAAAATTACTCAAATGCAGCTCCTTTATCAAAAAAACCTAACATATTCCAGAAAAATCGAAGTTGGTTTCAACAAAATTTTTTAAAATTTGACAAACATCTGTACAAACATCCAAAAATTCGAAGTTAATTTCAACTAAAATTACTCAAATGCAGCTCCTCTATAAAAAAAACCTAACATAATCCAGAAAAATCGAAGTTGGTTTCAACAAAATTTTTTATAATTTGCCAAAAATCTGTACAAAAATCCAAATATTCGAAGTTAATTTCAACTAAAATTACTCAAATGCAGCTCCTCTATCAAAAAAACCTAATGTAATCCAGAAAAATCGAAGTTGGTTTCAACAAAATCTTTTAAAATTTGACAAAAATCTGTACAAAAATCCAAAAATTCTAAGTTAATTTCAACTAAAATTACTCAAATGCACCTCCCCTATCAAAAAAACCTAACATAATCCAGAAAAATCGAAGTTGGGTTCAACAAAACTTTATAAAATTTGACAAAAATCTGTACAAAAATTCAAAAATTCGAAGATAATTTCATCTAAAATTACTCAAATGCAGCTCCTTTATCAAAAAAACCTAACATATTCCAGAAAAATCGAAGTAGGTTTAAACAAAATTTTTTAAAATTTGACAAAAATCTGTACAAACATCCAAAAATTCGAAGTTAATTTCAACTAAAATTACTCAAATGCAGCTCCTCTATAAAAAAAAACCTAACATAATCCAGAAAAATCGAAGTTGGTTTCAACAAAATTTTTTAAAATTTGACAAAAATCTGTACAAAAATCCAAAAATTCGAAGTTAATTTCAACTAAAATTACTCAAATGCAGCTCCTCTATCAAAAAAACCTAACATAATCCAGAAAAATCGAAGTTGGTTTCAACAAAATCTTTTAAAATTTGACAAAAATCTGTACAAAAATCCAAAAATTCTAAGTTAATTTCAACTAAAATTACTCAAATGCACCTCCCCTATCAAAAAAACCTAACATAATCCAGAAAAATCGAAGTTGGTTTCAACAAAATTTTTTAAAATTTGACAAAAATCTGTACAAAAATCCAAAAATTCGAAGTTAATTTCAACTAAAATTACTCAAATGCAGCTCCTTTATCAAAAAAACCTAACATATTCCAGAAAAATCGAAGTTGGTTTCAACAAAATTTTTTAAAATTTGACAAACATCTGTACAAACATCCAAAAATTCGAAGTTAATTTCAACTAAAATTACTCAAATGCAGCTCCTCTATAAAAAAAACCTAACATAATCCAGAAAAATCGAAGTTGGTTTCAACAAAATTTTTTATAATTTGCCAAAAATCTGTACAAAAATCCAAATATTCGAAGTTAATTTCAACTAAAATTACTCAAATGCAGCTCCTCTATCAAAAAAACCTAATGTAATCCAGAAAAATCGAAGTTGGTTTCAACAAAATTTTTTATAATTTGAAAAAAATCTGTACAAACATCCAAAAATTCGAAGTTAATTTCAACTAGAATTACTCAAATGCAGCTCCTCTATCAAAAAAACCTAACATAATCCAGAAAAGTCGAAGTTGGGTTCAACAAAATTTTATAAAATTTAACAAAAATCTGCACAAAAATCCAAAAATTCGAAGTTAATTTCAACTAAAATTACTCAAATGCAGCTCCTCTATCAAAAAAACCTAACATAATCCAGAAAAATCGAAGTTGGTTTCAACAAAATTTTTTAAAATTTGACAAAAATCTGTACAAAAATCCATAAATTCGAAGTTAATTTCAACTAAAATTACTCAAATGCAGCTCCTCTGTCAAAAAGACCTAACATATTCCAGAAAAATCGAAGTTGGTTTCAACGAAATTTTTTAAAATTTGACAAAAATCTGTACAAAAATCCAAAAATTCGAAGTTAATTTCAACTAGAATTACTCAAATGCAGCTCCTCTATCAAAAAAACCTAACATAATCCAGAAAAGTCGAAGTTGGGTTCAACAAAATTTTATAAAATTTAACAAAAATCTGCACAAAAATCCAAAAATTCGAAGTTAATTACAACTAAAATTACTCAAATGCAGCTCCTCTATCAAATAAACTTTACATAATCCAGAAAAATCGAAGTTGGTTTCAACAAAATTTTTTAAAGTTTGACCAAAATCTGCTCAAAAATCCAAAAATTCGAAGTTAATTTCAACTAAAATTACTCAAATGCAGCTCCTCTATCAAAATAACCTAACATATTCCAGAAAAATCGAAGTTGGTTTCAACAAAATTTTTTAAAATTTGACAAAAATTTGTACAAAAATCAAAAAATTCGAAGTTATTTGCAACTAAAATTACTCAAATGCAGCGACGCTGCCAAAAAAACCTAACATAATCCAGAAAAATCGAAGTTGGTTTCATCAAAATTTTTTATAATTTGAAAAAAATCTGTACAAACATCCAAAAATTCGAAGTTATGTTCAACTAAAATTACTCAAATGCAGCTCCTCTATCAAAAAAACTTTACATAATCCAGAAAAATCGAAGTTGGTTTCAACAAAATTTTTTAAAATTTGACAAAAGTCTGTACAAAAATCCAAAAATTCGAAGTTAATTTCAACTAGAATTACTCAAATGCAGCTCCTCTATCCAAAAAACCTAACATAATCCAGAAAAATCGAAGTTGGTTTCAACAAAATTTTTTAAAATTTGACAAAAATCTGTACAAAAATCCAAAAATTCGAAGTTAATTTCAACTAAAATTACTCAAATGCAGCTCCTTTATCAAAAAAACCTAACATATTCCAGAAAAATCGAAGTAGGTTTAAACAAAATTTTTTAAAATTTGACAAAAATCTGTACAAACATCCAAAAATTCGAAGTTAATTTCAACTAAAATTACTCAAATGCAGCTCCTCTATCAAAAAAACCTAACATAATCCAGAAAAATCGAAGTAGGTTTGAACAAAATTTTTTAAAATTTGACAAAAATCTGTACAAAAATCCCAAAATTCGAAGTTAATTTCAACTAAAATTACTCAAATGCAGCTCCTCTATCAAAAAAACCTAACATAATCCAGAAAAATCGAAGTAGGTTTAAACAAAATTTTTTAAAATTTGACAAAAATCTGTACAAAAATCCAAAAATTCGAAGTTATTTACAACTAAAATTACTCAAATGCAGCTCGTATATCAAAAAAACCTAACATAATCCAGAAAAATCGAAGTTGGTTTCAACAAAAATTTTTTAAAATTTGACAAACATCTGTACAAAAATCCCAAAATTCGAAGTTAATTTCAACTAAAATTACTCAAATGCAGCTCCTCTATCAAAAAAACCTAACATAATCCAGAAAAATCGAAGTAGGTTTAAACAAAATTTTTTAAAATTTGACAAAAATCTGTACAAAAATCCAAAAATTCAAAGTTATTTTCAACTAAAAATTCTCAAATGCAGCTCCTCTATCAAAAAACCTAACATAATCCAGAAAAATCGAAGTTGGTTCCAACAAAATTTTTTAAAATTTGACAAGCATCTATACAAAAATCCCAAAATTCGAAGTTAATTTCAACTAAAATTACTCAAATGCAGCTTCTCTATCCAAAAAACCTAACATAATCCAGAAAAATCGAAGTTGGTTTCAACAAAATGTTTTAAAATTTCACAAAAATCTGTACAAAAATCCAAAAATTCGAAGTTAATTTCAACTAAAATTACTCAAATGCAGCTCCTCTATCAAAAAAACTTTACATAATCCAGAAAAATCGAAGTTGGTTTCAACAAAATTTTTTAAAATTTGTCAAAAATCTGTACAAAAATCTAAAAATTCGAAGTTAATTTCAACTAAAATTACTCAAATGCAGCTCCTCTATCCAAAAAACCTAACATAATCCAGAAAAATCGAAGTTGGTTTCAACAAAATTTATTAAAATTTGACAAAACTCTGTACAAGAATCCAAAAATTCGAAGTTAATTTCAACTAAAATTACTCAAATGCAGCTCCTCTATCAAAAAAACTTTACATAATCCAGAGAAATCGATGTTGGTTTCAACAAATTTTTTTAAAATTTTACAAAAATCTGTACAAAAATCCAAAAATTCGAAGTTAATTTCAACTAAAATTACTCAAATGCAGCTCCTCTATCAAAAAAACCTAACATAATCCAGAAAAATCGAAGTAGGTTTAAATAAAATTTGATAAAAATCTGTACAAAAATCCAAAAATTCGAAGTTATTTTCAACTAAAATTACTCAAATGCAGCTTCTCTATCCAAAAAACCTAACATAATCCAGAAAAATCGAAGTTGGTTTCAACAAAATTTTTTAAAATTTCACAAAACTCTGTACAAGAATCCAAAAATTCGAAGTTAATTTCAACTAAAATTACTCAAATGCAGCTCCTCTATCAAAAAAACCTAACATAATCCAGAAAAATCGAAGTAGGTTTAAATAAAATTTGATAAAAATCTGTACAAAAATCCAAAAATTCGAAGTTATTTTCAACTAAAATTACTCAAATGCAGCTTCTCTATCCAAAAAACCTAACATAATCCAGAAAAATCGAAGTTGGTTTCAACAAAATTTTTTAAAATTTCACAAAACTCTGTACAAGAATCCAAAAATTCGAAGTTAATTTCAACTAAAATTACTCAAATGCAGCTCCTCTATCAAAAAAACTTTACATAATCCAGAGAAATCGAAGTTGGTTTCAACAAAATTTTTTAAAATTTCACAAAAATCTGTACAAAAATCCAAAAATTCGAAGTTAATTTCAACTAAAATTACTCAAATGCAGCTCCTCTATCAAAAAAACTTTACATAATCCAGAAAAATCGAAGTTGGTTTCAACAAAATTTTTTAAAATTTGTCAAAAATCTGTACAAAAATCTAAAAATTCGAAGTTAATTTCAACTAAAATTACTCAAATGCAGCTCCTCTATCAAAAAAACCTAACATAATCCAGAAAAATCGAAGTAGGTTTGAACAAAATTTTTTAAAATTTGACAAAAATCTGTACAAAAATCCCAAAATTCGAAGTTAATTTCAACTAAAATTACTCAAATGCAGCTCCTCTATCAAAAAAACCTAACATAATCCAGAAAAATCGAAGTAGGTTCCCATACAGCACACTCCATTGCAGGAAGGTTCCAGCAATGGTTGCAGGAAGGTTCCGGTGCAGCACCGGAACGTTCCAGTAACATTGATGGAATGTTCCATGAAGGATCCTATGTCCGCCCTTGTGGAACATTCCACGGAACGTTCCGGCCATTCTCTGGCAATGCTCACGGAGCGTTCAGGACATTCTCTGGCAATGCTCACGGAGCGTTCCGAACAGTAAGGCCAAAAATAAAAATATCGATAGTATATATTTTTTTATACTGTGCTGCGAGAGACACGACGGGGACATGAATGTGTGCAGAATCGTAGTAGTATAACGTCTGTACGTCATTAATAATAAATATAAAATTTTTTTACCTCAGTAAGATTCGAACCCATGACCTCGAGCACCGTAGACGAACACTTTACCGCTGCAGCTACAACCATTGATTGAAAGGATTGCTTACGTATTCGAACTTTACCTCCTACCGTGCATAACTTTAAACTCAAATTATTAAAAAATGAAGGCTCGTTGTGACATTATTATTAGGGTAAACCAACCAGTGAATGACCGAATTGTTGAATGAGAAGCCCTGTAAATGACCGCATACTTTTATTAAGAATTGTACTTATTAATGTTTGTTTAATATGCATAACTAAAAATATGGAATATTAAAAGTGCAACTACACTCCATTTATAAACATATAGTATTTTTTAAATTTATAATTTACATTTCTTTGCCTAATGGTCATTCACTGGTATGCGGTCAATTACTGGTTGGTTTACTCTATTATTATTATTATTATTATTATTATTATTATTATTATTATTATTATTATTATTATTATTATTATTGTTGTTGTTATTATTATTATAAATGGTCCCATAGTTTACATAAAGCATACAATAATTGACCTTACATCGTCTACACAAAGCGTAACCTAATATACAGGAGAAACTTTGAACTTCCTACTCTGAATAATATAGTGTGTGTGAATGTAAAAAATGTGTAGCCAATTTATTTAACAAATCAATGGTGTGTATAAATGTTTCTCCTTTTTCCATAAGGATTTTGTAAAAAAAATGTACATATACAGTAATCTGCACCTATAAAAGAATCGATTCTGGAACCTTTGTTGTAAAATGTCCGAAAAGTTGCCTGACCATTGCCAGAGAATGTCCTGAACGCTCCGTGACCATTGCCAGAGAATGTCCTGAGCGCTCCGTGACCATTGCCAGAGAATGTCCTGAACGTTCCGTGAGCATTGCCAGAGAATGTCCTGAACACTCCGTGACCATTGCCAGAGAAAGACCGGAACGCTCCGTGACCATTGCCAGAGAATGTCCGGAACGTTCCGTGACCATTGCCAGAGAATGGCCGGAACGTTTCATGAGGCTGGCAGGAACGTTCCAAGTGGCAATGTTCCACCGCCACATGGCTGGAATGTTCAAGGAAGGTTCCTATGTCCGCACCGAGGCAACATTCCACGGCAACCCCCATGGAACCTTCCTGCAAGCTTCGGGCAACGGAGTGTGCTGTATGGGTTTAAACAAAATTTTTTAAAATTTGACAAAAATCTGTACAAAAATCCAAAAATTCGAAGTTATTTACAACTAAAATTACTCAAATGCAGCTCGTCTATCAAAAAAACCTAACATAATCCAGAAAAATCGAAGTTGGTTTCAACAAAAATTTTTTAAAATTTGACAAACATCTGTACAAAAATCCCAAAATTCGAAGTTAATTTCAACTAAAATTACTCAAATGCAGCTCCTCTATCAAAAAAACCTAACATAATCCAGAAAAATCGAAGTAGGTTTAAACAAAATTTTTTAAAATTTGACAAAAATCTGTACAAAAATCCAAAAATTCAAAGTTATTTTCAACTAAAAATTCTCAAATGCAGCTCCTCTATCAAAAAACCTAACATAATCCAGAAAAATCGAAGTTGGTTCCAACAAAATTTTTTAAAATTTGACAAGCATCTATACAAAAATCCCAAAATTCGAAGTTAATTTCAACTAAAATTACTCAAATGCAGCTTCTCTATCCAAAAAACCTAACATAATCCAGAAAAATCGAAGTTGGTTTCAACAAAATGTTTTAAAATTTCACAAAAATCTGTACAAAAATCCAAAAATTCGAAGTTAATTTCAACTAAAATTACTCAAATGCAGCTCCTCTATCAAAAAAACTTTACATAATCCAGAAAAATCGAAGTTGGTTTCAACAAAATTTTTTAAAATTTGTCAAAAATCTGTACAAAAATCTAAAAATTCGAAGTTAATTTCAACTAAAATTACTCAAATGCAGCTCCTCTATCAAAAAAACCTAACATAATCCAGAAAAATCGAAGTAGGTTTAAACAAAATTTTTTAAAATTTGACAAAAATCTGTACAAAAATCCCAAAATTCGAAGTTAATTTCAACTAAAATTACTCAAATGCAGCTCCTCTATCAAAAAAACCTAACATAATCCAGAAAAATCGAAGTAGGTTTCAACAAAATTTTTTAAAATTTGACAAAAATCTGTACAAAAATCCAAAAATTCGAAGTTATTTTCAACTAAAAATACTCAAATGCAGCTCCTCTATCAAAAAAACCTAACATAATCCAGAAAAATCGAAGTGGGTTCCAACAAAATTTTTTAAAATTTGACAAAAATCTGTACAAAAATCCAAAAATTCGAAGTTAATTTCAACTAAAATTACTCAAATGCAGCTCCTCTATCAAAAAAACCCAACATAATCCAGAAAAATCGAAGTAGGTTTAAACAAAATTTTTTAAAATTTGACAAAAATCTGTACAAAAATCCCAAAATTCGAAGTTAATTTCAACTAAAATTACTCAAATGCAGCTCCTCTATCAAAAAAACCTAACATAATCCAGAAAAATCGAAGTAGGTTTAAACAAAATTTTTTAAAATTTGACAAAAATCTGTACAAAAATCCAAAAATTCGAAGTTATTTACAACTAAAATTACTCAAATGCAGCTCGTCTATCAAAAAAACCTAACATAATCCAGAAAAATCGAAGTTGGTGTCAACAAAAATTTTTTAAAATTTGACAAACATCTGTACAAAAATCCCAAAATTCGAAGTTAATTTCAACTAAAATTACTCAAATGCAGCTCCTCTAACAAAAAAACCTAACATAATCCAGAAAAATCGAAGTAGGTTTAAACAAAATTTTTTAAAATTTGACAAAAATCTGTACAAAAATCCAAAAATTCAAAGTTATTTTCAACTAAAAATTCTCAAATGCAGCTCCTCTATCAAAAAACCTAACATAATCCAGAAAAATCGAAGTTGGTTCCAACAAAATTTTTTAAAATTTGACAAGCATCTATACAAAAATCCCAAAATTCGAAGTTAATTTCAACTAAAATTACTCAAATGCAGCTTCTCTATCCAAAAAACCTAACATAATCCAGAAAAATCGAAGTTGGTTTCAACAAAATTTTTTAAAATTTCACAAAAATCTGTACAAAAATCCAAAAATTCGAAGTTAATTTCAACTAAAATTACTCAAATGCAGCTCCTCTATCAAAAAAACTTTACATAATCCAGAAAAATCGAAGTTGGTTTCAACAAAATTTTTTAAAATTTGACAAAAATCTGTACAAAAATCCCAAAATTCGAAGTTAATTTCAACTAAAATTACTCAAATGCAGCTCCTCTATCAAAAAAACCTAACATAATCCAGAAAAATCGAAGTAGGTTTCAACAAAATTTTTTAAAATTTGACAAAAATCTGTACAAAAATCCAAAAATTCGAAGTTATTTTCAACTAAAAATACTCAAATGCAGCTCCTCTATCAAAAAAACCTAACATAATCCAGAAAAATCGAAGTGGGTTCCAACAAAATTTTTTAAAATTTGACAAAAATCTGTACAAAAATCCAAAAATTCGAAGTTAATTTCAACTAAAATTACTCAAATGCAGCTCCTCTATAAAAAAAAACCTAACATAATCCAGAAAAATCGTAGTAGGTTTAAACAAAATTTTTAAAAATTTGACAAACATCTGTACAAAAAACCCAAAAATCGAAGTTAATTTCAACTAAAATTACTCAAATGCAGCTCCTCTATCAAAAAAACTTTACATAATCCAGAGAAATCGATGTTGGTTTCAACAAATTTTTTTAAAATTTTACAAAAATCTGTACAAAAATCCAAAAATTCGAAGTTAATTTCAACTAAAATTACTCAAATGCAGCTCCTCTATCAAAAAAACCTAACATAATCCAGAAAAATCGAAGTAGGTTTAAATAAAATTTGATAAAAATCTGTACAAAAATCCAAAAATTCGAAGTTATTTTCAACTAAAAATACTCAAATGCAGCTCCTCTATCAAAAAAACCTAACATAATCCAGAAAAATCGAAGTGGGTTCCAACAAAATTTTTTAAAATTTGACAAACATCTGTACAAAAATCCCAAAATTCGAAGTTAATTTCAACTAAAATTACTCAAATGCAGCTCCTTTATCAAAAAAACCTAACATAATCCAGAAAAATCGAAGTTGGTTCCAACCAAATTTTTTAAAATTTCACAAAAATCTGTACAAAAATCCAAAAGTTCGAAGTTAATTTCAACTAAAATTACTCAAATGCAGCTCCTCTATCAAAAAAACTTTACATAATCCAGAAAAATCGAAGTTGGTTTCAACAAAAATTTTTTAAAATTTGACAAACATCTGTACAAAAATCCCAAAATTCGAAGTTAATTTCAACTAAAATTACTCAAATGCAGCTCCTCTAACAAAAAAACCTAACATAATCCAGAAAAATCGAAGTAGGTTTAAACAAAATTTTTTAAAATTTGACAAAAATCTGTACAAAAATCCAAAAATTCAAAGTTATTTTCAACTAAAAATTCTCAAATGCAGCTCCTCTATCAAAAAACCTAACATAATCCAGAAAAATCGAAGTTGGTTCCAACAAAATTTTTTAAAATTTGACAAGCATCTATACAAAAATCCCAAAATTCGAAGTTAATTTCAACTAAAATTACTCAAATGCAGCTTCTCTATCCAAAAAACCTAACATAATCCAGAAAAATCGAAGTTGGTTTCAACAAAATTTTTTAAAATTTCACAAAAATCTGTACAAAAATCCAAAAATTCGAAGTTAATTTCAACTAAAATTACTCAAATGCAGCTCCTCTATCAAAAAAACCTAACATAATCCAGAGAAATCGATGTTGGTTTCAACAAATTTTTTTAAAATTTTACAAAAATCTGTACAAAAATCCAAAAATTCGAAGTTAATTTCAACTAAAATTACTCAAATGCAGCTCCTCTATCAAAAAAACCTAACATAATCCAGAAAAATCGAAGTAGGTTTAAATAAAATTTGATAAAAATCTGTACAAAAATCCAAAAATTCGAAGTTATTTTCAACTAAAAATACTCAAATGCAGCTCCTCTATCAAAAAAACCTAACATAATCCAGAAAAATCGAAGTGGGTTCCAACAAAATTTTTTAAAATTTGACAAACATCTGTACAAAAATCCCAAAATTCGAAGTTAATTTCAACTAAAATTACTCAAATGCAGCTCCTTTATCAAAAAAACCTAACATAATCCAGAAAAATCGAAGTTGGTTCCAACCAAATTTTTTAAAATTTCACAAAAATCTGTACAAAAATCCAAAAATTCGAAGTTAATTTCAACTAAAATTACTCAAATGCAGCTCCTCTATCAAAAAAACTTTACATAATCCAGAAAAATCGAAGTTGGTTTCAGCAAAAATTTTTTAAAATTTGACAAACATCTGTACAAAAATCCCAAAATTCGAAGTTAATTTCAACTAAAATTACTCAAATGCAGCTCCTCTAACAAAAAACCTAACATAATCCAGAAAAATCGAAGTTGGTTCCAACAAAATTTTTTAAAATTTGACAAACATCTGTACAAAAATCCCAAAATTCGAAGTTAATTTCAACTAAAATTACTCAAATGCAGCTTCTCTATCCAAAAAACCTAACATAATCCAGAAAAATCGAAGTTGGTTCCAACCAAATTTTTTAAAATTTCACAAAAATCTGTACAAAAATCCAAAAGTTCGAAGTTAATTTCAACTAAAATTACTCAAATGCAGCTCCTCTATCAAAAAAACTTTACATAATCCAGAGAAATCGATGTTGGTTTCAACAAATTTTTTTAAAATTTTACAAAAATCTGTACAAAAATCCAAAAATTCGAAGTTAATTTCAACTAAAATTACTCAAATGCAGCTCCTCTATCAAAAAAACCTAACATAATCCAGAAAAATCGAAGTAGGTTTAAATAAAATTTGATAAAAATCTGTACAAAAATCCAAAAATTCGAAGTTATTTTCAACTAAAAATACTCAAATGCAGCTCCTCTATCAAAAAAACCTAACATAATCCAGAAAAATCGAAGTGGGTTCCAACAAAATTTTTTAAAATTTGACAAACATCTGTACAAAAATCCCAAAATTCGAAGTTAATTTCAACTAAAATTACTCAAATGCAGCTCCTTTATCAAAAAAACCTAACATAATCCAGAAAAATCGAAGTTGGTTCCAACCAAATTTTTTAAAATTTCACAAAAATCTGTACAAAAATCCAAAAGTTCGAAGTTAATTTCAACTAAAATTACTCAAATGCAGCTCCTCTATCAAAAAAACTTTACATAATCCAGAAAAATCGAAGTTGGTTTCAACAAAAATTTTTTAAAATTTGACAAACATCTGTACAAAAATCCCAAAATTCGAAGTTAATTTCAACTAAAATTACTCAAATGCAGCTCCTCTAACAAAAAAACCTAACATAATCCAGAAAAATCGAAGTAGGTTTAAACAAAATTTTTTAAAATTTGACAAAAATCTGTACAAAAATCCAAAAATTCAAAGTTATTTTCAACTAAAAATTCTCAAATGCAGCTCCTCTATCAAAAAACCTAACATAATCCAGAAAAATCGAAGTTGGTTCCAACAAAATTTTTTAAAATTTGACAAGCATCTATACAAAAATCCCAAAATTCGAAGTTAATTTCAACTAAAATTACTCAAATGCAGCTTCTCTATCCAAAAAACCTAACATAATCCAGAAAAATCGAAGTTGGTTTCAACAAAATGTTTTAAAATTTCACAAAAATCTGTACAAAAATCCAAAAATTCGAAGTTAATTTCAACTAAAATTACTCAAATGCAGCTCCTCTATCAAAAAAACTTTACATAATCCAGAAAAATCGAAGTTGGTTTCAACAAAATTTTTTAAAATTTGTCAAAAATCTGTACAAAAATCTAAAAATTCGAAGTTAATTTCAACTAAAATTACTCAAATGCAGCTCCTCTATCAAAAAAACCTAACATAATCCAGAAAAATCGAAGTAGGTTTAAACAAAATTTTTTAAAATTTGACAAAAATCTGTACAAAAATCCCAAAATTCGAAGTTAATTTCAACTAAAATTACTCAAATGCAGCTCCTCTATCAAAAAAACCTAACATAATCCAGAAAAATCGAAGTAGGTTTCAACAAAATTTTTTAAAATTTGACAAAAATCTGTACAAAAATCCAAAAATTCGAAGTTATTTTCAACTAAAAATACTCAAATGCAGCTCCTCTATCAAAAAAACCTAACATAATCCAGAAAAATCGAAGTGGGTTCCAACAAAATTTTTTAAAATTTGACAAAAATCTGTACAAAAATCCAAAAATTCGAAGTTAATTTCAACTAAAATTACTCAAATGCAGCTCCTCTATCAAAAAAACCCAACATAATCCAGAAAAATCGAAGTAGGTTTAAACAAAATTTTTTAAAATTTGACAAAAATCTGTACAAAAATCCCAAAATTCGAAGTTAATTTCAACTAAAATTACTCAAATGCAGCTCCTCTATCAAAAAAACCTAACATAATCCAGAAAAATCGAAGTAGGTTTAAACAAAATTTTTTAAAATTTGACAAAAATCTGTACAAAAATCCAAAAATTCGAAGTTATTTACAACTAAAATTACTCAAATGCAGCTCGTCTATCAAAAAAACCTAACATAATCCAGAAAAATCGAAGTTGGTGTCAACAAAAATTTTTTAAAATTTGACAAACATCTGTACAAAAATCCCAAAATTCGAAGTTAATTTCAACTAAAATTACTCAAATGCAGCTCCTCTAACAAAAAAACCTAACATAATCCAGAAAAATCGAAGTAGGTTTAAACAAAATTTTTTAAAATTTGACAAAAATCTGTACAAAAATCCAAAAATTCAAAGTTATTTTCAACTAAAAATTCTCAAATGCAGCTCCTCTATCAAAAAACCTAACATAATCCAGAAAAATCGAAGTTGGTTCCAACAAAATTTTTTAAAATTTGACAAGCATCTATACAAAAATCCCAAAATTCGAAGTTAATTTCAACTAAAATTACTCAAATGCAGCTTCTCTATCCAAAAAACCTAACATAATCCAGAAAAATCGAAGTTGGTTTCAACAAAATTTTTTAAAATTTCACAAAAATCTGTACAAAAATCCAAAAATTCGAAGTTAATTTCAACTAAAATTACTCAAATGCAGCTCCTCTATCAAAAAAACTTTACATAATCCAGAAAAATCGAAGTTGGTTTCAACAAAATTTTTTAAAATTTGACAAAAATCTGTACAAAAATCCCAAAATTCGAAGTTAATTTCAACTAAAATTACTCAAATGCAGCTCCTCTATCAAAAAAACCTAACATAATCCAGAAAAATCGAAGTAGGTTTCAACAAAATTTTTTAAAATTTGACAAAAATCTGTACAAAAATCCAAAAATTCGAAGTTATTTTCAACTAAAAATACTCAAATGCAGCTCCTCTATCAAAAAAACCTAACATAATCCAGAAAAATCGAAGTGGGTTCCAACAAAATTTTTTAAAATTTGACAAAAATCTGTACAAAAATCCAAAAATTCGAAGTTAATTTCAACTAAAATTACTCAAATGCAGCTCCTCTATAAAAAAAAACCTAACATAATCCAGAAAAATCGTAGTAGGTTTAAACAAAATTTTTAAAAATTTGACAAACATCTGTACAAAAAACCCAAAAATCGAAGTTAATTTCAACTAAAATTACTCAAATGCAGCTCCTCTATCAAAAAAACTTTACATAATCCAGAGAAATCGATGTTGGTTTCAACAAATTTTTTTAAAATTTTACAAAAATCTGTACAAAAATCCAAAAATTCGAAGTTAATTTCAACTAAAATTACTCAAATGCAGCTCCTCTATCAAAAAAACCTAACATAATCCAGAAAAATCGAAGTAGGTTTAAATAAAATTTGATAAAAATCTGTACAAAAATCCAAAAATTCGAAGTTATTTTCAACTAAAAATACTCAAATGCAGCTCCTCTATCAAAAAAACCTAACATAATCCAGAAAAATCGAAGTGGGTTCCAACAAAATTTTTTAAAATTTGACAAACATCTGTACAAAAATCCCAAAATTCGAAGTTAATTTCAACTAAAATTACTCAAATGCAGCTCCTTTATCAAAAAAACCTAACATAATCCAGAAAAATCGAAGTTGGTTCCAACCAAATTTTTTAAAATTTCACAAAAATCTGTACAAAAATCCAAAAGTTCGAAGTTAATTTCAACTAAAATTACTCAAATGCAGCTCCTCTATCAAAAAAACTTTACATAATCCAGAAAAATCGAAGTTGGTTTCAACAAAAATTTTTTAAAATTTGACAAACATCTGTACAAAAATCCCAAAATTCGAAGTTAATTTCAACTAAAATTACTCAAATGCAGCTCCTCTAACAAAAAAACCTAACATAATCCAGAAAAATCGAAGTAGGTTTAAACAAAATTTTTTAAAATTTGACAAAAATCTGTACAAAAATCCAAAAATTCAAAGTTATTTTCAACTAAAAATTCTCAAATGCAGCTCCTCTATCAAAAAACCTAACATAATCCAGAAAAATCGAAGTTGGTTCCAACAAAATTTTTTAAAATTTGACAAGCATCTATACAAAAATCCCAAAATTCGAAGTTAATTTCAACTAAAATTACTCAAATGCAGCTTCTCTATCCAAAAAACCTAACATAATCCAGAAAAATCGAAGTTGGTTCCAACCAAATTTTTTAAAATTTCACAAAAATCTGTACAAAAATCCAAAAGTTCGAAGTTAATTTCAACTAAAATTACTCAAATGCAGCTCCTCTATCAAAAAAACTTTACATAATCCAGAGAAATCGATGTTGGTTTCAACAAATTTTTTTAAAATTTTACAAAAATCTGTACAAAAATCCAAAAATTCGAAGTTAATTTCAACTAAAATTACTCAAATGCAGCTCCTCTATCAAAAAAACCTAACATAATCCAGAAAAATCGAAGTAGGTTTAAATAAAATTTGATAAAAATCTGTACAAAAATCCAAAAATTCGAAGTTATTTTCAACTAAAAATACTCAAATGCAGCTCCTCTATCAAAAAAACCTAACATAATCCAGAAAAATCGAAGTGGGTTCCAACAAAATTTTTTAAAATTTGACAAACATCTGTACAAAAATCCCAAAATTCGAAGTTAATTTCAACTAAAATTACTCAAATGCAGCTCCTTTATCAAAAAAACCTAACATAATCCAGAAAAATCGAAGTTGGTTCCAACCAAATTTTTTAAAATTTCACAAAAATCTGTACAAAAATCCAAAAGTTCGAAGTTAATTTCAACTAAAATTACTCAAATGCAGCTCCTCTATCAAAAAAACTTTACATAATCCAGAAAAATCGAAGTTGGTTTCAACAAAAATTTTTTAAAATTTGACAAACATCTGTACAAAAATCCCAAAATTCGAAGTTAATTTCAACTAAAATTACTCAAATGCAGCTCCTCTAACAAAAAAACCTAACATAATCCAGAAAAATCGAAGTAGGTTTAAACAAAATTTTTTAAAATTTGACAAAAATCTGTACAAAAATCCAAAAATTCAAAGTTATTTTCAACTAAAAATTCTCAAATGCAGCTCCTCTATCAAAAAACCTAACATAATCCAGAAAAATCGAAGTTGGTTCCAACAAAATTTTTTAAAATTTGACAAGCATCTATACAAAAATCCCAAAATTCGAAGTTAATTTCAACTAAAATTACTCAAATGCAGCTTCTCTATCCAAAAAACCTAACATAATCCAGAAAAATCGAAGTTGGTTTCAACAAAATTTTTTAAAATTTCACAAAAATCTGTACAAAAATCCAAAAATTCGAAGTTAATTTCAACTAAAATTACTCAAATGCAGCTCCTCTATCAAAAAAACCTAACATAATCCAGAGAAATCGATGTTGGTTTCAACAAATTTTTTTAAAATTTTACAAAAATCTGTACAAAAATCCAAAAATTCGAAGTTAATTTCAACTAAAATTACTCAAATGCAGCTCCTCTATCAAAAAAACCTAACATAATCCAGAAAAATCGAAGTAGGTTTAAATAAAATTTGATAAAAATCTGTACAAAAATCCAAAAATTCGAAGTTATTTTCAACTAAAAATACTCAAATGCAGCTCCTCTATCAAAAAAACCTAACATAATCCAGAAAAATCGAAGTGGGTTCCAACAAAATTTTTTAAAATTTGACAAACATCTGTACAAAAATCCCAAAATTCGAAGTTAATTTCAACTAAAATTACTCAAATGCAGCTCCTTTATCAAAAAAACCTAACATAATCCAGAAAAATCGAAGTTGGTTCCAACCAAATTTTTTAAAATTTCACAAAAATCTGTACAAAAATCCAAAAATTCGAAGTTAATTTCAACTAAAATTACTCAAATGCAGCTCCTCTATCAAAAAAACTTTACATAATCCAGAAAAATCGAAGTTGGTTTCAGCAAAAATTTTTTAAAATTTGACAAACATCTGTACAAAAATCCCAAAATTCGAAGTTAATTTCAACTAAAATTACTCAAATGCAGCTCCTCTAACAAAAAACCTAACATAATCCAGAAAAATCGAAGTTGGTTCCAACAAAATTTTTTAAAATTTGACAAACATCTGTACAAAAATCCCAAAATTCGAAGTTAATTTCAACTAAAATTACTCAAATGCAGCTTCTCTATCCAAAAAACCTAACATAATCCAGAAAAATCGAAGTTGGTTCCAACCAAATTTTTTAAAATTTCACAAAAATCTGTACAAAAATCCAAAAGTTCGAAGTTAATTTCAACTAAAATTACTCAAATGCAGCTCCTCTATCAAAAAAACTTTACATAATCCAGAAAAATCGAAGTTGGTTTCAACAAAAATTTTTTAAAATTTGACAAACATCTGTACAAAAATCCCAAAATTCGAAGTTAATTTCAACTAAAATTACTCAAATGCAGCTCCTCTAACAAAAAAACCTAACATAATCCAGAAAAATCGAAGTAGGTTTAAACAAAATTTTTTAAAATTTGACAAAAATCTGTACAAAAATCCAAAAATTCAAAGTTATTTTCAACTAAAAATTCTCAAATGCAGCTCCTCTATCAAAAAACCTAACATAATCCAGAAAAATCGAAGTTGGTTCCAACAAAATTTTTTAAAATTTGACAAGCATCTATACAAAAATCCCAAAATTCGAAGTTAATTTCAACTAAAATTACTCAAATGCAGCTTCTCTATCAAAAAAACCTAACATAATCCAGAAAAATCGAAGTGGGTTCCAACAAAATTTTTTAAAATTTGACAAAAATCTGTACAAAAATCCAAAAATTCGAAGTTAATTTCAACTAAAATTACTCAAATGCAGCTCCTCTATAAAAAAAACCTAACATAATCCAGAAAAATCGAAGTAGGTTTAAACAAAATTTTTTAAAATTTGACAAACATCTGTACAAAAATCCCAAAAATCGAAGTTAATTTCAACTAAAATTACTCAAATGGAGCTCCTCTATCCAAAAAACCTAACATAATCCAGAAAAATCGAAGTTGGTTTCAACAAAATTTATTAAAATTTGACAAAACTCTGTACAAAAATCCCAAAATTCGAAGTTAATTTCAACTAAAATTACTCAAATGCAGCTTCTCTATCCAAAAAACCTAACATAATCCAGAAAAATCGAAGTTGGTTTCAACAAAATTTTTTAAAATTTCACAAAAATCTGTACAAAAATCCAAAAATTCGAAGTTAATTTCAACTAAAATTACTCAAATGCAGCTCCTCTATCAAAAAAACTTTACATAATCCAGAAAAATCGAAGTTGGTTTCAACAAAATTTTTTAAAATTTGTCAAAAATCTGTACAAAAATCTAAAAATTCGAAGTTAATTTCAACTAAAATTACTCAAATGCAGCTCCTCTATCAAAAAAACCTAACATAATCCAGAAAAATCGAAGTAGGTTTAAACAAAATTTTTTAAAATTTGACAAAAATCTGTACAAAAATCCAAAAATTCGAAGTTATTTTCAACTAAAAATACTCAAATGCAGCTCCTCTATCAAAAAAACCTAACATAATCCAGAAAAATCGAAGTGGGTTCCAACAAAATTTTTTAAAATTTGACAAAAATCTGTACAAAAATCCAAAAATTCGAAGTTAATTTCAACTAAAATTACTCAAATGCAGCTCCTCTATCAAAAAAACCTAACATAATCCAGAAAAATCGAAGTGGGTTCCAACAAAATTTTTTAAAATTTGACAAAAATCTGTACAAAAATCCAAAAATTCGAAGTTAATTTCAACTAAAATTACTCAAATGCAGCTCCTCTATAAAAAAAAACCTAACATAATCCAGAAAAATCGTAGTAGGTTTAAACAAAATTTTTTAAAATTTGACAAACATCTGTACAAAAAACCCAAAAATCGAAGTTAATTTCAACTAAAATTACTCAAATGGAGCTCCTCTATCCAAAAAACCTAACATAATCCAGAAAAATCGAAGTTGGTTTCAACAAAATTTATTAAAATTTGACAAAACTCTGTACAAGAATCCAAAAATTCGAAGTTAATTTCAACTAAAAATACTCAAATGCAGCTCCTCTATCAAAAAAACCTAACATAATCCAGAAAAATCGAAGTGGGTTCCAACAAAATTTTTTAAAATTTGACAAAAATCTGTACAAAAATCCCAAAATTCGAAGTTAATTTCAACTAAAATTACTCAAATGCAGCTCCTCTATCAAAAAAACCTAACATAATCCAGAAAAATCGAAGTAGGTTTCAACAAAATTTTTTAAGATTTGACAAAAATCTGTACAAAAATCCAAAAATTCGAAGTTATTTTCAACTAAAAATACTCAAATGCAGCTCCTCTATCAAAAAAACCTAACATAATCCAGAAAAATCGAAGTGGGTTCCAACAAAATTTTTTAAAATTTGACAAAAATCTGTACAAAAATCCAAAAATTCGAAGTTAATTTCAACTAAAATTACTCAAATGCAGCTCCTCTATCAAAAAAACCTAACATAATCCAGAAAAATCGAAGTAGGTTTAAATAAAATTTGATAAAAATCTGTACAAAAATCCAAAAATTCGAAGTTATTTTCAACTAAAAATACTCAAATGCAGCTCCTCTATCAAAAAAACCTAACATAATCCAGAAAAATCGAAGTGGGTTCCAACAAAATTTTTTAAAATTTGACAAACATCTGTACAAAAATCCCAAAATTCGAAGTTAATTTCAACTAAAATTACTCAAATGCAGCTCCTTTATCAAAAAAACCTAACATAATCCAGAAAAATCGAAGTTGGTTCCAACCAAATTTTTTAAAATTTCACAAAAATCTGTACAAAAATCCAAAAATTCGAAGTTAATTTCAACTAAAATTACTCAAATGCAGCTCCTCTATCAAAAAAACTTTACATAATCCAGAAAAATCGAAGTTGGTTTCAGCAAAAATTTTTTAAAATTTGACAAACATCTGTACAAAAATCCCAAAATTCGAAGTTAATTTCAACTAAAATTACTCAAATGCAGCTCCTCTAACAAAAAACCTAACATAATCCAGAAAAATCGAAGTTGGTTCCAACAAAATTTTTTAAAATTTGACAAACATCTGTACAAAAATCCCAAAATTCGAAGTTAATTTCAACTAAAATTACTCAAATGCAGCTTCTCTATCCAAAAAACCTAACATAATCCAGAAAAATCGAAGTTGGTTCCAACCAAATTTTTTAAAATTTCACAAAAATCTGTACAAAAATCCAAAAGTTCGAAGTTAATTTCAACTAAAATTCTCAAATGCAGCTCCTCTATCAAAAAACCTAACATAATCCAGAAAAATCGAAGTTGGTTCCAACAAAATTTTTTAAAATTTGACAAGCATCTATACAAAAATCCCAAAATTCGAAGTTAATTTCAACTAAAATTACTCAAATGCAGCTTCTCTATCAAAAAAACCTAACATAATCCAGAAAAATCGAAGTGGGTTCCAACAAAATTTTTTAAAATTTGACAAAAATCTGTACAAAAATCCAAAAATTCGAAGTTAATTTCAACTAAAATTACTCAAATGCAGCTCCTCTATAAAAAAAACCTAACATAATCCAGAAAAATCGAAGTAGGTTTAAACAAAATTTTTTAAAATTTGACAAACATCTGTACAAAAATCCCAAAAATCGAAGTTAATTTCAACTAAAATTACTCAAATGGAGCTCCTCTATCCAAAAAACCTAACATAATCCAGAAAAATCGAAGTTGGTTTCAACAAAATTTATTAAAATTTGACAAAACTCTGTACAAAAATCCCAAAATTCGAAGTTAATTTCAACTAAAATTACTCAAATGCAGCTTCTCTATCCAAAAAACCTAACATAATCCAGAAAAATCGAAGTTGGTTTCAACAAAATTTTTTAAAATTTCACAAAAATCTGTACAAAAATCCAAAAATTCGAAGTTAATTTCAACTAAAATTACTCAAATGCAGCTCCTCTATCAAAAAAACTTTACATAATCCAGAAAAATCGAAGTTGGTTTCAACAAAATTTTTTAAAATTTGTCAAAAATCTGTACAAAAATCTAAAAATTCGAAGTTAATTTCAACTAAAATTACTCAAATGCAGCTCCTCTATCAAAAAAACCTAACATAATCCAGAAAAATCGAAGTAGGTTTAAACAAAATTTTTTAAAATTTGACAAAAATCTGTACAAAAATCCAAAAATTCGAAGTTATTTTCAACTAAAAATACTCAAATGCAGCTCCTCTATCAAAAAAACCTAACATAATCCAGAAAAATCGAAGTGGGTTCCAACAAAATTTTTTAAAATTTGACAAAAATCTGTACAAAAATCCAAAAATTCGAAGTTAATTTCAACTAAAATTACTCAAATGCAGCTCCTCTATCAAAAAAACCTAACATAATCCAGAAAAATCGAAGTGGGTTCCAACAAAATTTTTTAAAATTTGACAAAAATCTGTACAAAAATCCAAAAATTCGAAGTTAATTTCAACTAAAATTACTCAAATGCAGCTCCTCTATAAAAAAAAACCTAACATAATCCAGAAAAATCGTAGTAGGTTTAAACAAAATTTTTTAAAATTTGACAAACATCTGTACAAAAAACCCAAAAATCGAAGTTAATTTCAACTAAAATTACTCAAATGGAGCTCCTCTATCCAAAAAACCTAACATAATCCAGAAAAATCGAAGTTGGTTTCAACAAAATTTATTAAAATTTGACAAAACTCTGTACAAGAATCCAAAAATTCGAAGTTAATTTCAACTAAAAATACTCAAATGCAGCTCCTCTATCAAAAAAACCTAACATAATCCAGAAAAATCGAAGTGGGTTCCAACAAAATTTTTTAAAATTTGACAAAAATCTGTACAAAAATCCCAAAATTCGAAGTTAATTTCAACTAAAATTACTCAAATGCAGCTCCTCTATCAAAAAAACCTAACATAATCCAGAAAAATCGAAGTAGGTTTCAACAAAATTTTTTAAGATTTGACAAAAATCTGTACAAAAATCCAAAAATTCGAAGTTATTTTCAACTAAAAATACTCAAATGCAGCTCCTCTATCAAAAAAACCTAACATAATCCAGAAAAATCGAAGTGGGTTCCAACAAAATTTTTTAAAATTTGACAAAAATCTGTACAAAAATCCAAAAATTCGAAGTTAATTTCAACTAAAATTACTCAAATGCAGCTCCTCTATAAAAAAAACCTAACATAATCCAGAAAAATCGAAGTAGGTTTAAACAAAATTTTTTAAAATTTGACAAACATCTGTACAAAAATCCCAAAAATCGAAGTTAATTTCAACTAAAATTACTCAAATGGAGCTCCTCTATCCAAAAAACCTAACATAATCCAGAAAAATCGAAGTTGGTTTCAACAAAATTTATTAAAATTTGACAAAACTCTGTACAAGAATCCAAAAATTCGAAGTTAATTTCAACTAAAATTACTCAAATGCAGCTCCTCTATCAAAAAAACCTAACATAATCCAGAAAAATCGAAGTTGGTTTCAACAAAATTTTTTTAAAATTTGTCAAACATCTGTACAAAAATCCCAAAATTCGAAGTTAATTTCAACTAAAATTACTCAAATGCAGCTCCTCTATCAAAAAAACCTAACATAATCCAGAAAAATCGAAGTAGGTTTAAACAAAATTTTTTAAAATTTGACAAAACTCTGTACAAAAATCCAAAAATTCGAAGTTATTTTCAACTAAAAATACTCAAATGAAGCTCCTCTATCAAAAAAACCTAACATAATCCAGAAAAATCGAAGTGGGTTCCAACAAATTTTTTTAAAATTTGACAAACATCTGTACAAAATCCCAAAATTCGAAGTTAATTTCAACTAAAATTACTCAAATGCAGCTCCTCCATCAAAAAAACCTAACATATTCCAGAGAAATCGATGTTGGTTTCAACAAATTTTTTTAAAATTTTACAAAAATCTGTACAAAAATCCAAAAATTCGAAGTTAATTTCAACTAAAATTACTCAAATGCAGCTCCTTTATCAAAAAAACCTAACATATTCCAGAAAAATCGAAGTTGGTTCCAACAAAATTTTTTAAAATTTGACAAGCATCTGTACAAAAATCCCAAAATTCGAAGTTAATTTCAACTAAAATTACTCAAATGCAGCTTCTCTATCCAAAAAACCTAACATAATCCAGAAAAATCGAAGTTGGTTTCAACAAAATTTTTTAAAATTTCAGAAAAATCTGTACAAAAATCCAAAAATTCGAAGTTAATTTCAACTAAAATTACTCAAATGCAGCTCCTCTATCAAAAAAACTTTACATAATCCAGAGAAATCGATGTTGGTTTCAACAAATTTTTTTAAAATTTTACAAAAATCTGTACAAAAATCCAAAAATTCGAAGTTAATTTCAACTAAAATTACTCAAATGCAGCTCCTCTATCAAAAAAACCTAACATAATCCAGAAAAATCGAAGTAGGTTTAAATAAAATTTTTTAAAATTTGATAAAAATCTGTACAAAAATCCAAAAATTCGAAGTTATTTTCAACTAAAAATACTCAAATGCAGCTCCTCTATCAAAAAAACTTTACATAATCCAGAAAAATCGAAGTTGGTTTCAACAAAATTTTTTAAAATTTGACAAACATCTGTTCAAAAATCCCAAAATTCGAAGTTAATTTCAACTAAAATTACTCAAATGCAGCTTCTCTATCCAAAAAACCTAACATAATCCAGAAAAATCGAAGTTGGTTTCAACAAAATTTTTTAAAATTTGACAAGCATCTGTACAAAAATCCCAAAATTCGAAGTTAATTTCAACTAAAATTACTCAAATGCAGCTCCTCTATCAAAAAAACTTTACATAATCCAGAACAATCGAAGTTGGTTTCAACAAAATTTTTTAAAATTTGTCAAAAATCTGTACAAAAATCTAAAAATTCGAAGTTAATTTCAACTAAAATTACTCAAATGCAGCTCCTCTATCAAAAAAAGCTAACATAATCCAGAAAAATCGAAGTAGGTTTAAACAAAATTTTTTAAAATTTGACAAAAATCTGTACAAAAATCCCAAAATTCGAAGTTAATTTCAACTAAAATTACTCAAATGCAGCTCCTCTATCAAAAAAACCTAACATAATCCAGAAAAATCGAAGTAGGTTTCAACAAAATTTTTTAAAATTTGACAAAAATCTGTACAATAATCCAAAAATTCGAAGTTATTTTCAACTAAAAATACTCAAATGCAGCTCCTCTATCAAAAAAACCTAACATAATCCAGAAAAATCGAAGTGGGTTCCAACAAAATTTTTTAAAATTTGACAAAAATCTGTACAAAAATCCAAAAATTCGAAGTTAATTTCAACTAAAATTACTCAAATGCAGCTCCTCTATAAAAAAAACCTAACATAATCCAGAAAAATCGAAGTAGGTTTAAACAAAATTTTTTAAAATTTGACAAACATCTGTACAAAAATCCCAAAAATCGAAGTTAATTTCAACTAAAATTACTCAAATGGAGCTCCTCTATCCAAAAAACCTAACATAATCCAGAAAAATCGAAGTTGGTTTCAACAAAATTTATTAAAATTTGACAAAACTCTGTAGATGAATCCAAAAATTCGAAGTTAATTTCAACTAAAATTACTCAAATGCAGCTCCTCTATCAAAAAAACTTTACATAATCCAGAGAAATCGATGTTGGTTTCAACAAATTTTTTTAAAATTTTACAAAAATCTGTACAAAAATCCAAAAATTCGAAGTTAATTTCAACTAAAATTACTCAAATGCAGCTCCTCTATCAAAAAAACCTAACATAATCCAGAAAAATCGAAGTAGGTTTAAATAAAATTTTTTAAAATTTGATAAAAATCTGTACAAAAATCCAAAAATTCGAAGTTATTTTCAACTAAAAATACTCAAATGCAGCTCCTCTATCAAAAAAACCTAACATAATCCAGAAAAATCGAAGTGGGTTCCAACAAAATTTTTTAAAATTTGACAAACATCTGTACAAAAATCCCAAAATTCGAAGTTAATTTCAACTAAAATTACTCAAATGCAGCTCCTTTATCAAAAAAACCTAACATAATCCAGAAAAATCGAAGTTGGTTCCAACCAAATTTTTTAAAATTTCACAAAAATCTGTACAAAAATCCAAAAATTCGAAGTTAATTTCAACTAAAATTACTCAAATGCAGCTCCTCTATCAAAAAAACTTTACATAATCCAGAAAAATCGAAGTTGGTTTCAACAAAATTTTTTAAAATTTCACAAAAATCTGAACAAAAATCCAAAAATTCGAAGTTAATTTCAACTAAAATTACTCAAATGCAGCTCCTCTATCAAAAAAACTTTACATAATCCAGAAAAATCGAAGTTGGTTTCAACAAAATTTTTTAAAATTTGACAAGCATCTGTACAAAAATCCCAAAATTCGAAGTTAATTTCAACTAAAATTACTCAAATGCAGCTCCTCTATCAAAAAAACTTTACATAATCCAGAACAATCGAAGTTGGTTTCAACAAAATTTTTTAAAATTTGTCAAAAATCTGTACAAAAATCTAAAAATTCGAAGTTAATTTCAACTAAAATTACTCAAATGCAGCTCCTCTATCAAAAAAAGCTAACATAATCCAGAAAAATCGAAGTAGGTTTAAACAAAATTTTTTAAAATTTGACAAAAATCTGTACAAAAATCCCAAAATTCGAAGTTAATTTCAACTAAAATTACTCAAATGCAGCTCCTCTATCAAAAAAACCTAACATAATCCAGAAAAATCGAAGTAGGTTTCAACAAAATTTTTTAAAATTTGACAAAAATCTGTACAATAATCCAAAAATTCGAAGTTATTTTCAACTAAAAATACTCAAATGCAGCTCCTCTATCAAAAAAACCTAACATAATCCAGAAAAATCGAAGTGGGTTCCAACAAAATTTTTTAAAATTTGACAAAAATCTGTACAAAAATCCAAAAATTCGAAGTTAATTTCAACTAAAATTACTCAAATGCAGCTCCTCTATAAAAAAAACCTAACATAATCCAGAAAAATCGAAGTAGGTTTAAACAAAATTTTTTAAAATTTGACAAACATCTGTACAAAAATCCCAAAAATCGAAGTTAATTTCAACTAAAATTACTCAAATGGAGCTCCTCTATCCAAAAAACCTAACATAATCCAGAAAAATCGAAGTTGGTTTCAACAAAATTTATTAAAATTTGACAAAACTCTGTAGATGAATCCAAAAATTCGAAGTTAATTTCAACTAAAATTACTCAAATGCAGCTCCTCTATCAAAAAAACTTTACATAATCCAGAGAAATCGATGTTGGTTTCAACAAATTTTTTTAAAATTTTACAAAAATCTGTACAAAAATCCAAAAATTCGAAGTTAATTTCAACTAAAATTACTCAAATGCAGCTCCTCTATCAAAAAAACCTAACATAATCCAGAAAAATCGAAGTAGGTTTAAATAAAATTTTTTAAAATTTGATAAAAATCTGTACAAAAATCCAAAAATTCGAAGTTATTTTCAACTAAAAATACTCAAATGCAGCTCCTCTATCAAAAAAACCTAACATAATCCAGAAAAATCGAAGTGGGTTCCAACAAAATTTTTTAAAATTTGGCAAACATCTGTACAAAAATCCCAAAATTCGAAGTTAATTTCAACTAAAATTACTCAAATGCAGCTCCTTTATCAAAAAAACCTAACATAATCCAGAAAAATCGAAGTTGGTTCCAACCAAATTTTTTAAAATTTCACAAAAATCTGTACAAAAATCCAAAAATTCGAAGTTAATTTCAACTAAAATTACTCAAATGCAGCTCCTCTATCAAAAAAACTTTACATAATCCAGAAAAATCGAAGTTGGTTTCAACAAAATTTTTTAAAATTTCACAAAAATCTGAACAAAAATCCAAAAATTCGAAGTTAATTTCAACTAAAATTACTCAAATGCAGCTCCTCTATCAAAAAAACTTTACATAATCCAGAAAAATCGAAGTTGGTTTCAACAAAATTTTTTAAAATTTGACAAACATCTGTACAAAAATCCCAAAATTCGAAGTTAATTTCAACTAAAATTACTCAAATGCAGCTCCTTTATCAAAAAAACCTAACATATTCCAGAAAAATCGAAGTTGGTTCCAACAAAATTTTTTAAAATTTGACAAGCATCTGTACAAAAATCCCAAAATTCGAAGTTAATTTCAACTAAAATTACTCAAATGCAGCTTCTCTATCCAAAAAACCTAACATAATCCAGAAAAATCGAAGTTGGTTTCAACAAAATTTTTTAAAATTTCAGAAAAATCTGTACAAAAATCCAAAAATTCGAAGTTAATTTCAACTAAAATTACTCAAATGCAGCTCCTCTATCAAAAAAACTTTACATAATCCAGAAAAATCGAAGTTGGTTTCAACAAAATTTTTTAAAATTTGTCAAAAATCTGTACAAAAATCTAAAAATTCGAAGTTAATTTCAACTAAAATTACTCAAATGCAGCTCCTCTATCAAAAAAACCTAACATAATCCAGAAAAATCGAAGTAGGTTTAAACAAAATTTTTTAAAATTTGACAAAAATCTGTACAAAAATCCCAAAATTCGAAGTTAATTTCAACTAAAATTACTCATGTAACGTCCCAACATTTTTCGCGCGGTACTATTCAGAAAATCTATTAAAAATCTCAGAATCACTCCACCAATGTCCCTCAAATTCAATTATTACCCCTTTTCCCCAATCGCTGATCACCTCGATGATGTACCTTAGCGGTCCCCATCTCGAGATGGTCAGTACGAAACCTCCTTCACTTATTCGCCCAACGAGGCACGAATTCCCTCCTCAAAACTAAATCTAAACAAGTCCCTCGCCCCAAAATCTTCTTAAACCGAGACCACGTCTCACTCCTTCTCTAAGACCCTCCAAATCCAAGCCATTCAAACCCCTTTCCCGTTAAAATACCCAAAATCCATGCGATGGGTTGAATATCTCCAAATACCGTTCATAAAAACCCAAGAAATCTAATTGCGACGCATATTCGGCGTACGTGACAGAAGAATGTCTATTAATAGACATTCAGTTTATAAAAACCCCGGAAGTCCTACTGCGACTAAATTCTTAAATGTGTCAAGGCCGATACCGCGCGTACCCCGCAACAAACATATAAATACGAGGTCCTGAGAGGCCGGAGTTTAGTATGTTCATGATTATTACCGATATTTTCAAGATTATTATCACCAGTATTTTCAATAGTACTACAAGTATTCATTTTAAGTGAAAATTATATAGTGAAACCATTAAAATCAGTTATCTACGGCTTCTACCGTAAGCAATCAATTATTATTATTATTATTCATTATATCATTCCCATTTATAATTTCGTATTATTATTGCTTATTGCGTTCACTTATTATCTTGTATTTATAACTTTCATTTCGTCTATTGCTTTCGCGTATTAACGCTTATTATTTTCATATTATTCTATTTACTTAAAGTTTATCGTATATATATATATATATAATTGAATTACTACTACTTTTCTATACGCTTACTGCGATCATTTATATTTTGTATTATTACTATTACTACTTTCTATATATGTGCTTATTGTAATCATTTCCTTTAATTATCGCATATTGTATTTCATATTCATACTTTTATATTGTACTAATCACAATTTATATAAATGTCATGTGCTAATGCTCGCTGTCAAACGCATTTCTATAACAATTAACTGCTTTTGCATTAACGATGCATGGCATATTATCGTACCTTGAATAAACAAACGTTCTTGTTTAAATCACGCTTTGAATTATTGTGTCTAATCTCCGGTTGCGAATATCCTCAAACCAAAACAAACTGCAGCAACAGCTGATCTCGATCAGTGAACGCTAAAGCCCCAGTTGTGTTTACAAACATACTATTGCACGAGCCGTGCTATTCACGGAAATATTATAAGTGATTTTCTCTACATAAATGCAACGTTAAAATCAAAACAAGAGTGCTAACGGGTGTCCCCGAATACCATTCGCCTTTAAACCTTCCCTGATCGATTAGTGTGCTGGATGTCAGATTCGCGCCTGATCTATCCTTTAGCTTTAGAGTGCAGGATGTAAGATTCGCGCCTGGCTTTCCTCAAAAACCCTCAGTGTGCTGGATTACAGATTCGCGCCTGATTCCTCTAAAAACCTCAGCGTGACGGATTTAATATTCGCGCCTGGCTTTCCTCAAAAACCATCAGTGTGCTGGATTACAGATTCGCGCCTGATTCCTCTAAAAACCTCAGCGTGACGGATTTAATATTCGCGCCTGACTCCTCTAAAACACTCAGTGTGCTGGATCACAGATTCGCGCCTGACTCCTCAAAAACCCTCAGAGTGACGGATTTAATATTCGCGCCTAAGTTCCCACAAAATCTCAGAGTGCTGGATTTTAGATTCGCGCCTGAGTCCATTCTACCCCACATGTCATTGTCCCCAAAAGACCTCACCCGGGACGTGACATATTTTTGGTGACAGCGGTGTGGGATTTACGTTTACCGTTGATAAGAAATAGATTCTGTGACGCGGTACCCACAAAGTCCCACTATTTAAAATGTGCATTGAACACCCTAGTCGGTGTCAACCATCTTACCGGAGCCGCAGATTACAAAGTTTGACGGCATATTTAAACGCACTAACCTGCATTTCGGGAGGCGTAGCTGCAACCATTGACGGCAGCGAGATTTGCCTAAAGTGCTCTAGCCTAATGCCCACGGATACGGTAGAAGTATACTGGACCCATTATTATTATACGTATAGAACTCCTGTCTATTGCCCTCGGTGCAGAAAATCATTAATTCCAGAACGCCCAATAAGAAACTGCATCGAGTGCTTTGAAAGTTATTTGCTCTCGAATAAGAGCTACCGTCGGTTCGATAATTATCAAGAATAACTATAGTTATACCCCGATTTGTAAATAACGGCTGCCGGTCGCCGAAAGTATTAAAATCCTTCAAAACGCCACTTAAGAAATACAAAGTATCATGTCCTTGTACGGCGATACCGAGGACTCTCGCATTATGGCTCAAAACGCGGGTCCTTCCCCTAACACTGTAGTTACAGCAATCGCTGAAAAAAGGGAGCAGGTGCAATTAATACAGCAAAAGCAAGCCGAAATTGAAAACTTGTACGCGGAATTTGTCGTAGACCGGGAATCTAATACGCGTTCAGGCGTAGTCTCCGGTTCGGACGGCCCCGCGTTGGAAGGTCTCTCCAGGCGGATTCAAACCATTCGCGGAATGATGGAAAAACTTCTTGCACCCCCGCCAACGGCGAATAATTTTGCCACTCCTGGTTCCTCACGTTTCGATAGGAAACCAATAATAAATTATAATAATATTCCGGACCAGGATCCAACACCCCAGATCACGTTAAAAGACGCCATAGAAACCGTCCCTAATTTTAACGGTTACAACATATCCGTTTTGCAATTCGCAAGAGCCTGCAATAGGGCTAAGGCTCTGATTCCCTCGCAAGCCGAACCCCAGCTAGCGAGGTTGTTGACAAATAAACTGCAAGACCACGCTTGCTTGGCCGTTGAGGATAGGGTTTTTGACTCCGTGAATGATTTAATAAAACAACTCAAACGAACATTCTCCCCCGCGAAAACTTCGGACCACTATCGTGGGGAACTTGCCAATATTATTAAAGGACCTAACGAACACGTACTAGAATACATCTCGCGTGTTAAGGATCTCCGATTCGCTATTTTGGAAGAGGACAGAGAATATTATCGCGACTTCGCACGGAATCACCCCGATGACTTAGATCGTTTAACGTTGGACTCATTTGTGGATGGCCTTCCTCCCCATATGCGAACAAGACTATTCCAACATAATTTCGAAACGCTCGATGAAGCTTTCGAGCTAGCTGTACTCGTGGATAAGAAGATTGAAAGGGACCATCAAAGGTTTTCCGAACAAGAGGCTCCTAAATTAATATGTCAAATTTGTAATAAGACAGGACACGACGCACTGTCCTGCAGAAGTAACAAAAAAATAGCCTCCCAACCGTCCGAACGATATCCCCAAAACCGAGTTGCGGGATATGGTAATCAGGCCCCTAACCCTTTGCTCCCTTACTGGGACAAAACTCGACCTCCTCCCTCAAGACCTACGGAGGTGCGAATCTGCGATTATTGCAAGAAGCCCGGACACGCGATCTCAGAATGCAGAAAACGCATCTTGCCCAACCACAGGGACCCTAGAACCTTGTGGGAAATGGAATCAGAAAGTACCCCGTCGGGCACCGACGGATACGAACAGTGGAGTGGGCCAAACAGGAGCGCACCCACTTACGATTTAACCGAAGACACAAGCAATACCGTAAAAACCGGTATCATTCAAATAAAAAAAATTGGTCAGGCCCCGTCTGTGAGAATTCACTCACCAGACGTCCGGAAAACAGCCGATGTAATGATCAACACCAGTACTGGGGTAAATGTGCCAAAATTTCAGGACATCAATCCGACGCAAGTGCTATTAAGTGGCACCTCTCTGGACCCAGTTTCCACCCTTGGAACAATAAGGGTACTACCAAAAGAGACTAAGACGTCTAAATGCGTCACTCCTATCCCAGCCCTAACAAAAATCAAGTCCCTCTTACCCCAGGATCCGTCGATCCACCACATCGAGGCATCCGTGAAGGTGCACTCACTACCATCCCTTTTGCATTACGCTAAATCAACCCTTCCCATAAAACCCCATGAGTCTCTCGCGGTTACGCTGAAACCGGACCGACAGAAAATCCACGCTGTCCTGAACTACTCAGCACCTTGCACACCCGAAGGAATTAAAAATTGCCTCGGACTGTCTAGATACTACATGACGTTTATCCCGGAATTGTCTGAAACGGCTCGGCCTTTGACCTCACTACGGAAGAAAGACACTCCATTTGACTGGAGATCGTCCCAACAAACCGCTTCTAACCACTTAAAGTCGGCATTGCCGAAGGTACCAATCTCGCAATGTCCGAACTTTGAAATGGAATTCCGTGTCACTACAGACGCCCATAAAAATGCTATAGGAGGGATATTAAGCCAGAAAATTGTTAGAAAAACCCTGCCAATCACTTACACCCCCTGCATTCTGAATAACGAGAAAATTTTACAAAAATCAATCTCCGAAAAACACCCGAATCCCGGGAAAAGCGATAAAGTCACTGAAAATTCACCTCGTAAACCTCCTGTAAGCGGAAAATGCTCCAAACGACCACGCGAAAAATCGGACGACGACTTGGAAGACAGGTCCAAACATAAGCCAAGCAGCTCCAAGAGGCCTCGATTCTCCAGTTCACCGATCCATGTGGCAACGAGCGAAAGCAACCCCGTCGACCCTGCAATTCCCACATCCAACGCTCACCTTAGAAAAGAATCGAAAAGGATTAAACTGCACAGAAAGATGCGCCGGAAAATATCACCTGTAGAAATTCCACTACGGTTCCCCCCAGAAAACATACGTGAACGACTACCTATAACAAAAGCAAACAACACTTATAAATTACCCATACAGGGTTTATTCGTAAAATATTTAGTGTGCGTGTTTCTCAGCCTATTAACATTAATTAAGACCGCTGATGTATTCATTAAAAATTTCATTTATCACTTCGGAGCTCTTAGAGCCATTCTCACCGACCAAGCAGCACAAAATACTCGCAATTTCACGAAAGCAGTACCACGGGAATGTAAAATGCAACAATTCCGAACCAGAGACTTTCACCCACAGACAAACGGCTCTTTAGAGAGATTGCATCTCATTGTGACCGAATGCTTAAAATTGTTAATCGGTAGATACAGTGACTGGTACGAATGGATTAACTTGTCCGCATTCTCATATAATACTGGTGTCCACGAGGGCACTGGATACACAAAGCATGAACTATTTTTCGCGAAATTTGCAATACCCAGCCGGACCCCGGTTCTGGAAGTCAATGAAAATGAAACATATCTTGGTTGCCTTTCAAAACTGAGTAAGAAACTGCGAAATAAAAGACATTATGATCACCCTGCCCACGTGCGCGAGAGTCCCGGTTGACCGCAAGTCAACACAAACTTTAATCATTTTTCTATCATAGATAGTTACTACTGCAACATTTATTGCAACCACCATTAAATACGCGGCTATGCCGTCCAAAGGAAGGAAGGAAAATCACATCCCTCCTCCCTAAAGTCATCTCATATATCATCATCAGGGAGGCGTCTCCGCAGACAGTAATCACCATCGATGACTCCCTCTCCACCAACATCAGTCAACTGAAAGCAGCTCCAAGAAGACACTACCCCTTCGCCCCGTATAGACCCCTCTTACAAAACAAACCACCCGTACCTTATGGTAAGAAATGTACCCATTTCTTCATATAAGGGGGAAGGTGTAACGTCCCAACATTTTTCGCGCGGTACTATTCAGAAAATCTATTAAAAATCTCAGAATCACTCCACCAAAGTCCCTCAAATTCAATTATTACCCCTTTTCCCCAATCGCTGATCACCTCGATGATGTACCTTAGCGGTCCCCATCTCGAGATGGTCAGTACGAAACCTCCTTCACTTATTCGCCCAACGAGGCACGAATTCCCTCCTCAAAACTAAATCTAAACAAGTCCCTCGCCCCAAAATCTTCTTAAACCGAGACCACGTCTCACTCCTTCTCTAAGACCCTCCAAATCCAAGCCATTCAAACCCCTTTCCCGTTAAAATACCCAAAATCCATGCGATGGGTTGAATATCTCCAAATACCGTTCATAAAAACCCAAGAAATCTAATTGCGACGCATATTCGGCGTACGTGACAGAAGAATGTCTATTAATAGACATTCAGTTTATAAAAACCCCGGAAGTCCTACTGCGACTAAATTCTTAAATGTGTCAAGGCCGATACCGCGCGTACCCCGCAACAAACATATAAATACGAGGTCCTGAGAGGCCGGAGTTTAGTATGTTCATGATTATTACCGATATTTTCAAGATTATTATCACCAGTATTTTCAATAGTACTACAAGTATTCATTTTAAGTGAAAATTATATAGTGAAACCATTAAAATCAGTTATCTACGGCTTCTACCGTAAGCAATCAATTATTATTATTATTATTCATTATATCATTCCCATTTATAATTTCGTATTATTATTGCTTATTGCGTTCACTTATTATCTTGTATTTATAACTTTCATTTCGTCTATTGCTTTCGCGTATTAACGCTTATTATTTTCATATTATTCTATTTACTTAAAGTTTATCGTATATATATATATAATTGAATTACTACTACTTTTCTATACGCTTACTGCGATCATTTATATTTTGTATTATTACTATTACTACTTTCTATATATGTGCTTATTGTAATCATTTCCTTTAATTATCGCATATTGTATTTCATATTCATACTTTTATATTGTACTAATCACAATTTATATAAATGTCATGTGCAAATGCTCGCTGTCAAACGCATTTCTATAACAATTAACTGCTTTTGCATTAACGATGCATGGCATATTATCGTACCTTGAATAAACAAACGTTCTTGTTTAAATCACGCTTTGAATTATTGTGTCTAATCTCCGGTTGCGAATATCCTCAAACCAAAACAAACTGCAGCAACAGCTGATCTCGATCAGTGAACGCTAAAGCCCCAGTTGTGTTTACAAACATACTATTGCACGAGCCGTGCTATTCACGGAAATATTATAAGTGATTTTCTCTACATAAATGCAACGTTAAAATCAAAACAAGAGTGCTAACGGGTGTCCCCGAATACCATTCGCCTTTAAACCTTCCCTGATCGATTAGTGTGCTGGATGTCAGATTCGCGCCTGATCTATCCTTTAGCTTTAGAGTGCAGGATGTAAGATTCGCGCCTGGCTTTCCTCAAAAACCCTCAGTGTGCTGGATTACAGATTCGCGCCTGATTCCTCTAAAAACCTCAGCGTGACGGATTTAATATTCGCGCCTGGCTTTCCTCAAAAACCATCAGTGTGCTGGATTACAGATTCGCGCCTGATTCCTCTAAAAACCTCAGCGTGACGGATTTAATATTCGCGCCTGACTCCTCTAAAACACTCAGTGTGCTGGATCACAGATTCGCGCCTGACTCCTCAAAAACCCTCAGAGTGACGGATTTAATATTCGCGCCTAAGTTCCCACAAAATCTCAGAGTGCTGGATTTTAGATTCGCGCCTGAGTCCATTCTACCCCACATGTCATTGTCCCCAAAAGACCTCACCCGGGACGTGACACTCAAATGCAGCTCCTCTATCAAAAAAACCTAACATAATCCAGAAAAATCGAAGTGGGTTCCAACAAAATTTTTTAAAATTTGACAAAAATCTGTACAAAAATCCAAAAATTCGAAGTTAATTTCAACTAAAATTACTCAAATGCAGCTCCTCTATAAAAAAAAACCTAACATAATCCAGAAAAATCGTAGTAGGTTTAAACAAAATTTTTTAAAATTTGACAAACATCTGTACAAAAATCCCAAAAATCGAAGTTAATTTCAACTAAAATTACTCAAATGGAGCTCCTCTATCCAAAAAACCTAACATAATCCAGAAAAATCGAAGTTGGTTTCAACAAAATTTATTAAAATTTGACAAAACTATGTACAAGAATCCAAAAATTCGAAGTTAATTTCAACTAAAATTACTCAAATGCAGCTCCTCTATCAAAAAAACTTTACATAATCCAGAGAAATCGATGTTGGTTTCAACAAATTTTTTTAAAATTTTACAAAAATCTGTACAAAAATCCAAAAATTCGAAGTTAATTTCAACTAAAATTACTCAAATGCAGCTCCTCTATCAAAAAAACCTAACATAATCCAGAAAAATCGAAGTAGGTTTAAATAAAATTTTTTAAAATTTGATAAAAATCTGTACAAAAATCCAAAAATTCGAAGTTATTTTCAACTAAAAATACTCAAATGCAGCTCCTCTATCAAAAAAACCTAACATAATCCAGAAAAATCGAAGTGGGTTCCAACAAAATTTTTTAAAATTTGACAAACATCTGTACAAAAATCCCAAAATTCGAAGTTAATTTCAACTAAAATTACTCAAATGCAGCTCCTTTATCAAAAAAACCTAACATAATCCAGAAAAATCGAAGTTAGTTCCAACCAAATTTTTTAAAATTTTACAAAAATCTGTACAAAAATCCAAAAATTCGAAGTTAATTTCAACTAAAATTACTCAAATGCAGCTCCTCTATCAAAAAAACTTTACATAATCCAGAAAAATCGAAGTTGGTTTCAACAAAATTTTTTAAAATTTGACAAACATCTGTACAAAAATCCCAAAATTCGAAGTTAATTTCAACTAAAATTACTCAAATGCAGCTCCTCTATCAAAAAACCTAACATAATCCAGAAAAATCGAAGTAGGTTTAAACAAAATTGTTTAAAATTTGACAAAAATCTGTACAAAAATCCAAAAATTCGAAGTTATTTTCAACTAAAAATACTCAAATGCAGCTCCTCTATCAAAAAAACCTAACATAATACAGAAAATCGAAGTGGGTTCCAACAAAATTTTTTAAAATTTGACAAAAATCTGTACAAGAATCCAAAAATTCGAAGTTAATTTCAACTAAAATTACTCAAATGCAGCTTCTCTATCCAAAAAACCTAACATAATCCAGAAAAATCGAAGTTGGTTTCAACAAAATTTTTTAAAATTTCACAAAAATCTGTACAAAAATCCAAAAATTCGAAGTTAATTTCAACTAAAATTACTCAAATGCAGCTCCTCTATCAAAAAAACTTTACATAATCCAGAAAAAACGAAGTTGGTTTCAACAAAATTTTTTAAAATTTGTCAAAAATCTGTACAAAAATCTAAAAATTCGAAGTTAATTTCAACTAAAGTTACTCAAATGCAGCTCCTCTATCAAAAAAACCTAACATAATCCAGAAAAATCGAAGTAGGTTTAAACAAAATTTTTTAAAATTTGACAAAAATCTGTACAAAAATCCAAAAATTCGAAGTTATTTTCAACTAAAATTACTCAAATACAGCTCCTCTATCAAAAAACCTAACATAATTGAAAATAATTGAAAAATAATTGAAAAATAATTGAAAAATAATTGAAAAATAATTGAAAAATAATTGAAAAATAATTGAAAAATAATTGAAAAATAATTGAAAAATTATTGAAAAATAAATGGTAAAAATAATTGAAAAATAATTGAAAAGTAATTGAAAAATAATTTAAAAATAATTGAAAAATAATTGAAGAATAGTTGAAAAATAATTGAAAAATAATTGAAAAATAATTGAAAATAATTGAAAAATAATTGAAAAATAATTGAAAAAAAAAGAAAAATAATTGTAAAATAATTGAAAAATAATTGAAGAATATTTGAAAAATAATAGAAAAATAATTGGATAATAACAATTGAAAAATAATTGAAAAATAATTGAAAAATAGTTTTAAAATAATTGAAAAATAATTGAAAAATAATTGAAAAATTATTGAAAAATAAATGGTAAAAATAATTGAAAAATAATTGAAAAGTAATTGAAAAATAATTGAAAAATAATTGAAAAATAATTGAAAAATAATTGAAAAATATTTGAAAAATAATTGAAAATGAGTTGAAAAATAATTGAAAAATAATTGAAAAATAATTGAAAAATAATTGAAAAATAATTTTAAAATAATTTAAAAATAATTGAAAAATAAGTGAAAAATAATTGAAAAATAATTGAAAAATAATTGAAGAATAGTTGAAAAATAATTGATAAATAATTGAAAAATAATTGAAAACTAATTGAAAAATAATTGATAAATAATTGAAAAATAATTGAAAACTAATTGAAAAATAATTGAAAAATAATTGAAAAATAATTGAAGAATAGTTGAAAAATAATTGAAAAATAATTGAAAAATAATTGAAAAATAATTGAAAAATAATTGAAAAATGATTGAAAAATGATTGAAAAATAATTGAAAAATAATTGAAAAATAATTGCAAAATAATTGAAAAATAATTTAAAAATAATTGAAAAATAATTGAAAAATAGTTGGATAATAATAATTGAATAATAATTGAAAAATAATCGAAAAATAATTGAAGAATAGTTGAAAAATAATTGAAAAATAATTGAAAAATAATTGAAAAATAATTGAAGAATAGTTGAAAAATAATTGAATAATAGTTGAAAAATAATTGAAAAATAATTGAAAATTAATTGTAAAATAATTGAAAAATAATTGAAAAATAATTGAAAAATAATTGAAAAATAATTGAAAATATTTGAAAAATAATTGAAAATATTTGAAAAATAATTGAAAAATAATTGAAAAATAATTGAAGAATAGTTGAAAAATAATTGAAAAATAATTGAAAAAGAATTGAAAAATAATTGAAAAATAATTGAAAAATAATTGAAAAATAATTGAAAAATAATTGAAAAATAATTGAAAAATAATTGAAAAATAATTGAAAAAAATTGAAAAAAAAGAAAAATGATTGTAAAATAATTGAAAAATAATTGAAAAATAATTGAAAAATAATTGAAAAATAATTGAAGAATAGTTGAAAAACAATTGAAAAATAATTGAAAAATAATTGAAAAATAATTGAAAAATAATAGAAAAATAATTGAAGATTAGTTGAAAAATAATTGAAAAATAATTGAAAAATAATTGAAAAATAATTGAAAAATAGTTGAAAAATAGTTGAACAATAAGTGAAAAATAATTGAAAAATTATCGAAAAATAATTGAAAAATAATTGAAAAATAATTGAAAAATAATTGAAAAGTAATTGAAAAAAATTGAAAAATAATTGAAAAATAATTGAAAAATAATTGAAAAATAAGTGAAAAATAATTGAAAAATAATTGAAAAATAAGTGAAAAATAATTGAAAAATAATCGAAAAATAATTGAAAAATAATTGAAAAATAATTGAAAAATAATTGAAAAATAGTTGAAAAATAATTGAAAAATAATTGAAAAATAATGGAAAAATATTTGAAAAATATTTGAAAAGTAATTGAAAAATAATTGAAAAATAATTGAAAAATAGTTGAAAAATAGTTGAACAATAAGTGAAAAATAATTGAAAAATTATCGAAAAATAATTGAAAAATAATTGAAAAATAATTGAAAAATAATTGAAAAGTAATTGAAAAAAATTGAAAAATAATTGAAGAATAGTTGAAAAATAATTGAAAAATAATTGAAAATGAATTGAAAAATAATTGAAAAATAATTGAAAAATAATTGAAAAATAATTGAAAAATAATTGAAAAATAATTGAAAAATAATTGAAAAATAATTGAAAAATAATTGAAAAATAATTGAAAAATAATTGAAAAATAGTTGAAAAATAATTAAAAAATAATTGAAAAATAATGGAAAAATAATGGAAAAAAATTGAAAAATAATTGAAAAATAATTGAAAAATAATTGAAAAATAATTGAAAAATAATTGAAAAATAATTGAAAAATAATTGAAGAATAGTTGAAAAATAATTGATAAATAATTGAAAAATAATTGAAAACTAATTGAAAAATAATTGAAAAATAATTGAAAAATAATTGAAGAATAATTGAAAAATAATTGAAAAATAATTGGATAATAATAATTGAAAAATAATTGAAAAATAATTGAAAAAGAATTGAAAAAAATTGAAAAATAATTGTAAAATAATTGAAAAATAATTGAAGAATAGTTGAAAAATAATTGAAAAATAATTGAAAAATAATTTAAAACTAATTGAAAAATAATTGAAAAGTAATTGAAAAATAATTGAAAAATAATAGAAAAATAATTGAAAAATAATTGAAAAATAATTGAAAAATAATTGAAAAATAATTGAAAAATAATTGAAAAATAATTGAAAAATAATTGAAAAATAATTGAAATTAATTGAAAAATAATTGAAAAATAATTGAAAAATAATTGAAAAATAATTGAAAAACAATTGAAAAATAATTGAAGAATAATTGAAAAATAATTGAAGAATAATTGAAAAATAATTGAAAAATAATTGGATAATAATAATTGAAAAATAATTGAAAAATAATTGAAAAATAATTGAAAAACAATTGAAAAATATTTGAAAACTAATTTAAAAGAAATTGAAGAATAATTGAAAAAGAATTGAAAAATAATTGGAAAATAATTGAAAAATAATTGGATAATAATAATTGAAAAATAATTGTAAAATAGTTTTAAAATAATTGAAAAATAATAGAAAATAATTGAAAAATAATTGAAAAATAATTGAAAAATAATAGAAAAATAATTGAAAAATAATTGAAAAATAATTGAAAAATAAATGAAAAATAATTGAAAAATAGTTGAAAAATAATTAAAAAATAATTGAAAAATAATTGAAAAATAATTGAAAAAAAATTGAAAAAAATTGAAGAATAATTGAAAAATAATTGAAAAATAATTGAAAAATAATTGAAGAATAGTTGAAAAATAATTGATAAATAATTGAAAAATAATTGAAAACTAATTGAAAAATAATTGATAAATAATTGAAAAATAATTGAAAACTAATTGAAAAATAATTGAAAAATAATTGAAAAATAATTGAAGAATAGTTGAAAAATAATTGAAAAATAATTGAAAAATAATTGAAAAATAATTGAAAAATAATTGAAAAATGATTGAAAAATGATTGAAAAATAATTGAAAAATAATTGAAAAATAATTGCAAAATAATTGAAAAATAATTTAAAAATAATTGAAAAATAATTGAAAAATAGTTGGATAATAATAATTGAATAATAATTGAAAAATAATCGAAAAATAATTGAAGAATAGTTGAAAAATAATTGAAAAATAATTGAAAAATAATTGAAAAATAATTGAAGAATAGTTGAAAAATAATTGAATAATAGTTGAAAAATAATTGAAAAATAATTGAAAATTAATTGTAAAATAATTGAAAAATAATTGAAAAATAATTGAAAAATAATTGAAAAATAATTGAAAATATTTGAAAAATAATTGAAAATATTTGAAAAATAATTGAAAAATAATTGAAAAATAATTGAAGAATAGTTGAAAAATAATTGAAAAATAATTGAAAAAGAATTGAAAAATAATTGAAAAATAATTGAAAAATAATTGAAAAATAATTGAAAAATAATTGAAAAATAATTGAAAAATAATTGAAAAATAATTGAAAAAAATTGAAAAAAAAGAAAAATGATTGTAAAATAATTGAAAAATAATTGAAAAATAATTGAAAAATAATTGAAAAATAATTGAAGAATAGTTGAAAAACAATTGAAAAATAATTGAAAAATAATTGAAAAATAATTGAAAAATAATAGAAAAATAATTGAAGATTAGTTGAAAAATAATTGAAAAATAATTGAAAAATAATTGAAAAATAATTGAAAAATAGTTGAAAAATAGTTGAACAATAAGTGAAAAATAATTGAAAAATTATCGAAAAATAATTGAAAAATAATTGAAAAATAATTGAAAAATAATTGAAAAGTAATTGAAAAAAATTGAAAAATAATTGAAAAATAATTGAAAAATAATTGAAAAATAAGTGAAAAATAATTGAAAAATAATTGAAAAATAAGTGAAAAATAATTGAAAAATAATCGAAAAATAATTGAAAAATAATTGAAAAATAATTGAAAAATAATTGAAAAATAGTTGAAAAATAATTGAAAAATAATTGAAAAATAATGGAAAAATATTTGAAAAATATTTGAAAAGTAATTGAAAAATAATTGAAAAATAATTGAAAAATAGTTGAAAAATAGTTGAACAATAAGTGAAAAATAATTGAAAAATTATCGAAAAATAATTGAAAAATAATTGAAAAATAATTGAAAAATAATTGAAAAGTAATTGAAAAAAATTGAAAAATAATTGAAGAATAGTTGAAAAATAATTGAAAAATAATTGAAAATGAATTGAAAAATAATTGAAAAATAATTGAAAAATAATTGAAAAATAATTGAAAAATAATTGAAAAATAATTGAAAAATAATTGAAAAATAATTGAAAAATAATTGAAAAATAATTGAAAAATAATTGAAAAATAGTTGAAAAATAATTAAAAAATAATTGAAAAATAATGGAAAAATAATGGAAAAAAATTGAAAAATAATTGAAAAATAATTGAAAAATAATTGAAAAATAATTGAAAAATAATTGAAAAATAATTGAAAAATAATTGAAGAATAGTTGAAAAATAATTGATAAATAATTGAAAAATAATTGAAAACTAATTGAAAAATAATTGAAAAATAATTGAAAAATAATTGAAGAATAATTGAAAAATAATTGAAAAATAATTGGATAATAATAATTGAAAAATAATTGAAAAATAATTGAAAAAGAATTGAAAAAAATTGAAAAATAATTGTAAAATAATTGAAAAATAATTGAAGAATAGTTGAAAAATAATTGAAAAATAATTGAAAAATAATTTAAAACTAATTGAAAAATAATTGAAAAGTAATTGAAAAATAATTGAAAAATAATAGAAAAATAATTGAAAAATAATTGAAAAATAATTGAAAAATAATTGAAAAATAATTGAAAAATAATTGAAAAATAATTGAAAAATAATTGAAAAATAATTGAAAAATAATTGAAAAATAATTGAAATTAATTGAAAAATAATTGAAAAATAATTGAAAAATAATTGAAAAATAATTGAAAAACAATTGAAAAATAATTGAAGAATAATTGAAAAATAATTGAAGAATAATTGAAAAATAATTGAAAAATAATTGGATAATAATAATTGAAAAATAATTGAAAAATAATTGAAAAATAATTGAAAAACAATTGAAAAATATTTGAAAACTAATTTAAAAGAAATTGAAGAATAATTGAAAAAGAATTGAAAAATAATTGGAAAATAATTGAAAAATAATTGGATAATAATAATTGAAAAATAATTGTAAAATAGTTTTAAAATAATTGAAAAATAATAGAAAATAATTGAAAAATAATTGAAAAATAATTGAAAAATAATAGAAAAATAATTGAAAAATAATTGAAAAATAATTGAAAAATAAATGAAAAATAATTGAAAAATAGTTGAAAAATAATTAAAAAATAATTGAAAAATAATTGAAAAATAATTGAAAAAAAATTGAAAAAAATTGAAGAATAATTGAAAAATAATTGAAAAATAATTGAAAAATAATTGAAGAATAGTTGAAAAATAATTGATAAATAATTGAAAAATAATTGAAAACTAATTGAAAAATAATTGAAAAATAATTGAAAAATAATTGAACAATAGTTGAAAAATAATTGAAAAATAATTGAAAAATAATTGAAAAATAATTGAAAAATAATAGAAAAATAATTGAAAAATAATTGAAAAAAAATTGAAAAATAATTGAAAAATAATTGAAAAATAATTGAAAAATGATTGAAAAATAATTGAAAAATAATTGAAAAATAATTTAAAATAATTTAATAATAATTGAAAAATAATTGAGAAATAATTGAAAAATAATTGAAAAATAATTGAAGAAAAGTTGAAAATAATTGATAAATAATTGGAAAATAATTGAAAAATAATTGAAAAATAATTGAAAAATAATTGAAAAATAATTGAAAAATAATTGAAAAATAATTGAAAAATAATTGAAAAATAATTGAAGAATAGTTGAAAAATAATTGATAAATAATTGAAAAATAATTGAAAACTAATTGAAAAATAATTGAAAAATAATTGAAAAATAATTGAACAATAGTTGAAAAATAATTGAAAAATAATTGAAAAATAATTTAAAATAATTTAATAATAATTGAAAAATAATTGACAAATAATTGAAAAATAATTGAAAAATAATTGAAAAATAATTGAAAAATAATTGAAAAATAATTGAAGTGTCACGTCCCGGGTGAGGTCTTTAGGGCTGTGGCATAGATGGGGTAATACTTGAGGGAACGCAGGCGCGAATGCCAGATTCGTGGCTCTGCGGAAGATATAAATTCTGGCTCGAATGCAGGATTCGTGCACGGAACGTCTGAGGGTATGCAGGCGCGAATGCCAGATTCGTGACACTGCGGAAGGTAGGAATTCAGGCACGAATACCAGATTCGTAGCACCGAACGTTCTTAGGAATACAGGCGCGAATGCCAGATTCGTGGCACTGCGGAGAGTAGGATTCAGGCACGAATACCAGATTCGTAGCACCGAACGTTCTTAGGAATACAGGCGCGAATGCCAGATTCGTGGCACTGCGGAGAGTAGGATTCAGGCACGAATACCAGATTCGTAGCACCGAACGTTCTTAGGAATACAGGCGCGAATGCCAGATTCGTGGCACTGCGGAGAGCAGGATTTTAGGCGCGAATACCAGATTCGTAGCACTGAACGACCAGGGAATGGTTAGATTGTTATGATTTGGGGTAACACCCGTTAGCACTTTATTTTGGTTTTGCCTAATTGGATTTACTGCTGCATAGGCACAAAAAGTTACTCGTAATATTTCTGCGAAATTCGTCTGGACGTGCAGCTATACACAGGCTATGCAAAGATATGTTTGTAAACACAGTCACTGCTCCCGAGCTCGCGAATCGGAATCAGCTGTTTCACTAACTCGTGTATTTGGATTTTAGATGTTTCGTACCAGTGGTTGAACACAAATAAGTTGAAGCGTGATTTAAAACAAAGCGGTTTATTAACTTTGTTAGAGCGGTTATTATGCGTGGGGTTTTAGCATTCACATATAATATTTATAATATGATTGTAACATTTATATGTATGTATGGACATGAGGTACGATATAAATCATAGAATAATATGTGGTTATAAGACAAATATATATAATCAAAATAAACGTTAACAAGATTATATAAAAGTAATAGTATTAGTAATACAAAATATGTATGATTGCAATAAGCATAGATAAATGAAATAATACGGAAATGTTATTGCAATAAGCATAGATAAATGAAATAATACGGAAATGTTATTGCAATAAGCATAGATAAATGAAATAATACATAAATGGTATATGGTATGGAGGCGATATGCACAATAATAGATAATAATAAATGCTTACAGTATTTGCCGTAGAGCACTGAATTTACACTTTGTATATTTTTATAAAAGAGATACTTTCACAGTAATTACTGTCGAAGAAGAGTTTCGCTATTGAAGTTTGTCGATGAAAAGAGAGTCCTGGCCTCTCGGTCCTTCGTATTTATAAGATTTTCGCGGGGTCCTTGCGGGGTTGTATGCGGTAAGGACCTTGACACAATTTCCGAATTATGCGTAGTAGGACTTCCGGGGTTTTTCTATAATATTCTATTATTAGAATACATTTACGGCACGTACGCCAGGTATTCTTCGCAGTTAGGCTTCTTGGGTTTTTATGAACGGTATTTGGAGATATTCAACTCGTCGAAGGGATTTTGGGTGTTTTATAGGAAAGGGGTTAAAGTGGCTTGGACTCGGAGGGTCTTAGAGAAGGAGTGAGACGTGGTCTCGGTTTAAGAAGATTTTGGGGCGAGGGACTTGTTTCGATTTAGTTTTGAGGAGGGAATTCGTGCCTCGTTGGGCGAATAAGTGAAGGAGGTTTCGTACTGACCATCTCGAGATGGGGACCGCTAAGGTACATTATTAAATAGGAACGTGCGAAAATTAGTGGGACGTCACACCTCCCCCCCTATATGAAGAAATGCGTAGCATTTCTTAACATAGGGTTTGGGGTGGTTTTGTTTTTGTAAGAGGGGTCTATACGGGGCGAAGGGGTAGTGGCTTCTTGGAGCTGCTTTCTGTTGATTGATGTTGGTGGAGAGGGAGTCATCTATGGTGATGATAGTCTGCGGAGACGCCTCCCTGATGATGACATATGAGATGATTTTAGCGAGGAGGGATGTGATTTTCCTTCCTTTCCTCTTTTTGAATGATGATTGCAATAAATGTTGCAGTAGCAACTATCTATTGTAGAAAAATGATTAAAGTATTTTGTTGTTTTGGGGTCAACCGGGACTCTCGCACACGTGGGCGGGACGGTCATAATGTCTTTTGTGCCGCAAGTTCCTACTCAGTTTCGAAAGGCAACCTAAATATGTTTCGTTTTCATTCTTTTCGATGACCGGGGTCTGGCTAGGTATTGCAAGTTTTGCGAAAAATAGTTCATGCTTTGTGTATCCAGTGTGGACACGTTAAGGACAGGATGCGGACAAGTTAATCCATTCGTACCAGTCACTGTATTTACTGATTAACAATTTTAAGCATTCGGTGACAACGAGATGCAATCTTTCTAAAGAGCCGTTAGTCTGTGGGTGAAAGTCTCTGGTTCGGAATTGTTGCATTTTACATTCCCGTGGTACTGCTTTCGCGAAATTTCGAGTAAAATGTGCTGCTTGGTCGGTGAGAATGGCTCTAAGAGCTCCGAAGTGATAACTGGAAATTTTAATGAATACGTCAGCGGTCTTAATAAATGTTAATAGGCTGAGAAACGCGCACACTAAATATTTTATGAATAAATTCTGGATAGGTAATTTATAAGTGTTGTCTGCTTTTGTTTTAGGTAGTGGTTTACGTATGTTTTCTGGGGAGATTTGTAGTGGAATTTCTGCAGATGATGTTTTCCGGCGCATCTTTCTGTGCAGTTGAATCTTTTTACATTTTCTTCTAAAGTGAGCGTTGGATGTGGGAATTGCAGGGTCGACGGGGTTGCTTCCACTCGTCGCCACATGGACCGGAGAACTGGAGAACCGAGGCCGCTTGGGGTTGCTTGGCCTATGTTTTGACCTGTCTTCTAAGTCGTCGTCCGATTTTTCGCGCGGTCGCTTGGAGCATTTTCCGCTTGCAGGAGGTTTACTTGGAGAATCTTCAGCGACTTTATCGCTTTTCCCGGGATTCGGGTGATTTTCGGAGATTGATCTTTGTAAAATCTTCTCGTTATTTAAGATACAGGGGGTGTAAACGATTGGCAGGTTCTTTTTAACAACTGCCTGGTTTAATATCCCTCCTATAGTATTTTCAGAGGTACGGAATTCCAGCTCAAAGTTCGGATATTGCAGGATTGGTTCCTTCCGCAATGCCGACTTTAAGTGGTTAGAAGCGACTTTTTGGGACGATCCCCAGTCAAATGGAGTGTCCTTTTCCTGAAATGTGGTCAAAGGCCGAGCCGTTCTAGAGAATTCTGGGATAGACGTTATGTAATATCCGGTCAGTTCGAGGTAAATTGTAACTCTTTTGGGTTTGCAAGGTGCTGAGTAGTTCAGGACGGTTTGGATTTTCTGTCGGTCTGGTTTTAGTGTAACCGCGAGAGACTTATGGGAGGTTATGGGAAGGGCTGATTTTGCGTAATGCAAAAGGGGTTTGAGTGAGTGCACCTTCACGGATGCCTCGATGTGGTGGATCGACGGATCCTGGGGTAAGAGGGGCTTGATTTTTGTTAGGGCTGGGATAGGAGTGACGCATTTAGACGTCTTAGTCTCTTTTGGCAGTACCCTTATTGTTCCAAGGGTGGAAACTGGGTCCAGAGAGGTGCCACTTAATAGCACTTGCGTCGGATTGATGTCCTGAAATTTTGGCACATTTACCTCAGTATTTTTGTTGATTATGAACTCGGGTGTTTTCCGAAATTCTGGTGAATGAATTCTCACAGACGGGGCCTGACCAACTGTTTTCATTTGAATGATACCGGTTTTTACGGTATTGCTGGTGTTTTCGACTGAATCATAAGTGGGTGCGCTCCTGGTTGGCCTACTCCACGGTTCGCATCCGTCGGTACCCGACGGGGTATTTTTTGACTCTATTTCCCACAAACTTCTAGGATCCTTATGGATGGGCTTGATGCGTTTTCTGCATTCTGAGATCGCGTGTCCAGGCTTCTTGCAATAATCGCAGATACGCAATTCTGTAGGTCTTGAGGGAGGAGGTCGAGTTTTGTCCCAGTAAGGGAGCAAAGGATTAGGGGCCTGGTTACCATATTCCGTGGCTCGGTTTTGGGGATATCTTTCGGAAGGTTGGGAGGCAATTCTTTGGTTACTCCTACAGGACAGTGCGTCGTGTCCTGTCTTATTACAAATTTGACATATTAATTTAGGAGCTTTTTGTTCGGAAAACCGGAGACGGTCCCTCTCTATTTCTTTGTCCACGAAAACTGCCTGATCGAACGCTTCGTCGAGCGTTCCGAAGTTGCATCGTAGTAATCTCATCCTTATGTAGGGTGGAAGACCATCGACAAATGAATCTAGGGCTAGGCGATCCAGATCCTGAGGGTGATTTCGGGCGAAGTCGCGATAATTTTCACTATCTTCTTCTAGAATGGCGGATCGGAGATCTTTGACGCGTTGAATATATTCCAACATGTGCTCGTTGGTTCCTTTGATAACGTTTGCAAGTTCTCCTCGATAGTGATCTGATGTTTTCGCGGGGGAGAAGGTACGTTTTAATTGTTTTATTAAATCATTTACGGTGTCAAAGACCCGATCCTCAACGGCCAAGTACGCATGGTCTTGCAGTTTATTTGTCAACAACCTCGCTAGCTGGGGTTCGGCTTGCGAGGGAATCAGAGCCTTAGCCCTATTGCAGGCTCTCGCGAATTGCAAAACGGACATGTTGTAACCGTTAAACTTTGGGACCGCTTTTACGGCGTCTTTTAATGTGATCTGGGGTGTTGGATCCTGGTCCGGAACATTGTTATGATTAATTACCGGTTGAAGCGGTTGCCTATTGAAACGGGAGGAACCCGGTGTGGCAAAATTATTCGTAATTGGCGGGGGTACAAGAAGCTTTTCCAGCATTCCGTGGATGGTTTGAAGTTGGCTGGAGAAACCTTCCCACGCGGGGCCATCCGAATCGGAGACTACGCCTGAACGCGTATTAGATTCCCGGTTTGCGACAAATTCCGCGTACGAGCTTTCAATTTCGGCTTGAATTTGCTGTAATAATTGCACCCGCTTCATTTTTTCGGCGGTTGCTTTATCTACAGCGCTAGGGGAAGGACCCGCGTTTTGGGCCATTATGCGAGAGTACCCGGTATCGCCGTACAAGGACATGTTTATTTTAAGATTTTATTATTTTCGGCGTCCGTCAGCCGTTATTTACTTATTGTTGATAATTATCAAACCTTCTATAGCTCTTATTCGAGAGCATATAACTTTCAAAGCACTCGATGCAGTTTCTTATTGGGCGTTCTGGAATTAGCGAGTTTCTGCATCGAGGGCAGTAGATTGGGGTTCTATATGTATAGTAATAATGAGTCCAATATATCTCTACGGTATCAGCGGGTGCTTGTTTAGAGCATTTTAAGCAAATCTCGCTGCCGTCAATAGTTGTAGCTACGCCACCCGAAATGCAGGTTAGCTCATTTAAATATGCCGTCAAACTTTGTAATCTGCGGCTCCTGTAGGATGATTCACACCGACTAGGATGTTTAATGCACATGATAAATAGCGGGACTTTTTGGGTACCGCGTCACAGAATCTATTTCTTATCAACGGTAAACGTAAATCCCACCGCGCTGTCACCAAAAATTATGTCACGTCCCGGGTGAGGTCTTTAGGGCTGTGGCATAGATGGGGTAATACTTGAGGGAACGCAGGCGCGAATGCCAGATTCGTGGCTCTGCGGAAGATAGAAATTCTGGCTCGAATGCAGGATTCGTGCACGGAACGTCTGAGGGTATGCATTCAGGGTTTTAGCATTCACATATAATATTTATAATATGATTGAAACATTTATATCTATGTATGGACATGAGGTACGATATAAATCATAGAATAATATGTGGTTATAAGACAAATATATATAATCAAAATAAACGTTAACAAGATTATATAAAAGTAATAGTATTAGTAATACAAAATATGTATGATTGCAATAAGCATAGATAAATGAAATAATACGGAAATGTTATTGCAATAAGCATAGATAAATGAAATAATACGGAAATGTTATTGCAATAAGCATAGATAAATGAAATAATACATAAATGGTATATGGTATGGAGGCGATATGCACAATAATAGATAATAATAAATGCTTACAGTATTTGCCGTAGAGCACTGAATTTACACTTTGTATATTTTTATAAAAGAGATACTTTCACAGTAATTACTGTCGAAGAAGAGTTTCGCTATTGAAGTTTGTCGATGAAAAGAGAGTCCTGGCCTCTCGGTCCTTCGTATTTATAAGATTTTCGCGGGGTCCTTGCGGGGTTGTATGCGGTAAGGACCTTGACACAATTTCCGAATTATGCGTAGTAGGACTTCCGGGGTTTTTCTATAATATTCTATTATTAGAATACATTTACGGCACGTACGCCAGGTATTCTTCGCAGTTAGGCTTCTTGGGTTTTTATGAACGGTATTTGGAGATATTCAACTCGTCGAAGGGATTTTGGGTGTTTTATAGGAAAGGGGTTAAAGTGGCTTGGACTCGGAGGGTCTTAGAGAAGGAGTGAGACGTGGTCTCGGTTTAAGAAGATTTTGGGGCGAGGGACTTGTTTCGATTTAGTTTTGAGGAGGGAATTCGTGCCTCGTTGGGCGAATAAGTGAAGGAGGTTTCGTACTGACCATCTCGAGATGGGGACCGCTAAGGTACATTATTAAATAGGAACGTGCGAAAATTAGTGGGACGTCACAGAAGAAAAGTTGAAAATAATTGATAAATAATTGGAAAATAATTGAAAAATAATTGAAAAATAATTTAAAAATAATTGAAAAATAATTGGATAATAATAATTGAAAAATAATTGAAAAATAATTGAAAATTAATTGAAAAATAATTGAAAAATAGTTGAAAAATAATTGAAAAGTAATTGAAAAAGAATTGAAAAATAATTAAAAATAATTGAAAAATAATTGAAAAATAATTGAAAAATAATTGAAAAATAATTGAAAAATAATTGAAAAATAATTGGAAAATAATTGAAAAATAATTGAAAAATAATTGAAAAATAATTGAAAAATAATAGAAAAGTAATTGAAAAAGAATTGAAAAATAATTAAAAAATAATTGAAAAATAATTGAAAAATAATTGAAAAAAAATTGAAAAATAATTGAAAAATAATTGAAAAATAATTGAAAAGTAATTGAAAAATAATTGAAGAATAGTTGAAAAATAATTGATAAATAATTGAAAAATAATTGAAAAATAATTCAAGAATAGTTGAAAAATAATTGAAAAATAATTGAAAAATAATTGAAAAATAATTGAAAAATAATTGAAAAATAATTGAAAAATAATTTGAAAATAATTGAAAAATAATTGAAAAATAATTGAAAAATAATTGAAAAATAATTGAAAAATAATTGAAAAATAATTGAAAAATAATTGAAAAATAATTGAAAAATATTTGAAAAATAATTGAAAAATAATTGAAAAGTAATTGAAAAAGAATTGAAAAATAATTAAAAAATAATTGAAAAATAATTGAAAAATAATTGAAATTAATTTAAAAATAATTGAAAAATAATTGAAAAATAATTGAAAAATAATTGAAAAATAATTGATAAATAATTGAAAAATAATTGAAAAATAATTGAAAAATAATTGAAAAATAATTGAAAAATAATTGAAAAATAATTGAAAAATAATTGAAAAATAATTGAAAAATAATTGAAAAATAATTGAAAAATAATTGAAAAATAATTGAAAAATAATTGAAAAATAATTGAAAAATAAATGGAAAATAATTGAAAAATAATTGGATAATAATAATTGAAAAATAATTGAAAAATAATTGAAAAATAGTTTTAAAATAATTGAAAAATAATAGAAAAATAATTGAAAAATAATTCAAAAATAATTGAAAAATAATTGAAAAATAATTGAAAAATAATTGAAAAATAATTGAAAAATAATTTAAAAATAATTGAAATTAATTGAAAAATAATTGAAAAATAATTGAAAAATAATTGAAAAATAATTGAAAAATAATTGAAAAATAATTGAAAACTAATTGAAAAATAATTGAAAAACAATTGAAAAATAATTGAAGAATAATTGAAAAATAATTGAAAAATAATTGGATAATAATAATTGAAAAATAATTGAAAAATAATTGAAAAATAATTGAAAAACAATTGAAAAATATTTGAAAACTAATTTAAAAGAAATTGAAGAATAATTGAAAAAGAATTGAAAAATAATTGGAAAATAATTGAAAAATAATTGGATAATAATAATTGAAAAATAATTGTAAAATAGTTTTAAAATAATTGAAAAATTATAGAAAAATAATTGAAAAATAATTGAAAAATAATTGAAAAATAATAGAAAAATAATTGAAAAATAATTGAAAAATAATTGAAAAATAAATGAAAAATAATTGAAAAATAGTTGAAAAATAATTAAAAAATAATTGAAAAATAATTGAAAAATAATTGAAAAAAAATTGAAAAAATTTGAAGAATAATTGAAAAATAATTGAAAAATAATTGAAAAATAATTGAAGAATAGTTGAAAAATAATTGATAAATAATTGAAAAATAATTGAAAACTAATTGAAAAATAATTGAAAAATAATTGAAAAATAATTGAACAATAGTTGAAAAATAATTGAAAAATAATTGAAAAATAATTGAAAAATAATTGAAAAATAATAGAAAAATAATTGAAAAATAATTGACAAAAAATTGAAAAATAATTGAAAAATAATTGAAAAATAATTGAAAAATGATTGAAAAATAATTGAAAAATAATTGAAAAATAATTTAAAATAATTTAATAATAATTGAAAAATAATTGACACATAATTGAAAAATAATTGAAAAATAATTGAAAAATAATTGAAAAATAATTGAAAAATAATTGAAGAAAAGTTGAAAATAATTGAAAAATAATTGGATAATAATAATTGAAAAATAATTGAAAAATAATTGAAAAATAATTGAAAAATAATTGGATAATAATAATTGAAAAATAATTGCAAAATAATTGAAAAATAATTGAATAATAATTGAAAACTAATTGAAAAATAATTGAAAAATAATTGAAAAATAATTGAACAATAGTTGAAAAATAATTGAAAAATAATTGAAAAATAATTGAAAAATAATTGAAAAATAATTGAAAAATAATTGAAAAATAATTGAAAAATAATTGAAAAATAATTGAAAAATAATTGAAAAGTAATTGAAAAATAATTGAAGAATAGTTGAAAAATAATTGATAAATAATTGAAAAATAATTGAAAAATAATTCAAGAATAGTTGAAAAATAATTGAAAAATAATTGAAAAATAATTGAAAAATAATTGAAAAATAAATGGAAAATAATTGTAAAATAATTGGATAATAATAATTGAAAAATAATTGAAAAATAATTGAAAAATAGTTTTAAAATAATTGAAAAATAGTTTTAAAATAATTGAAAAATAATAGAAAAATAATTGAAAAATAATTGAAAAATAATTGAAAAATAATTGAAAAATAATTGAAAAATAATTGAAAAATTATTGAAAAATAATTGAAAAATAATTGAAATTAATTGAAAAATAATTGAAAAATAATTGAAAAATAATTGAAAAATAATTGAAAAATAATTGAAAAATAATTGAAAAATAATTGAAAACTAATTGAAAAATAATTGAAAAACAATTGAATAATAATTGAAGAATAATTGAAAAATAATTGAAAAATAATTGGATAATAATAATTGAAAAAAAATTGAAAAATAATTGAAAAATAATTGAAAAACAATTGAAAAATATTTGAAAACTAATTTAAAAGAAATTGAAGAATAATTGAAAAAGAATTGAAAAATAATTGGAAAATAATTGAAAAATAATTGGATAATAATAATTGAAAAATAATTGTAAAATAGTTTTAAAATAATTGAAAAATTATAGAAAAATAATTGAAAAATAATTGAAAAATAATTGAAAAATAATAGAAAAATAATTGAAAAATAATTGAAAAATAATTGAAAAATAAATGAAAAATAATTGAAAAATAGTTGAAAAATAATTAAAAAATAATTGAAAAATAATTGAAAAATAATTGAAAAAAAATTGAAAAAAATTGAAGAATAATTGAAAAATAATTGAAAAATAATTGAAAAATAATTGAAGAATAGTTGAAAAATAATTGATAAATAATTGAAAAATAATTGAAAACTAATTGAAAAATAATTGAAAAATAATTGAAAAATAATTGAACAATAGTTGAAAAATAATTGAAAAATAATTGAAAAATAATTGAAAAATAATTGAAAAATAATTGAAAAATAACTTAAAATAATTTAATAATAATTGAAAAATAATTGACAAATAATTGAAAAATAATTGAAAAATAATTGAAAAATAATTGAAAAATAATTGAAAAATAATTGAAGAAAAGTTGAAAATAATTGATAAATAATTGGAAAATAATTGAAAAATAATTGAAAAATAATTGAAAAATAATTGAAAAATAATTGGATAATAATAATTGAAAAATAATTGCAAAATAATTGAAAAATAATTGAAAAATAATTGAAAAATAGTTTTAAAATAATTGAAAAATAATTGAAAAATAATTGAAAAATAATTGAAAAATAATTGAAAAATAATTGAAAAATAATTGAAAAATAATTGAAAAATAATTGAAAAATAATTGAAAAATAATTGAAAAATAATTGAAAAATAATTGAAAAATAATTGAAAAATAATTGAAAAATAATTGAAAAATAATTGAAAAGTAATTGAAAAATAATTCAAGAATAGTTGAAAAATAATTGAAAAATAATTGAAAAATAATTGAAAAATAATTGAAAAATAATTGAAAAATAATTTGAAAATAATTGAAAAATAATTGAAAAATAATTGAAAAATAATTGAAAAATAATTGAAAAATAATTGAAAAATAATTGAAAAATAATTGAAAAATAATTGAAAAGTAATTGAAAAAGAGTTGAAAAATAATTAAAAAATAATTGAAAAATAATTGAAAAATATTTGAAAAATAATTGAAAAATAATTGAAAAATAATTGAAAAATAATTGAAAAATAATTGAAAACTAATTGAAAAATAATTGAAAAATAATTGAAAAACAATTGAAGAATAGTTGAAAAATAATTGAAAAATAATTGAAAAATAATTGAAAAATAATTGAAAAATAATAGAAAAATAAATGAAAAATAATTCAAAAATAGTAATAATTTTCAATTATTTTTCAATTATTTTTCAATTATTTTTCAATTATTTTTCAATTATTTTTCAATTATTTTTCAATTATTTTTCAATTATTTTTCAATTGTTTTTCAATTATTTTTCAATTATGTTTCAATTATTTTTCGTATTATTCTTATATTATTTTTCAATTATTTTTCAATTATTTTTCAATTATTTTTCAATTATTTTTCAATTTTTTTCAATTTTTTTTCAATTATATTTCTATTGTTTTTCAATTATTTTTCAATTATTTTTCAACTATTCTTCAATTATTTTTCAATTATTTTACAATTATTTTTCAATTTTTAAAAATTTTTAAAAATTTTTTTTCAATTATTTTTCAATTATTTTTCAATTATTTTTAAACTATTTTTCAATTATTTTTCAATTATTTTTCAATTATTTTTAAACTATTTTTCAATTATTTTTCAATTATTTTTCAATTATTTTTCAAATATTTTTCAAATGTTTTTCAATTATTTTTCAATTATTTTTCAATTATTTTTCAATTATTTTTCAATTATTTTTCAATTATTTTTCAATTATTTTTCAATTATTATTTAATTATTTTTCAATTACTTTTCAATTATTTTTCAATTATTTTTCAATTATTTTTCAATTATTTTTCTATTATTTTTCAATTATTTTTCAATTATTTTTCAACTATTTTTCAATTATTTTTCAATTATTTTTCAATTATTTTTCAATTATTTTTCAATTATTTTTCAATTATTTTTCAATTATTTTTCAATTATTTTTCAATTATTTTTCACTTATTTTTCAAATGTTATTCAATTATTTTTCAATTATTTTTCAATTATTTTTCAATTATTTTTCAACTATTCCTCAATTATTTTTCAATTATTTTTCAATTATTTTTCAATTATTTTTCAATTATTTTTAAATTCTTTTTCAACTATTCTTCAATTATTTTTAAACTATTTTCCAATTATTTTTCAATTATTTTTAAATTATTTTTCAATTTTTTCAATTTTTTTCAATTATTTTTCAATTATTTTTAAATTATTTTTCAACTATTTTTCTATTACTTTTCAATTATTTTTCAATTATTTTTCAATTATTTTAAAATTATTTTTCAATTATTTTTAAATTATTTTTAAATTATTTTTAAATTATTTTTCAACTATTCTTCAATTATTTTTAAACTATTTTTCAATTATTTTTCAATTATTTTTCAACTATTCTTCAATTATTTTTAATTATTTTTCAATTATTTTTCAATTAGTTTTAAATTATTTTTCAATTATTTTTCAATTATTTTTCAATTATTTTTCAATTATTATTCTATTATTTTAAAATTATTTTTCAATTATTTTTAAATTATTTTTAAATTATTTTCAAATTATTTTTCAACTATTCTTCAATTATTTTTAAACTATTTTTCAATTATTTTTCAATTATTTTTCAACTATTCTTCAATTATTTTTAATTATTTTTCAATTATTTTTCAATTATTTTTCAATTATTTTTCAAATATTTTTCAAATGTTTTTCAATTATTTTTCAATTATTTTTCAATTATTTTTCAATTATTTTTCAATTATTTTTCAATTATTTTTCAATTATTTTTCAATTACTATTCAATTATTTTTCAATTATTTTTCAATTATTTTTCAATTATTTTTCAATTATTTTTCAACTGTCACGTCCCGGGTGAGGTCTTTAGGGCTGTGGCATAGATGGGGTAATACTTGAGGGAACGCAGGCGCGAATGCCAGATTCATGGCTCTGCGGAGAGTAGGATTCCGGCGCGAATGCCAGATTCGTGGCACTGAATGTTTGAGGGAATGCAGACACGAATGCCAGATTCGTGACACTGCGGAGAGTAGGATTCAGGCACGAATACCAGATTCGTAGCACCGAACGTTCTTAGGAATACAGGCGCGAATGCCAGATTCGTGGCACTGCGGAGAGTAGGATTCAGGCACGAATACCAGATTCGCAGCACCGAACGTTCTTAGGAATACAGGCGCGAATGCCAGATTCGTGGCACTGCGGAGAGCAGGATTTTAGGCGCGAATACCAGATTCGTAGCACTGAACGACCAGGGAATGGTTAGATTGTTATGATTTGGGGTAACACCCGTTAGCACTTTATTTTGGTTTTGCCTAATTGGATTTACTGCTGCATAGGCACAAAAAGTTACTCGTAATATTTCTGCGAAATTCGTCTGGACGTGCAGCTATACACAGGCTATGCAAAGATATGTTTGTAAACACAGTCACTGCTCCCGAGCTCGCGAATCGGAATCAGCTGTTTCACTAACTCGTGTATTTGGATTTTAGATGTTTCGTACCAGTGGTTGAACACAAATAAGTTGAAGCGTGATTTAAAACAAAGCGGTTTATTAACTTTGTTAGAGCGGTTATTATGCGTGGGGTTTCAGCATTCACATATAATATTTATAATATGATTGTAACATTTATATGTATGTATGGACATGAGGTACGATATAAATCATAGAATAATATGTGGTTATAAGACAAATATATATAATCAAAATAAACGTTAACAAGATTATATAAAAGTAATAGTATTAGTAATACAAAATATATATGATTGCAATAAGCATAGATAAATGAAATAATACGGAAATGTTATTGCAATAAGCATAGATAAATGAAATAATACATAAATGTTATTGCAATAAACATAGATAAATGAAATAATACATAAATGGTATATGGTATGGAGGCGATATGCACAATAATAGATAATAATAAATGCTTACAGTATTTGCCGTAGAGCACTGAATTTACACTTTGTATAACTATATTTTTATAAGAAGATACTTTCGCAGTAATTACTGTCGAAGAAGAGAGCTCTGGCCTCTCGAACCTTCGTATTTATATGATTTACGCGCGGTCCTTGCGGGGGTTGTATGCGGTAAGGACCTTGACACAATTTACGAATAATGCGTAGTAGGACTTCCGGGGTTTTTCTATAATATTCTATTATTAGAATACATTTACGGCACGTACGCCAGGTATTCTTCGCAGTTAGGCTTCTTGGGTTTTTATGAACGGTATTTGGAGATATTCAACCCATCGCATGGATTTTGGGTATTTTAACGGGAAAGGGGTTTGAATGGCTTGGATTTGGAGGGTCTTAGAGAAGGAGTGAGACGTGGTCTCGGTTTAAGAAGATTTTGGGGCGAGGGACTTGTTTAGATTTAGTTTTGAGGAGGGAATTCGTGCCTCGTTGGGCGAATAAGTGAAGGAGGTTTCGTACTGACCATCTCGAGATGGGGACCGCTAAGGTACATCATCGAGGTGATCAGCGATTGGGGAAAAGGGGTATTAATTGAATTTGAGGGACTTTGGTGGAGTGATTCTGAGGTTTACTGGTGTATTATTAAATAGGAACGTGCGAAAAATAGTGGGACGTCACATCAACTATTTTTCAATTATTTTTCAATTATTTTTCAACTATTCTTCAATTATTTTTCAATTATTTTGCAATTATTTTTCAATTATTTTCAATTATTTTTCAACTATTTTTCAATTATTTTTCAATTATTTTTCAATTATTTTTCAATTATTTTTCAATTATTTTTCAAATATTTTTCAAATGTTTTTCAATTATTTTTCAATTATTTTTCAACTATTCTTCAATTATTTTTCAATTATTTTGCAATTATTTTTCAATTATTTTCAATTATTTTTCAACTATTTTTCAATTATTTTTCAATTATTTTTCAATTATTTTTCAATTATTTTTCAATTATTTTTCAAATATTTTTCAAATGTTTTTCAATTATTTTTCAATTATTTTTCAATTATTTTTCAATTATTTTTCAATTATTTTTCAATTATTTTTCAACTATTTTTCAATTATTATTCAATTATTTTTCAATTATTTTTCAATTATTTTTCAATTATTTTTGAATTATTTTTCAACTATTTTTCAATTATTTTTCAATTATTTTTCAATTATTTTTAAATTCTTTTTCAACTATTCTTCAATTATTTTTAAACTATTTTTCAATTATTTTTCAATTATTTTGCAATTATTTTCAATTATTTTTCAACTATTTTTCAATTATTTTTCAATTATTTTTCAATTATTTTTCAATTATTTTTCAATTATTTTTCAAATATTTTTCAAATGTTTTTCAATTATTTTTCAATTATTTTTCAATTATTTTTCAATTATTTTTCAATTATTTTTCAATTATTATTCAATTATTTTTCAATTATTTTTCAATTATTTTTCAATTATTTTTCAATTATTTTTCAATTATTTTTCAACTATTTTTCAATTATTTTTCAATTATTTTTCAATTATTTTTCAATTATTTTTCAATTGTTTTTCAATTATTTTTCAACTATTCTTCAATTATTTTTCAATTATTTTTCAATTATTTTTCAATTATTTTTAAATTCTTTTTCAACTATTCTTCAATTATTTTTAAACTATTTTTCAATTATTTTTCAATTATTTTTCAATTATTTTACAATTATTTTTCAATGCTTTTCAATTTTTTCTCAATTATGTTTCTATTATTTTTCAATTATTTTTCAATTATTTTTAAACTATTTTTCAATTATTTTTCAATTATTTTTCAATTATTTTTCAAATATTTTTCAAATATTTTTCAAATGTTTTTCAATTATTTTTCAATTATTTTTCAATTATTTTTCAATTATTTTGCAATTATTTTTCAATTATTTTTCAATTATTTTTCAATTATTTTTCAATTATTTTTCAATTATTTTTCAACTATTTTTCAATTATTTTTCAATTATTTTTCAATTATTTTTCAATTATTTTTCAATTATTTTTCAATTATTTTTCAATTGTTTTTCAATTATTTTTCAACTATTCTTCAATTATATTTCAATTATTTTTCAATTATTTTTCAATTATTTTTAAATTCTTTTTCAACTATTCTTCAATTATTTTTAAACTATTTTTCAATTATTTTTCAATTATTTTTCAATTATTTTACAATTATTTTTCAATGCTTTTCAATTTTTTCTCAATTATTTTTCTATTATTTTTCAATTATTTTTCAATTATTTTTCAATTATTTTTAAACTATTTTTCAATTATTTTTCAATTATTTTTCAATTATTTTTCAAATATTTTTCAAATGATTTTCAATTATTTTTCAATTATTTTTCAATTATTTTTCAATTATTTTGCAATTATTTTTCAATTATTTTTCAATTATTATTCAATTATTTTTCAATTATTTTTCAATTATTTTTCAATTATTTTTCAATTATTTTTCAACTATTTTTCAATTATTTTTCAATTATTTTTCAACTATTCTTCAATTATTTTTCAATTACTGTTCAATTATTTTTCAATTAGTTTTCAATTATTTTTCAATTATTTTTCAATTACTTTTTAACTATTCTTCAATTATTTTTCTATTATTTTTCAATTATTTATCAATTATGTTCCAACTATTCTTCAATTATTTTTCAATTATTTTTCAATTATTTTTCAATTATTTTTCAATTATTTTTCAATTATTTTTCAATTATTTTTCAACTATTTTTCAATTATTTTTCAATTATTTTTCAATTATTTTTCAATTATTTTTCAATTGTTTTTCAATTATTTTTCAACTATTCTTCAATTATTTTTCAATTATTTTTCAATTATTTTTCAATTATTTTTAAATTCTTTTTCAACTATTCTTCAATTATTTTTAAACTATTTTTCAATTATTTTTCAATTATTTTTCAATTATTTTACAATTATTTTTCAATGCTTTTCAATTTTTTCTCAATTATTTTTCTATTATTTTTCAATTATTTTTCAATTATTTTTCAATTATTTTTAAACTATTTTTCAATTATTTTTCAATTATTTTTCAATTATTTTTCAAATATTTTTCAAATGTTTTTCAATTATTTTTCAATTATTTTTCAATTATTTTTCAATTATTTTGCAATTATTTTTCAATTATTTTTCAATTATTTTTCAATTATTTTTCAATTATTTTTCAATTATTTTTCAACTATTTTTCAATTATTTTTCAATTATTTTTCAATTATTTTTCAATTATTTTTCAATTATTTTTCAATTATTTTTCAATTGTTTTTCAATTATTTTTCAACTATTCTTCAATTATATTTCAATTATTTTTCAATTATTTTTCAATTATTTTTAAATTCTTTTTCAACTATTCTTCAATTATTTTTAAACTATTTTTCAATTATTTTTCAATTATTTTTCAATTATTTTACAATTATTTTTCAATGCTTTTCAATTTTTTCTCAATTATTTTTCTATTATTTTTCAATTATTTTTCAATTATTTTTCAATTATTTTTAAACTATTTTTCAATTATTTTTCAATTATTTTTCAATTATTTTTCAAATATTTTTCAAATGATTTTCAATTATTTTTCAATTATTTTTCAATTATTTTTCAATTATTTTGCAATTATTTTTCAATTATTTTTCAATTATTATTCAATTATTTTTCAATTATTTTTCAATTATTTTTCAATTATTTTTCAATTATTTTTCAACTATTTTTCAATTATTTTTCAATTATTTTTCAACTATTCTTCAATTATTTTTCAATTACTGTTCAATTATTTTTCAATAAGTTTTCAATTATTTTTCAATTATTTTTCAATTACTTTTTAACTATTCTTCAATTATTTTTCTATTATTTTTCAATTATTTATCAATTATGTTCCAACTATTCTTCAATTATTTTTCAATTATTTTTCAATTATTTTTCAATTATTTTTAAATTATTTTTCAATTTTTTTTCAATTATTTTTCAATTGTTTTTCAATTATTTTTCAATTATTTTTCAACTATGCTTCAATTATTTTTCAATTATTTTACAATTATTTTTCAATTATTTTTCAATTATTTTTCAATTATTTTTCAATTAGTTTTCAATTATTTTTCAATTATTTATCAATTATGTTCCAACTATTCTTCAACTATTCTTTAATTATTTTTCAATTATTTTTCAATTATTTTTCAATTATTTTTCAATTATTTTTCAATTATTTTTCAAATATTTTTCAATTATTTTTCAATTATTTTTCAATTATTTTTCAACTATTTTTCAATTATTTTTCAATTACTTTTCCATTATTTTTCAATTATTTTTCAATTATTTTTCACTTATTTTTCAAATGTTTTTCAATTATTTTTCAATTATTTTTCAATTATTTCTCAATTATTTTTCAACTATTCTTCAATTATTTTTCAATTATTTTTCAATTATTTTTCAATTATTTTTCAATTATTTTTCTATTATTTTTCAATTATTTTTCAATTATTTTTCAACTATTTTTCAATTATTTTTCAATTATTTTTCAATTATTTTTCAATTATTTTACAATTATTTTTCAATTCTATTCAATTTTTTCTCAATTATTTTTCTATTATTTTTCAATTATTTTACAATTATTTTTCAATTCTTTTCAATTTTTTCTCAATTATTTTTCTATTATTTTTCAATTATTTTTCAATTATTTTTCAATTATTTTTCAATTATTTTTCAACTATTCTTCAATTATTTTTAATTATTTTTCAATTATTTTTCAATTAGTTTTAAATTATTTTTCAATTATTTTTCAATTATTTTTCAATTATTTTTCAATTATTTTTCAATTATTATTCTATTATTTTAAAATTATTTTTCAATTATTTTTAAATTATTTTTAAATTATTTTCAAATTATTTTTCAACTATTCTTCAATTATTTTTAAACTATTTTTCAATTATTTTTCAATTATTTTTCAACTATTCTTCAATTATTTTTAATTATTTTTCAATTATTTTTCAATTAGTTTTAAATTATTTTTCAATTATTTTTCAATTATTTTTCAACTATTCTTCAATTATTTTTCAATTATTTTACAATTATTTTTCAATTTTTTTCAATTTTTTTTCACTTATTTTTCTATTATTTTTCAATTATTTTTCAATTATTTTTCAACTATTTTTCAATTATTCTTCAATTATTTTTCAATTATTTTTCAATTATTTTTCAATTATTTTTCAATTATTTTTCAATTATTTTTAAACTATTTTTCAATTATTTTTCAATTATTTTTCAATTATTTTTCAAATATTTTTCAAATGTTTTTCAATTATTTTTCAATTATTTTTCAATTATTTTTCAATTATTTTTCAATTATTTTTCAATTATTTTTCAATTATTTTTCAATTATTATTCAATTATTTTTCAATTATTTTTCAATTATTTTTCAATTATTTTTCAATTATTTTTCAATTATTTTTCAACTATACTTCAATTATTTTTCAATTACTGTTCAATTATTTTTCAATTAGTTTTCAATTATTTTTCAATTATTTTTCAATTACTTTTTAACTATTCTTCAATTATTTTTCTATTATTTTTCAATTATTTATCAATTATGTTCCAACTATTCTTCAATTATTTTTCAATTATTTTTCAATTATTTTTCAATTATTTTTAAATTATTTTTCAATTTTTTTTCAATTATTTTTCAATTGTTTTTCAATTATTTTTCAATTATTTTTCAACTATTCTTCAATTATTTTTCAATTATTTTACAATTATTTTTCAATTATTTTTCAATTATTTTTCAATTATTTTTCAATTAGTTTTCAATTATTTTTCAATTATTTATCAATTATGTTCCAACTATTCTTCAACTATTCTTTAATTATTTTTCAATTATTTTTCAATTATTTTTCAATTATTTTTCAATTATTTTTCAATTATTTTTCAAATATTTTTCAATTATTTTTCAATTATTTTTCAATTATTTTTCAACTATTTTTCAATTATTTTTCAATTACTTTTCCATTATTTTTCAATTATTTTTCAATTATTTTTCACATATTTTTCAAATGTTTTTCAATTATTTTTCAATTATTTTTCAATTATTTCTCAATTATTTTTCAACTATTCTTCAATTATTTTTCAATTATTTTTCAATTATTTTTCAATTATTTTTCAATTATTTTTCTATTATTTTTCAATTATTTTTCAATTATTTTTCAACTATTTTTCAATTATTTTTCAATTATTTTTCAATTATTTTTCAATTATTTTACAATTATTTTTCAATTCTATTCAATTTTTTCTCAATTATTTTTCTATTATTTTTCAATTATTTTACAATTATTTTTCAATTCTTTTCAATTTTTTCTCAATTATTTTTCTATTATTTTTCAATTATTTTTCAATTATTTTTCAATTATTTTTCAACTATTTTTCAATTATTTTTCTGTCACGTCCCGGGTGAGGTCTTTTGGGGACAATGACATGTGGGGTAGAATGGACTCAGGCGCGAATCTAAAATCCAGCACTCTGAGTTTTTGTGGGAACTTAGGCGCGAATATTAAATCCGTCACTCTGAGGGTTTTTGAGGAGTCAGGCGCGAATCTGTGATCCAGCACGCTGAGGGTTTTAGAGGAATCAGGCGCGAATCTGTAATCCAGCACACTGAGGGTTTTTGAGGAAAGCCAGGCGCGAATATTAAATCCGTCACGCTGAGGGTTTTAGAGGAATCAGGCGCGAATCTGTAATCCAGCACACTGAGGGTTTTTAGAGGGGTCAGGCGCGAATATTAAATCCGTCACGCTGAGGGTTTTAGAGGAATCAGGCGCGAATCTGTAATCCAGCACACTGAGGGTTTTTGAGGAAAGCCAGGCGCGAATATTAAATCCGTCACGCTGAGGTTTTTAGAGGAATCAGGCGCGAATCTGTAATCCAGCACACTGAGGGTTTTTAGAGGGGTCAGTCGCGAATATTAAATCCGTCACGCTGAGGGTTTTAGAGGAATCAGGCGCGAATCTGTAATCCAGCACACTGAGGGTTTTAGAGGAAAGCCAGGCGCGAATCTTACATCCTGCACTCTAAAGCTAAAGAATAGATCAGGCGCGAATCTGACATCCAGCACACTAATCGATCAGGGAAGGTTTAAAGGCGAATGGTATCCGGGGACACCCGTTAGCACTCTTGTTTTGATTTTAACGTTGCATTTATGTAGAGAAAATCACTTATAATATTTCCGTGAATAGCACGGCTCGTGCAATAGTATGTTTGTAAACACAACTGGGGCTTTAGCGTTCACTGATCGAGATCAGCTGTTGCTGCAGTTTGTTTTGGTTTGAGGATATTCGCAACCGGAGATTAGACACAATAATTCAAAGCGTGATTTAAACAAGAACGTTTGTTTATTCAAGGTACGATAATATGCCATGCATCGTTAATGCAAAAGCAGTTAATTGTTATAGAAATGCGTTTGACAGCGAGCATTAGCACATGACATTTATATAAATTGTGATTAGTACAATATAAAAGTATGAATATGAAATACAATATGCGATAATTAAAGGAAATGATTACAATAAGCACATATATAGAAAGTAGTAATAGTAATAATACAAAATATAAATGATCGCAATAAGCGTATAGAAAAGTAGTAGTAATTCAATTATATATATATATGATAAGCTTTAAGTAAATAGAATAATATGAAAATAATAAGCGTTAATACGCGAAAGCAATAGACGAAATGAAAGTTATAAATACAAGATAATAAGTGAACGCAATAAGCAATAATAATACGAAATTATAAATGGGAATGATATAAATAATAATAATAATAATAATTGATTGCTTACGGTAGAAGCCGTAGGTAACTGATTTTAATGGTTTCACTATATAATTTTCACTAAATGAATACTTGTAGTACTATTGAAAATACTGGTGATAATAATCTCCGGCCTCTCAGGACCTCGTATTTATATGTTTGTTGCGGGGTACGCGCGGTATCGGCCTTGACACATTTAAGAATTTAGTCGCAGTAGGACTTCCGGGGTTTTTATAAACTGAGTGTCTATTAATAGACATTCTTCTGTCACGTACGCCGAATATGCGTCGCAATTAGATTTCTTGGGTTTTTATGAACGGTATTTGGAGATATTCAACCCATCACATGGATTTTGGGTATTTTAACGGGAAAGGGGTTTGAATGGCTTGGATTTGGAGGGTCTTAGAGAAGGAGTGAGACGTGGTCTCGGTTTAAGAAGATTTTGGGGCGAGGGACTTGCTTAGATTTAGTTTTGAGGAGGGAATTCGTGCCTCGTTGGGCGAATAAGTGAAGGAGGTTTTGTACTGACCATCTCGAGATGGGGACCGCTAAGGTACATCATCGAGGTGATCAGCGATTGGGGAAAAGGGGTAATAATTGAATTTGAGGGACTTTGGTGGAGTGATTCTGAGATTTTTAATAGATTTTCTGAATAGTACCGCGCGAAAAATGTTGGGACGTTACACCTTCCCCCTTATATGAAGAAATGGGTACATTTCTTACCATAAGGTACGGGTGTATTGAAATGAGAAAACGAAAATAAAAGATATAGCCTATTTGGCAAAAAAGAAAAAGGAAATAAATTGTGTCGCCTACTTGGCGAAAGAGAAAAAAAAAATAAAGCTAATTTTATAATTAAAATATAAAAATAAAAAAAAAAGGGACTATTTATAAGGAGAGGACTAACAGAAGGAGCTATGTACAAGGAAATGGGAATTAGTATGGGGGATAGGAATATTCAAGGGTTTGGAAAATAGGATCGTCCAGGATGAACGTGAGGTCCTGACCGTTTTGGTACTGGTCATCGAACCATCTCAGGAACTCGGGCGTTAGCTCACTGTGGTCCGGGACTCTAGTCGCTAACCCCGTGTCCAGGATTTCCACGACACCTGGACAAGGAGGGATTGAGGAGGGAATTTGGGATGTGGGAATATGGGATGGAGAACGGTAAGGAGAGGGTGGTGGACGGGAGAGTACCTCTCTGCCTTTTGCGGGAGGGCAGCAAGGGGGCGGTGGAGTAACGATCTCCTGCATCGTCTCCAGGTCCATCGTTGTGGGGGAGTCTTCAATGACGATAACCTCTGGTGAGGGCTCTGCCTCCCTGATGGTTTTTGTGGAGGTCACCCTGGGAAGGAAGGGCGATAGGCTCCTTCCCTCTTTTACGGCCTCCTTCCGCATCCATCTGATGTGGGCGAGCCTTCGTTTGAGGCCACCCCCACCTCTCTTAGCCCCATTAGGGTTGTGGGCCCTTTTATGTGGCATCCTGGCAGTACTATAGTTTTGGTAGAAATGAAATAATTAATATTTGTTTTAAGATTAGGGTCAACCGGGATTCTCGCGTAACCGACTAAGACGCGCTTTGTTAGCGTGTATGATTTTAGTTTTTCCTTTCCAGGAAATTTTCAAATTTTGCGAAGGGATAACCTCTAGTATTGTGTGCGGACCGGAGTACTGGTCCCCGAATTTCCCTTTTCTCGGTTCTATTAACACGAATATTGGGTCACCCGGTTTGAAGGTCTCTTCATTTATGTGACGATCATAATATTTTTTATAGCGAAGTTTAGACTGATTTAACTTTTCCGCAGCAGCGGTTTGTATTTCTTGCATTCTTATACTTAATTTCGAGAGGTATTGACTATAAGTTTCGTTTTCAAAATCTTGGGGCACCCTTTTTCGACTGGGTACCCGGGCTATTTTCCCGAATACTAACTCGTGTGGAGTGTAACCAGTGCCCTCGTGGACGCTGGTATTATAAGAGAACGCGGCCATGTCGGTCCATTCGTCCCAGTCGCTGTATTTACTGATAAACATTTTCAAATATTCCGTTAGGACAAGGTGCGATCGCTCTAAAGAACCGTTAGTCTGTGGGTGAAAAGCTGTGGTTCGAAATTGTTCAATTCTAAATTTTTGCGCGATAACTTTCATGAATTTACCAGTGAAATTAGCTCCCTGGTCAGTGAGGATGGCTCTGGGAGCTCCGAATTGACAGATAAATTTTCTTATAAATGCGTCCGCGATTTTTATCGATGTGGACTGTTTGAGGGGTTCGCACACGAAGTATTTCGTCAATAAATCTTGCATAGTTAGTATATAAGTATGTCCTTCTCTAGTAGTGGGTAACGGTCCCACTATATCCAGGGCGATTTTGTCAAAGGCTCTTCCAGGCGTGTCGGTGAGAATCATTGGTTGTTTGATTTTAACACGGACGAGTTTCTTCCGCTGACAATCCTCGCATTTTCGAATATAATCTTCCACGGCTTTCTTCATTCCTTTCCAAAAATAGTAATGACGAATTCTATTATATGTTTTAGTTACTCCTTTGTGTCCAGCTAATGCAGACACGTCATTTTCCATAATTATACTTTGTCTTTTTGATTCTTCAGGAATCTGGACTAGCTGTAAGCATATAGTGACGCTGATGTCTTCTTCGTTAATGGCTTCGAGAACGTCTATTATAATATCTTGCCAACTCAGTTGATCAATATTGTTTGTTTTGGCAATGCTGAACGAATATATTATTAATTCGCGTACTATATCCTTAAGTGAAGAAAGGGCTTCGTTCCAATTTGTCGTGGTTAGGGGTATATTTTGTGTCTCCTTGATAACTAAACCTACGAAAATTTGTCCCTTTTTATATGATACGTGAGCTTTACCCAGAGTGAGTTCGCCTGCTATCGTCAGTTCTCCTGCTTCCTGTAATTGTCTAGCTCCTTCGTCGCAAGGTTTCCCATCGGCACTTAAAAAGAATACTAACGTTTCTTTACGTAGGGACAAAGGGTCGCGACTGATTGACGGTGTTATGATGATTTCTCGGTCTGGATCCGCTTCGTAGGCTGTTTCTGAAGGATCGTTCGTCTCGATTATCGATGATTCCGAGTCTGTTGTTGATTCGTGAGAAGCATTGGATTCCACTTCGGAATCCGAGTCGTCTTGTTCCGGCGGTGTTGGCGATTCCAGAAGCGAAATAATCGAATGTGGCTCATCTGCATGTTCTTCTTCTGCTGCCTGAGTTTCCTCTTCTATAATATTTCCTGATTTTGGTAGATTTAGAGAGGGGAAATCCGGTGGCGCTTTTATCGGCGTCGGGTCCTTGCGTACTTTTCGGCGTGGTTGTGTCCTCGTAGGCGCCGTTCTGTGGCGAATTTTACTTGTAGATGTTTGTGTGGAGGTGGATGTTTGGGAGTTCCGAGGCCTCCCTGGGCCTCGTTTAGGCGGGGGCAGATCTTCCCAATCGTCGTCGGCTTCCTCTCTTGGTCGTATGGGGCATGCTTCCACCGTAGGTGGATTTCGGGATAAAGCATCGGCAAGTTTGTTACTTTTTCCCGGTTGATATCGAATTTCGTATTCATACTCAGCTAATTTCAATCGCCACCTGACAAGGCGCGAGGTTGGGTCCTTTACTTTATGTAACCAAATCAAGGGTTGGTGGTCAGTAAATAAAATAAACTTCCTTCCATATAAGTAAGGTCGGAAATGTCTAACACAATATACAATAGCTAAAAGTTCTTTCTCTATGGTTGCATAATTTATTTCTGCTTTATTTAGGAGGCGAGAAGCGTAAGCGATCGGTAATTCCTTTCCGTCGATAGCCTGACTTAATATTCCTCCTATAGCGTATTCGGAAGCATCAGTAGTGATATGAAATTGCATTTCAAAATTTGGATATTGCAGGATAGGTTCCTTCTGCAACGCTGACCTTAAGTGGTCAAAAGCCGTTTTCTGGGACGGTCCCCAGTCAAATTTTATGTCTTTCTTTAGTAGTTGGGTTAACGGCCGAGCTATTTTGGAAAATTCTGGGATAAACCTTCTATAATATCCGGTTAATCCAAGGAATTGTTTGATTCCTTTTGGTGTACTTGGTGCCGGGTAGTTTCGGACGGCTTGAATTTTTCCTAAATCTGGTTTTACCCCTTCCTCGGTAATTATATGTCCCAGGTAAGCGACTTCCTTATGTAGGAATTTACATTTTGTAGGTTGTAACTTTAAGTTTGCTTCTCGTAAACGGTGAGCGAGTTTTTTAAATTTTATTAAATGCTCTGTTAGGGAACTTGCGTAAAGGACGATATCGTCCAAATATACGAACATTTCCGTGCCTTGGAGTCCCGTAAGGGTATGGTCCATTAGACGCTGGAAAGTAGCTGGTGCATTACAAAGTCCAAATGGCATCCTGACAAACTCATAATGTCCATGAGGTGTAGAAAATGCGGTTTTTGGTGCGTCTTCCGGTTTCATAGGGATTTGGTGGAATCCTGACGCGAGGTCAAATACGGAGAAGTACTTTGCTCCTCCTAATTGATCTAATATTTCATTGATATTTGGAAGTGGGTATGCGTCGGGAACTGTAATTTTGTTTAAATCCCTGAAGTCAATTACCATTCGCCACAAGAGTTCCCCATCGGGTCCCGGTTTCTTAGAGACGATCCAAATAGGCGAATTGTAAGGTGACAATGATGGTTTTATTATTTCCTGATCTAGTAATTTGCCTACTTGTTTATCTATTTCCTTTTTGTGTACTGGAGGAAATCGATATTGTTTAGTATTGACAGGCACTGGGTCCGTTGTCTGGATCCCATGCTGGATAGCGTTCGTATGACCCAACTTCTCATCTGGTAGATGAAAAAGGTTATGGTACTTACTTAAAATTCCTTGGACATGTAGTTTTTCTTCCGGATTCATATGATCCATTGAAATTAATCCGAGCACTTGTTCCATCCTTGTTGTGGGTTTTTCAGAAATTATTGATACTTCCTCACCCGACGCAATACTAAGAGACTCAAGGAAATTTGGGTGGAGGGTTGATCTGGCATAATGCTCAGAGAGTGAGTGCACTTTCGCGGGTGCCTCGGTTTGGTGGATCAACGGATCCTGGGGTATAAGGGACTTGTTTAAATTTAGGGCGGGGATAGGAGTGACGCGCTTTGACGTCATAGTCTCTTTTGTTCGTCTTTGTTTGGGTTCTGGAATCACAATTTCGAATTCATCCAATTCAACAGTAGGTCTTGTGATCGTTATGTCCGTTTCATTAGAATTTATTATTTGTAAGTACGCTTTGCCGTCTTGATTACGGACAAGAGCGTTACCAGCATGAATCCCAGTGCCTAAGTCTAACCGGGGTAAATACCCTTCCTTTATATTTGAATTTAATATATTAATAAAGGAAACGGTTTTTGATCTAGCAGGTAGTACGATTTGAGTTCTGTTTACAAATGGAATAGAGTTTCCGTTGAACTCTAACTGCTTTTTGGAATAATGTATCGAGGCATTTTGTTTCATAAAAAATTCTGTACCTAGTATTCCTTGTGGTTTAATTGGGAAATCATTTTCGACTACGTTAAACGTGACGTTGTCGCCAAAAAGGGTTATCTTCACTGTACCAAGCGTGGTAACGGGGACCGGAGAGATGCCCTTGAGTATTAGTCGATCTTTCTTGTCTATCTCTTGTGGTAGCTTTACGATTTGAATTTTTAATAAGTTCACCTGTGACCCAGTATCAATCATTAATTCAGGTGTAGTTTCGAAGTCGGGGGAGGGAATTCTTACAGATGGAGCTTCATCGGCAGTATTTAACCATGCTGTTGCGATTCTAGTTTCGATATTCCCGGTTCCGTTTGTATTATTATTGGATGCGCTCTCGTTTGGCCCGTTCCACGGTACGCATCCATGGTTGACCGTAGGGGCGGAGCGTTTCCCGAATCTCGTTCCTGGAAGGTTCCTGGGTTTCTTTCATTTCGATTAAATATGCGTTTCCTGCATTCTGAGATTAAGTGTTCGGGCTTTTTGCAATAAGCGCAGATGCGCAATTCCGTAGGTCTTGAGGGAGGTGGTCGGTTTTTGTCCCAGTAAGGGAGGAAAGGGTTAGGGGCCTGATTACCATATCCCGCAACTCGGTTTTGGGGATATCGTTCGGACGGTTGGGAGGCAATTTTCTGGTTACTTCTGCAGGACAGTGCGTCGTGTCCTGTCTTATTACAAATTTGGCATATTAACTTAGGAGCCTTTTGTTCGGAAAACCTTTGACGATCCCTTTCAATCTTCTTATCCACGAGTACAGCTAACTCGAAAGCTTCATCGAGCGTTTCGAAATTATGTTGGAATAATCTTGTTCGTATATGGGGAGGAAGTCCATCCACAAATGAATCCAACGTCAAACGATCTAGATCCTCGGGGTGATTCCGTGAAAAATCGCGATAATATTCCCTGTCTTCTTCCAAAATAGCGAATCGGAGATCCTTAACGCGCGAAATATATTCCAATATGTGTTCGTTATTTCCTTTAATAATATTTGCCAGTTCTCCACGATAGTGGTCTGAAGTTTTCGCGGGGGAGAATGTTCGTTTGAGTTGTTTTATTAAATCATTCACGGAGTCAAAAACCCTATCCTCAACAGCCAAGCAGGCGTGGTCTTGCAGTTTATTGCGTAACAACCTCGCCAGCTGGGGTTCAGCCTGCGGGGGAACCAGAGCTTTAGCCCTATTGCAGGCTCTCGCGAATTGCACCACTGGTATATTATGTCCGTTAAAATTAGGGACGGTTTCTATGGCGTCTTTTAACGTGATCTGGGGTGTTGGATCATGGTCCGGAGTATTATTACGATTCAATGTCTCAGGAATTTTATTTAAATTTAGCACCGGTTTTCTATCAAAACGGGAGGAACCCGGTGTGGCGAAATTATTCACAACTGGCGGGGGTGCAAGAAGTCTTTTCATCAGCCCTTGTATGTTTTGCATCTGACTGGAAAGACCTTCCAACGTGGGGCTGCCCGTTCCGGTTTCTGCATTCGAATGCATATTAGGTTCAACAATTTTTGTGTGCAAGGTTTCAATTTTAGCTTGTTTTTCCCGCAATAATTGGACTTGCTTCATTAATTCAGCGATCGTAGTGTCTATAGCGTTAGTGGAAGGGCTTTCCTCTTGGTCCACTACGCAAGAATCGTCGGTTTCCCCGTACACGGACATGTTTGATTTAACCCGACTTTAATTTTTTAGGTAAAAGTTTGGGTTTTCTTAATTTGGGCGTACGAAAGCTGTGGTTCAAAGTCTACCATGCTCTCTACCCGGGTAGTTATTATCGAATCTAGTTTGATTTTTCTTTATTCGACTGTAGTGCTCTGTGCATACGGCACTTAATTTGAACAAGAGGTTCTTGCAACGAGGGCATTCAGGGAATATATCGTTAGGTTGGTGGTAGTGTACTTGATTTATTTCGTCTACTTCCACCGGGTTTGAATTAAAACAATTTAGGCAAATTTTTCCGCCTTCCGTGGTCGTAGCTGCTCCTCCCGAAACACAAATCAACGCGTTTGAATCTGACAAAACGCCTCGCAGCCTGCGGCTTGGGTAATATAACGTATTTTGACTTTGACGCGAATCGCGCATGTTGGGTATCAATATATATATATGTCGCGTCAGGCAGTCTGTTTAGATTTCATAAGTTTTATTTCCTAAATGATTCAGAGTCTGTTTGAAAGAAAGTGCCACTGTGTGCACGCGGCACAATTGGTTGCGGGACGCGTTTGTAATAAAATTGTATTGCACCGAGGGCAATTAGGGAATGTATAAGGCGTATGTAAGAAATGAATTTGATACGTTTTCACCGTATTTGTTGGATCAAGTTTGGAGCAATTTAAGCAAATTTCTTCGTCTTCGTTATTTGCCACTATGGTCCCGGAAACACAGACCATCCACTGTATCGATTCCGTCAACTTTTGTAATTGGCGGCTCTGGTAGGCTGGTTTCCACGGGTTTACGTGTTCTAAGTACATACTAAGTAGCGGGACTTTGTGGGTGCCGCGTCGGAGAATCTAATTCTTATCAACGGCAAACGAAAATCCCACACCGCTGTCACCAAAAATATGTCACGTCCCGGGTGAGGTCTTTTGGGGACAATGACATGTGGGGTAGAATGGACTCAGGCGCGAATCTAAAATCCAGCACTCTGAGATTTTGTGGGAACTTAGGCGCGAATATTAAATCCGTCACTCTGAGGGTTTTAGAGGATTCAGGCGCGAATCTGTAATCCAGCACACTGAGGGTTTTTGAGGAAAGCCAGGCGCGAATATTAAATCCGTCACGCTGAGGGTTTTTGAGGAATCAGGCGCGAATCTGTAATCCAGCACACTGAGGGTTTTTGAGGAAAGCCAGGCGCGAATATTAAATCCGTCACTCTGAGGGTTTTAGAGGATTCAGGCGCGAATCTGTAATCCAGCACACTGAGGGTTTTTGAGGAAAGCCAGGCGCGAATATTAAATCCGTCACGCTGAGTGTTTTTGAGGAATCAGGCGCGAATCTGTAATCCAGCACACTGAGGGTTTTTGAGGAAAGCCAGGCGCGAATATTAAATCCGTCACGCTGAGGGTTTTTGAGGAATCAGGCGCGAATCTGTAATCCAGCACACTGAGGGTTTTTAGAGGGGTCAGGCGCGAATATTAAATCCGTCACGCTGAGGTTTTTAGAGGAATCAGGCGCGAATCTGTAATCCAGCACACTGAGGGTTTTTGAGGAAAGCCAGGCGCGAATCTTACATCCTGCACTCTAAAGCTAAAGGATAGATCAGGCGCGAATCTGACATCCAGCACACTAATCGATCAGGGAAGGTTTAAAGGCGAATGGTATCCGGGGACACCCGTTAGCACTCTTGTTTTGATTTTAACGTTGCATTTATGTAGAGAAAATCACTTATAATATTTCCGTGAATAGCACGGCTCGTGCAATAGTATGTTTGTAAACACAACTGGGGCTTTAGCGTTCACTGATCGAGATCAGCTGTTGCTGCAGTTTGTTTTGGTTTGAGGATATTCGCAACCGGAGATTAGACACAATAATTCAAAGCGTGATTTAACCAAGAACGTTTGTTTATTCAAGGTACGATAATATGCCATGCATCGTTAATGCAAAAGCAGTTAATTGTTATAGAAATGCGTTTGACAGCGAGCATTAGCACATGACATTTATATAAATTGTGATTAGTACAATATAAAAGTATGAATATGAAATACAATATGCGATAATTAAAGGAAATGATTACAATAAGCACATATATAGAAAGTAGTAATAGTAATAATACAAAATATAAATGATCGCAATAAGCGTATAGAAAAGTAGTAGTAATTCAATTATATATATATATGATAAGCTTTAAGTAAATAGAATAATATGAAAATAATAAGCGTTAATACGCGAAAGCAATAGACGAAATGAAAGTTATAAATACAAGATAATAAGTGAACGCAATAAGCAATAATAATACGAAATTATAAATGGGAATGATATAAATAATAATAATAATAATAATTGATTGCTTACGGTAGAAGCCGTAGGTAACTGATTTTAATGGTTTCACTATATAATTTTCACTAAATGAATACTTGTAGTACTATTGAAAATACTGGTGATAATAATCTCCGGCCTCTCAGGACCTCGTATTTATATGTTTGTTGCGGGGTACGCGCGGTATCGGCCTTGACACATTTAAGAATTTAGTCGCAGTAGGACTTCCGGGGTTTTTATAAACTGAGTGTCTATTAATAGACATTCTTCTGTCACGTACGCCGAATATGCGTCGCAATTAGATTTCTTGGGTTTTTATGAACGGTATTTGGAGATATTCAACCCATCACATGGATTTTGGGTATTTTAACGGGAAAGGGGTTTGAATGGCTTGGATTTGGAGGGTCTTAGAGAAGGAGTGAGACGTGGTCTCGGTTTAAGAAGATTTTGGGGCGAGGGACTTGCTTAGATTTAGTTTTGAGGAGGGAATTCGTGCCTCGTTGGGCGAATAAGTGAAGGAGGTTTTGTACTGACCATCTCGAGATGGGGACCGCTAAGGTACATCATCGAGGTGATCAGCGATTGGGGAAAAGGGGTAATAATTGAATTTGAGGGACTTTGGTGGAGTGATTCTGAGATTTTTAATAGATTTTCTGAATAGTACCGCGCGAAAAATGTTGGGACGTTACATCTGCATTTGAGTAATTTTAGTTGAAAATAACTTCGAATTTTTGGATTTTCGTACAGATTTTTGTCAAATTTTAAAAAATTTTGTTGGAACCAACTTCGATTTTTCTGGATTATGTTAGGTTTTTTTGATAGGGGAGCTGCATTTGAGTATTTTTAGTTGAAAATAACTTCGAATTTTTGGATTTTTGTACAGATTTTTGTCAAATTATAAAAAATTGTGTTGAAACCAACTTCGATTTTTCTGGATTACATTAGGTTTTTTTGATAGAGGAGCTGCATTTGAGTAATTTTAGTTGAAATTAACTTCGAATTTTTGGATTTTTGTACAGATTTTTGTCAAATTTTAAAAAATTTTGTTGAAATCAACTTCGATTTTTCTGGAATATGTTAGGTTTTTTTGATAGAGGAGCTGCATTTGAGTAATTTTAGTTGAAATTATCTTCGAATATTTGGATTTTTGTACAGATTTTTGTCAAATTTTAAAAAATTTTGTTGAAATCAACTTCGATTTTTCTGGAATATGTTAGGTTTTTTTGATAGAGGAGCTGCATTTGAGTAATTTTAGTTGAAATTAACTTCGAATTTTTGGATTTTTGTATAGATTTTTGTCAAATTTTAAAAAATTTTGTTGAAACCAACTTCGATTTTTCTGGATTATGTAAATTTTTTTTTTGATAGAGGAGCTGCATTTGAGTAATTTTAGTTGAAATTAACTTCGAATTTTTGGATTTTTGTACAGATTTTTGTCAAATTTTAAAAAATTTTGTTGAAACCAACTTCGATTTTTCTGGATTATGTTTGGTTTTTTTGATAGAGGAGCTGCATTTGAGTAATTTTAGTTGAAATTAACTTCGAATTTTTGGATGTTTGTACAGATTTTTGTCAAATTTTAAAAAATTTTGTTGAAACCAACTTCGATTTTTCTGGATTATGTAAAGTTTTTTTGATAGAGGAGCTGCATTTGAGTAATTTTAGTTGAAAATAACTTCGAATTTTTGGATTTTTGTACAGATTTTTGTCAAATTTTAAAAAATTTTGTTGAAATCAACTTCGATTTTTCTGGAATATGTTAGGTTTTTTTGATAGAGGAGCTGCATTTGAGTAATTCTAGTTGAAATTAACTTCGAATTTTTGGATGTTTGTACAGATTTTTTTCAAATTATAAAAATTTTGTTGAAACCAACTTCGATTTGTCTGGATTATGTTAGGTTTTTTGATAGAGGAGCTGCATTTGAGTAATTTTAGTTGAAATTAACTTCGAATTTTTGGATTTTTGTACAGATTTTTGTCAAATTTTAAAAAATTTTGTTGAAACCAACTTCGATTTTTCTGGATTATGTTAGGTTTTTTTGATAGAGGAGCTGCATTTGAGTAATTTTAGTTGAAATTAACTTCGAATTTTTGGATGTTTGTACAGATTTTTGTCAAATTATAAAAAATTGTGTTGAAACCAACTTCGATTTTTCTGGATTATGTTAGGTTTTTTTGATAGAGGAGCTGCATTTGAGTAATTCTAGTTGAAATTAACTTCGAATTTTTGGATTTTTGTACAGATTTTTGTCAAATTTTAAAAAATTTTGTTGAAACCAACTTCGATTTTTCTGGATTATGTTAGGTTTTTTGGATAGAGGAGCTGCATTTGAGTAATTTTAGTTGAAATTATCTTCGAATTTTTGGATTTTTGTACAGATTTTTGTCAAATTTTATAAAATTTTGTTGAACCCAACTTCGATTTTTCTGGATTTTGTTAGGTTTTTTGATAGCGGAGCTGCATTTGAGTAATTTTAGTTGAAATTAACTTCGAATTTTTGGATTTTTGTACAGATTTTTGTCAAATTTTAAAAAATCTTGTTGAAACCAACTTCGATTTTTCTGGATTTTGTTAGGTTTTTTGATAGCGGAGCTGCATTTGAGTAATTTTAGTTGAAATTAACTTCGAATTTTTGGATTTTTGTACAGATTTTTGTCAAATTTTAAAAAATCTTGTTGAAACCAACTTCGATTTTTCTGGAATATGTTAGGTTTTTTTGATAGAGGAGCTGCATTTGAGTAATTTTAGTTGAAAATAACTTCGAATTTTTGGATTTTTGTGCAGATTTTTGTCAAATTTTATAAAATTTGTTGAACCCAACTTCGATTTTTCTGGATTATTTTAGGTTTTTTTGATAGAGGAGCTGCATTTGAGTAATTCTAGTTGAAATTAACTTCGAATTTTTGGATTTTTGTACAGATTTTTGTCAAATTTTAAAAAATTTTGTTGAAACCAACTTCGATTTTTCTGGATTATGTAAAGTTTTTTTGATAGAGGAGCTGCATTTGAGTAATTTTAGTTGAAAATAACTTCGAATTTTTGGATTTTTGTACAGATTTTTGTCAAATTTTAAAAAATTTTGTTGAAATCAACTTCGATTTTTCTGGAATATGTTAGGTTTTTTTGATAGAGGAGCTGCATTTGAGTAATTCTAGTTGAAATTAACTTCGAATTTTTGGATGTTTGTACAGATTTTTTTCAAATTATAAAAATTTTGTTGAAACCAACTTCGATTTGTCTGGATTATGTTAGGTTTTTTGATAGAGGAGCTGCATTTGAGTAATTTTAGTTGAAATTAACTTCGAATTTTTGGATTTTTGTACAGATTTTTGTCAAATTTTAAAAAATTTTGTTGAAACCAACTTCGATTTTTCTGGATTATGTTAGGTTTTTTTGATAGAGGAGCTGCATTTGAGTAATTTTAGTTGAAATTATCTTCGAGTTTTTGGATTTTTGTACAGATTTTTGTCAAATTTTAAAAAATCTTGTTGAAACCAACTTCGATTTTTCTGGAATATGTTAGGTTTTTTTGATAGAGGAGCTGCATTTGAGTAATTTTAGTTGAAAATAACTTCGAATTTTTGGATTTTTGTACAGATTTTTGTCAAATTTTAAAAAATTTTGTTGAAATCAACTTCGATTTTTCTGGAATATGTTAGGTTTTTTTGATAAAGGAGCTGCATTCGAGTAATTTTAGTTGAAATTATCTTCGAATTTTTGGATTTTTGTACAGATTTTTGTCAAATTTTAAAAAATTTTGTTGAAACCAACTTCGATTGCTCTGGATTACGTTAGGTTTTTTTGATAGAGGAGCTGCATTTGAGTAATTCTAGTTGAAATTAACTTCGAATTTTTGGATTTTTGTACAGATGTTTGTCAAATTTTAAAAAATTGTGTTGAAACCAACTTCGATTTTTCTGGATTATGTTAGGTTTTTTTGATAGAGGAGCTGCATTTGAGTAATTTTAGTTGAAATTATCTTCGAATTTTTGGATTTTTGTTCAGATTTTTGTCAAATTTTAAAAAATTTTATTGAACCCAACTTCGATTTTTCTGGATTATGTTAGGTTTTTTTGATAGAGGGGCTGCATTTGAGTAATTTTAGTTGAAAATAACTTCGAATTTTTGGATTTTTGTACAGATTTTTGTCAAATTTTAAAAAATTTTGTTGAAATCAACTTCGATTTTTCTGGAATATGTTAGGTTTTTTTGATAGAGGAGCTGCATTTGAGTAATTTTAGTTGAAATTATCTTCGAATATTTGGATTTTTGTACAGATTTTTGTCAAATTTTAAAAAATTTTGTTGAAATCAACTTCGATTTTTCTGGAATATGTTAGGTTTTTTTGATAGAGGAGCTGCATTTGAGTAATTTTAGTTGAAATTAACTTCGAATTTTTGGATTTTTGTATAGATTTTTGTCAAATTTTAAAAAATTTTGTTGAAACCAACTTCGATTTTTCTGGATTATGTAAATTTTTTTTTTGATAGAGGAGCTGCATTTGAGTAATTTTAGTTGAAATTAATTTCGAATTTTTGGATTTTTGTACAGATTTTTGTCAAATTTTAAAAGATTGTGTTGAAACCAACTTCGATTTTTCTGGATTACGTTAGGTTTTTTTGATATAGGAGCTGCATTTGAGTAATTTTATTTGAAATTAACTTCGAATTTTTGGATTTTTGTACAGATTTTTGTCAAATTATAAAAAATTGTGTTGAAACCAACTTCGATTTTTCTGGATTACATTAGGTTTTTTTGATAGAGGAGCTGCATTTGAGTAATTTTAGTTGAAATTAACTTCGAATTTTTGGATTTTTGTGCAGATTTTTGTTAAATTTTATAAAATTTTGTTGAACCCAACGTCGATTTTTCTGGATTATGTTAGGTTTTTTTGATAGAGGAGTTGCATTTGAGTAATTCTAGTTGAAATTAACTGCGAATTTTTGGATTTTTGTACAGATTTTTGTCAAATTTTAAAAAATTTTGTTGAAACCAACTTCGATTTTTCTGGATTATGTTTGGTTTTTTTGATAGAGGAGCTGCATTTGAGTAATTTTAGTTGAAATTAACTTCGAATTTTTGGATGTTTGTACAGATTTTTGTCAAATTATAAAAAATTGTGTTGAAACCAACTTCGATTTTTCTGGATTATGTTAGGTTTTTTTGATAGAGGAGCTGCATTTGAGTAATTTTAGTTGAAATTATCTTCGAATTTTTGGATTTTTGTACAGATTTTTGTCAAATTTTAAAAAATTTTGTTGAAACCAACTTCGATTTTTCTGGAATATGTTAGGTTTTTTTGATAGAGGAGCTGCATTCGAGTAATTTTAGTTGAAATTATCTTCGAATTTTTGGATGTTTGTACAGATTTTTGTCAAATTTTAAAAAATTTTGTTGAAACCAACTTCGATTGCTCTGGATTACGTTAGGTTTTCTTGATAGAGGAGCTGCATTTGAGTAATTTTAGTTGAAATTAACTTCGAATTTTTGGATTTTTGTAAAGATTTTTGTCAAATTTTAAAAAATTTTGTTGAAACCAACTTCGATTTTTCTGGATTATGTTAGGTTTTTTTTTGATAGAGGAGCTGCATTTGAGTAATTTTAGTTGAAAATAACTTCGAATTTTTGGATGTTTGTACAGATTTTTGTCAAATTTTAAAAAATTTTGTTGAAACCAACTTCGATTTTTCTGGATTATGTTAGGTTTTTTTGATAGAGGAGCTGCATTTGAGTAATTCTAGTTGAAATTAACTTCGAATTTTTGGATTTTTGTATAGATTTTTGACAAATTTTAAAAAATTTTGTTGAAACCAATTTCGATTTTTCTTGATTATGTTAGGTTTTTTTTATAGAGGAGCTGCATTTGAGTAATTTTAGTTGAAAATAACTTCGAATTTTTTGATTTTTGTACAGATTTTTGTCAAATTTTAAAAAATATTGTTGAAACCAACTTCGATTTTTCTGGATTATGAGAGGTTTTCTTGATAGAGGAGCTGCATTTGAGTAATTTTAGTTGAAATTAACTTCGAATTTTTGGATTTTTGTACAGATTTTTGTCAAATTTTAAAAAATTTTGTTGAAACCAACTTCGATTTTTCTGGATTATGTTAGGTTTTTTTTGATAGAGGAGCTGCATTTGAGTAATTTTAGTTGAAAATAACTTCGAATTTTTTGATTTTTGTACAGATTTTTGTCAAATTTTAAAAAATATTGTTGAAACCAACTTCGATTTTTCTGGATTATGATAGGTTTTCTTGATAGAGGAGCTGCATTTGAGTAATTTTAGTTGAAATTAACTTCGAATTTTTGGATTTTTGTACAGATTTTTGTCAAATTTTAAAAAATTTTGTTGAAACCAACTTCGATTTTTCTGGATTATGTTAGGTTTTTTTTTATAGAGGAGCTGCATTTGAGTAATTTTAGTTGAAAATAACTTCGAATTTTTGGATATTTGTACAGATTTTTGTCAAATTTTAAAAAATTTTGTTGAAACCAACTTCGATATTTCTGGATTATGTTAGGTTTTTTTGATAGAGGAGCTGCATTTGAGTAATTTTAGTTGAAAATAACTTCGAATGTTTGGATATTTGTACAGATTTTTGTCAAATTTTAAAAAATCTTGTTGAAACCAACTTCGATTTTTCTGGAATATGTTAGGTTTTTTTGATAGAGGAGCTGCATTTGAGTAATTCTAGTTGAAATTATCTTCGAGTTTTTGGATTTTTGTACAGATTTTTGTCAAATTTTAAAAAATCTTGTTGAAACCAACTTCGATTTTTCTGGAATATGTTAGGTTTTTTTGATAGAGGAGCTGCATTTGAGTAATTTTAGTTGAAAATAACTTCGAATTTTTGGATTTTTGTACAGATGTTTGTCAAATTTTAAAAAATTGTGTTGAAACCAACTTCGATTTTTCTGGATTATGTTAGGTTTTTTTGATAGAGGAGCTGCATTTGAGTAATTTTAGTTGAAATTATCTTCGAATTTTTGGATTTTTGTTCAGATTTTTGTCAAATTTTAAAAAATTTTATTGAACCCAACTTCGATTTTTCTGGATTATGTTAGGTTTTTTTGATAGAGGGGCTGCATTTGAGTAATTTTAGTTGAAAATAACTTCGAATTTTTGGATTTTTGTACAGATTTTTGTCAAATTTTAAAAAATTTTGTTGAAATCAACTTCGATTTTTCTGGAATATGTTAGGTTTTTTTGATAGAGGAGCTGCATTTGAGTAATTTTAGTTGAAATTATCTTCGAATATTTGGATTTTTGTACAGATTTTTATCAAATTTTATTTAAACCTACTTCGATTTTTCTGGATTATGTTAGGTTTTTTTGATAGAGGAGCTGCATTTGAGTAATTTTAGTTGAAATTAACTTCGAATTTTTGGATTTTTGTACAGATTTTTGTAAAATTTTAAAAAAATTTGTTGAAACCAACATCGATTTCTCTGGATTATGTAAAGTTTTTTTGATAGAGGAGCTGCATTTGAGTAATTTTAGTTGAAATTAACTTCGAATTTTTGGATTCTTGTACAGAGTTTTGTCAAATTTTAATAAATTTTGTTGAAACCAACTTCGATTTTTCTGGATTATGTTAGGTTTTTTGGATAGAGGAGCTCCATTTGAGTAATTTTAGTTGAAATTAACTTCGATTTTTGGGTTTTTTGTACAGATGTTTGTCAAATTTTAAAAAATTTTGTTTAAACCTACTACGATTTTTCTGGATTATGTTAGGTTTTTTTTTATAGAGGAGCTGCATTTGAGTAATTTTAGTTGAAATTATCTTCGAATTTTTGGATTTTTTACAGATTTTTGTCAAATTTTAAAAAATTTTGTTGAAACCAACTTCGATTGCTCTGGATTACGTTAGGTTTTCTTGATAGAGGAGCTGCATTTGAGTAATTTTAGTTGAAATTAACTTCGAATTTTTGGATTTTTGTAAAGATTTTTGTCAAATTTTAAAAAATTTTGTTGAATCCAACTTCGATTTTTCTGGATTATGTTAGGTTTTTTTTTTATAGAGGAGCTGCATTTGAGTAATTTTAGTTGAAAATAACTTCGAATTTTTGGATGTTTGTACAGATTTTTGTCAAATTTTAAAAAATTTTGTTGAAACCAACTTCGATTTTTCTGGATTATGTTAGGTTTTTTTGATAGAGGAGCTGCATTTGAGTAATTCTAGTTGAAATTAACTTCGAATTTTTGGATTTTTGTATAGATTTTTGACAAATTTTAAAAAATTTTGTTGAAACCAACTTCGATTTTTCTTGATTATGTTAGGTTTTTTTTATAGAGGAGCTGCATTTGAGTAATTTTAGTTGAAAATAACTTCGAATTTTTTGATTTTTGTACAGATTTTTGTCAAATTTTAAAAAATATTGTTGAAACCAACTTCGATTTTTCTGGATTATGATAGGTTTTCTTGATAGAGGAGCTGCATTTGAGTAATTTTAGTTGAAATTAACTTCGAATTTTTGGATTTTTGTACAGATTTTTGTCAAATTTTAAAAAATTTTGTTGAAACCAACTTCGATTTTTCTGGATTATGTTAGGTTTTTTTTGATAGAGGAGCTGCATTTGAGTAATTTTAGTTGAAAATAACTTCGAATTTTTTGATTTTTGTACAGATTTTTGTCAAATTTTAAAAAATATTGTTGAAACCAACTTCGATTTTTCTGGATTATGATAGGTTTTCTTGATAGAGGAGCTGCATTTGAGTAATTTTAGTTGAAATTAACTTCGAATTTTTGGATTTTTGTACAGATTTTTGTCAAATTTTAAAAAATTTTGTTGAAACCAACTTCGATTTTTCTGGATTATGTTAGGTTTTTTTTGATAGAGGAGCTGCATTTGAGTAATTTTAGTTGAAATTAACTTCGAATTTTTGGATTTTTGTATAGATTTTTGTCAAATTTTAAAAAATTTTGTTGAAACCAACTTCGATTTTTCTGGATTATGTAAATTTTTTTTTTGATAGAGGAGCTGCATTTGAGTAATTTTAGTTGAAATTATCTTCGAATTTTTGGATTTTTGTACAGATTTTTGTCAAATTTTAAAAAATTTTGTTGAAACCAACTTCGATTTTTCTGGATTATGTTGTGACGTCCCGACCCCATCACGCGACTTAGTGTCAACGAGCGTCACCAGAGGTCTCCAATCTTTCCCGCTAGTGCTAACTATCAATGTCATTCGTATATATACAAGTTTCCAAATCATATCCTCTGTGTCCCCGTGCGTGTCTAGGGCAGGGGCCGTCAGCTATAGCCCTACTGATGAGTCTGGCTGGCGGTCCCAAGACGAAACACACCTCTTCTTTTCCTCCTCGATCCCAAAAAGCCGATCCACCTGCCCCGCACAGTTTACTCCATTGCGGCGTAATCCGGCCGGCCTTAGGGCGCGACGGTACGTTGGAGGCGACGGGGCAAGAACTCCCGAAATCGTCATCGTCCTAACCCCATCACCACCCCAGGACGTGACATAAAAATTGGTGACAGCGGTGGGATGTCGGTGGATTGAGCTGCGATCCGAGGACGGATCTTCCCGTTAAGGGGGGAGGTGTGACGTCCCGACCCCATCACGCGACTTAGTGTCAACGAGCGTCACCAGAGGTCTCCAATCTTTCCCGCTAGTGCTAACTATCAATGTCATTCGTATATATACAAGTTTCCAAATCATATCCTCTGTGTCCCCGTGCGTGTCTAGGGCAGGGGCCGTCAGCTATAGCCCTACTGATGAGTCTGGCTGGCGGTCCCAAGACGAAACACACCTCTTCTTTTCCTCCTCGATCCCAAAAAGCCGATCCACCTGCCCCGCACAGTTTACTCCATTGCGGCGTAATCCGGCCGGCCTTAGGGCGCGACGGTACGTTGGAGGCGACGGGGCAAGAACTCCCGAAATCGTCATCGTCCTAACCCCATCACCACCCCAGGACGTGACAATGTTAGGTTTTTTTTTGATAGAGGAGCTGCATTTGAGTAATTTTAGTTGAAAATAACTTCGAATTTTTGGATGTTTGTACAGATTTTTGTCAAATTTTAAAAAATTTTGTTGAAACCAACTTCGATTTTTCTGGATTATGTTAGGTTTTTTTGATAGAGGAGCTGCATTTGAGTAATTCTAGTTGAAATTAACTTCGAATTTTTGAATTTTTGTATAGATTTTTGTCAAATTTTAAAAAATTTTGTTGAAACCAACTTCGATTTTTCTGGATTATGTTAGGTTTTTTTTATAGAGGAGCTGCATTTGAGTAATTTTAGTTGAAAATAACTTCGAATTTTTTGATTTTTGTACAGATTTTTGTCAAATTTTAAAAAATTTTGTTGAAACCAACTTCGATTTTTCTGGATTATGATAGGTTTTCTTGATAGAGGAGCTGCATTTGAGTAATTTTAGTTGAAATTAACTTCGAATTTTTGGATTTTTGTACAGATTTTTGTCAAATTTTAAAAAATTTTGTTGAAACCAACTTCGATTTTTCTGGATTATGTTAGGTTTTTTTTGATAGAGGAGCTGCATTTGAGTAATTTTAGTTGAAAATAACTTCGAATTTTTGGATATTTGTACAGATTTTTGTCAAATTTTAAAAAATTTTGTTGAAACCAACTTCGATATTTCTGGATTATGTTAGGTTTTTTTGATAGAGGAGCTGCATTTGAGTAATTTTAGTTGAAAATAACTTCGAATGTTTGGATATTTGTACAGATTTTTGTCAAATTTTAAAAAATCTTGTTGAAACCAACTTCGATTTTTCTGGATTATGTTAGGTTTTTTTGATAGAGGAGCTGCATTTGGGTAATTTTAGTTGTAATTAACTTCGAATTTTTGGATTTTTGTGCAGATTTTTGTCAAATTTTATAAAATTTGTTGAACCCAACTTCGATTTTTCTGGATTATGTTAGGTTTTTTTGGTAGCGTCGCTGCATTTGAGTAACTTTAGTTGAAAATAACTTCGAATTTTTTGATTTTTGAAAAGATTTTTGTCAAATTTTAAAAAATTTTGTTGAAACCAACTTCGATTACTCTGGATTACGTTAGGTTTTTTGGATAGAGGAGCTGCATTTGAGTAATTTTAGTTGAAATTAACTTCGAATTTTTGTACAGATTTTTGTCAAATTTTAAAAAATTTTGTTGAAACCAACTTCGATTTTTCTGGAATATGTTAGGTTTTTTTGATAGAGGAGCTGCATTCGAGTAATTTTAGTTGAAATTATCTTCGAATTTTTGGATTTTTTACAGATTTTTGTCAAATTTTAAAAAATTTTGTTGAAACCAACTTCGATTGCTCTGGATTACGTTAGGTTTTCTTGATAGAGGAGCTGCATTTGAGTAATTTTAGTTGAAATTAACTTCGAATTTTTGGATTTTTGTAAAGATTTTTGTCAAATTTTAAAAAATTTTGTTGAAACCAACTTCGATTTTTCTGGATTATGTTAGGTTTTTTTTTGATAGAGGAGCTGCATTTGAGTAATTTTAGTTGAAAATAACTTCGAATTTTTGGATGTTTGTACAGATTTTTGTCAAATTTTAAAAAATTTTGTTGAAACCAACTTCGATTTTTCTGGATTATGTTAGGTTTTTTTGATAGAGGAGCTGCATTTGAGTAATTCTAGTTGAAATTAACTTCGAATTTTTGGATTTTTGTATAGATTTTTGTCAAATTTTAAAAAATTTTGTTGAAACCAACTTCGATTTTTCTGGATTATGTTAGGTTTTTTTTATAGAGGAGCTGCATTTGAGTAATTTTAGTTGAAAATAACTTCGAATTTTTGGATTTTTGTACAGATTTTTGTCAAATTTTAAAAAATCTTGTTGAAACCAACTTCGATTTTTCTGGAATATGTTAGGTTTTTTTGATAGAGGAGCTGCATTTGAGTAATTTTAGTTGAAAATAACTTCGAATTTTTGGATTTTTGTACAAATGTTTGTCAAATTTTAAAAAATTGTGTTGAAACCAACTTCGATTTTTCTGGATTATGTTAGGTTTTTTTGATAGAGGAGCTGCATTTGAGTAATTTTGTTTGAAATTAACTTCGAATTTTTGGATTTTTGTACAGATTTTTGTCAAATTATAAAAAATTGTGTTGAAACCAACTTCGATTTTTCTGGATTACATTAGGTTTTTTTGATAGAGGAGCTGCATTTGAGTAATTTTAGTTGAAATTAACTTCGAATTTTTGGATTTTTGTGCAGATTTTTGTTAAATTTTATAAAATTTTGTTGAACCCAACGTCGATTTTTCTGGATTATGTTAGGTTTTTTTGATAGAGGAGTTGCATTTGAGTAATTCTAGTTGAAATTAACTGCGAATTTTTGGATTTTTGTACAGATTTTTGTCAAATTTTAAAAAATTTTGTTGAAACCAACTTCGATTTTTCTGGATTATGTTTGGTTTTTTTGATAGAGGAGCTGCATTTGAGTAATTTTAGTTGAAATTAACTTCGAATTTTTGGATGTTTGTACAGATTTTTGTCAAATTATAAAAAATTGTGTTGAAACCAACTTCGATTTTTCTGGATTATGTTAGGTTTTTTTGATAGAGGAGCTGCATTTGAGTAATTTTAGTTGAAATTATCTTCGAATTTTTGGATTTTTGTACAGATTTTTGTCAAATTTTAAAAAATTTTGTTGAAACCAACTTCGATTTTTCTGGATTATGTTAGGTTTTTTTGATAGAGGAGCTGCATTTGAGTAATTTTAGTTGAAATTAACTTCGAATTTTTGGATTTTTGTGCAGATTTTTGTTAAATTTTATAAAATTTTGTTGAAACCAACTTCGATTTTTCTGGAAAATGTTAGGTTTTTTTTATAGAGGAGCTGCATTTGAGTATTTTTAGATGAAAATAATTTCGAATTTTTGGATTTTTGTACAGATTTTTGTCAAATTATAAAAAATTGTGTTGAAACCAACTTCGATTTTTCTGGATTACGTTAGGTTTTTTTGATAGAGGAGCTGCATTTGAGTAATTCTAGTTGAAATTAACTTCGAATTTTTGGATTTTTGTACAGATTTTTGTCAAATTTTAAAAAATTTTGTTGAAACCAACTTCGATTTTTCTGGATTATGTTAGGTTTTTTGGATAGAGGAGCTGCATTTGAGTAATTTTAGTTGAAATTATCTTCGAATTTTTGGATTTTTGTACAGATTTTTGTCAAATTTTATAAAATTTTGTTGAACCCAACTTCGATTTTTCTGGATTTTGTTAGGTTTTTTGATAGCGGAGCTGCATTTGAGTAATTTTAGTTGAAATTAACTTCGAATTTTTGGATTTTTGTACAGATTTTTGTCAAATTTTAAAAAATCTTGTTGAAACCAACTTCGATTTTTCTGGAATATGTTAGGTTTTTTTGATAGAGGAGCTGCATTTGAGTAATTTTAGTTGAAAATAACTTCGAATTTTTGGATTTTTGTACAGATTTTTGTCAAATTTTAAAAAATTTTGTTGAAATCAACTTCGATTTTTCTGGAATATGTTAGGTTTTTTTGATAAAGGAGCTGCATTCGAGTAATTTTAGTTGAAATTATCTTCGAATTTTTGGATTTTTGTACAGATTTTTGTCAAATTTTAAAAAATTTTGTTGAAACCAACTTCGATTTTTCTGGATTATGTTAGGTTTTTTTGATAGAGGAGCTGCATTTGAGTAATTTTAGTTGAAATTATCTTCGAGTTTTTGGATTTTTGTACAGATTTTTGTCAAATTTTAAAAAATCTTGTTGAAACCAACTTCGATTTTTCTGGAATATGTTAGGTTTTTTTGATAGAGGAGCTGCATTTGAGTAATTTTAGTTGAAAATAACTTCGAATTTTTGGATTTTTGTACAGATGTTTGTCAAATTTTAAAAAATTGTGTTGAAACCAACTTCGATTTTTCTGGATTATGTTAGGTTTTTTTGATAGAGGAGCTGCATTTGAGTAATTTTAGTTGAAATTATCTTCGAATTTTTGGATTTTTGTTCAGATTTTTGTCAAATTTTAAAAAATTTTATTGAACCCAACTTCGATTTTTCTGGATTATGTTAGGTTTTTTTGATAGAGGGGCTGCATTTGAGTAATTTTAGTTGAAAATAACTTCGAATTTTTGGATTTTTGTACAGATTTTTGTCAAATTTTAAAAAATTTTGTTGAAATCAACTTCGATTTTTCTGGAATATGTTAGGTTTTTTTGATAGAGGAGCTGCATTTGAGTAATTTTAGTTGAAATTATCTTCGAATATTTGGATTTTTGTACAGATTTTTGTCAAATTTTAAAAAATTTTGTTGAAATCAACTTCGATTTTTCTGGAATATGTTAGGTTTTTTTGATAGAGGAGCTGCATTTGAGTAATTTTAGTTGAAATTAACTTCGAATTTTTGGATTTTTGTATAGATTTTTGTCAAATTTTAAAAAATTTTGTTGAAACCAACTTCGATTTTTCTGGATTATGTAAATTTTTTTTTTGATAGAGGAGCTGCATTTGAGTAATTTTAGTTGAAATTAATTTCGAATTTTTGGATTTTGGTACAGATTCTTGTCAAATTTTAAAAAATTGTGTTGAAACCAACTTCGATTTTTCTGGATTACGTTAGGTTTTTTTGATATAGGAGCTGCATTTGAGTAATTTTATTTGAAATTAACTTCGAATTTTTGGATTTTTGTACAGATTTTTGTCAAATTATAGAAAATTGTGTTGAAACCAACTTCGATTTTTCTGGATTACATTAGGTTTTTTTGATAGAGGAGCTGCATTTGAGTAATTTTAGTTGAAATTATCTTCGAATTTTTGGATTTTTGTTCAGATTTTTGTCAAATTTTAAAAAATTTTATTGAACCCAACTTCGATTTTTCTGGATTATGTTAGGTTTTTTTGATAGAGGGGCTGCATTTGAGTAATTTTAGTTGAAAATAACTTCGAATTTTTGGATTTTTGTACAGATTTTTGTCAAATTTTAAAAAATTTTGTTGAAATCAACTTCGATTTTTCTGGAATATGTTAGGTTTTTTTGATAGAGGAGCTGCATTTGAGTAATTTTAGTTGAAATTATCTTCGAATATTTGGATTTTTGTACAGATTTTTGTCAAATTTTAAAAAATTTTGTTGAAATCAACTTCGATTTTTCTGGAATATGTTAGGTTTTTTTGATAGAGGAGCTGCATTTGAGTAATTTTAGTTGAAATTAACTTCGAATTTTTGGATTTTTGTATAGATTTTTGTCAAATTTTAAAAAATTTTGTTGAAACCAACTTCGATTTTTCTGGATTATGTAAATTTTTTTTTTGATAGAGGAGCTGCATTTGAGTAATTTTAGTTGAAATTAATTTCGAATTTTTGGATTTTTGTACAGATTCTTGTCAAATTTTAAAAAATTGTGTTGAAACCAACTTCGATTTTTCTGGATTACGTTAGGTTTTTTTGATATAGGAGCTGCATTTGAGTAATTTTATTTGAAATTAACTTCGAATTTTTGGATTTTTGTACAGATTTTTGTCAAATTATAGAAAATTGTGTTGAAACCAACTTCGATTTTTCTGGATTACATTAGGTTTTTTTGATAGAGGAGCTGCATTTGAGTAATTTTAGTTGAAATTAACTTCGAATTTTTGGATTTTTGTGCAGATTTTTGTTAAATTTTATAAAATTTTGTTGAACCCAACGTCGATTTTTCTGGATTATGTTAGGTTTTTTTGATAGAGGAGTTGCATTTGAGTAATTCTAGTTGAAATTAACTGCGAATTTTTGGATTTTTGTACAGATTTTTGTCAAATTTTAAAAAATTTTGTTGAAACCAACTTCGATTTTTCTGGAATATGTTAGGTTTTTTTGATAGAGGAGCTGCATTTGAGTAATTTTAGTTGAAATTATCTTCGAATTTTTGGATTTTTTACAGATTTTTGTCAAATTTTAAAAAATTTTGTTGAAACCAACTTCGATTGCTCTGGATTACGTTAGGTTTTCTTGATAGAGGAGCTGCATTTGAGTAATTTTAGTTGAAATTAACTTCGAATTTTTGGATTTTTGTAAAGATTTTTGTCAAATTTTAAAAAATTTTGTTGAAACCAACTTCGATTTTTCTGGATTATGTTAGGTTTTTTTTTGATAGAGGAGCTGCATTTGAGTAATTTTAGTTGAAAATAACTTCGAATTTTTGGATGTTTGTACAGATTTTTGTCAAATTTTAAAAAATTTTGTTGAAACCAACTTCGATTTTTCTGGATTATGTTAGGTTTTTTTGATAGAGGAGCTGCATTTGAGTAATTCTAGTTGAAATTAACTTCGAATTTTTTGATTTTTGTACAGATTTTTGTCAAATTTTAAAAAATATTGTTGAAACCAACTTCGATTTTTCTGGATTATGATAGGTTTTCTTGATAGAGGAGCTGCATTTGAGTAATTTTAGTTGAAATTAACTTCGAATTTTTGGATTTTTGTACAGATTTTTGTCAAATTTTAAAAAATTTTGTTGAAACCAACTTCGATTTTTCTGGATTATGTTAGGTTTTTTTTGATAGAGGAGCTGCATTTGAGTAATTTTAGTTGAAAATAACTTCGAATTTTTGGATATTTGTACAGATTTTTGTCAAATTTTAAAAAATTTTGTTGAAACCAACTTCGATATTTCTGGATTATGTTAGGTTTTTTTGATAGAGGAGCTGCATTTGAGTAATTTTAGTTGAAAATAACTTCGAATGTTTGGATATTTGTACAGATTTTTGTCAAATTTTAAAAAATCTTGTTGAAACCAAATTCGATTTTTCTGGAATATGTTAGGTTTTTTTGATAGAGGAGCTGCATTTGAGTAATTTTAGTTGAAAATAACTTCGAATTTTTGGATTTTTGTATAGATTTTTGTCAAATTTTAAAAAATTTTGTTGAAATCAACTTCGATTTTTCTGGAATATGTTAGGTTTTTTTGATAGAGGAGCTGCATTTGAGTAATTTTAGTTGAAATTATCTTCGAATTTTTGGATTTTTGTACAGATTTTTGTCAAATTTTAAAAAATTTTGTTGAAACCAACTTCGATTGCTCTGGATTACGTTAGGTTTTCTTGATAGAGGAGCTGCATTTGAGTAATTTTAGTTGAAATTAACTTCGAATTTTTGGATTTTTGTACAGATTTTTGTCAAATTTTAAAAAAATTTGTTGAAACCAACTTCGATTTTTCTGGATTATGTTAGTTTTTTTTTGATAGAGGAGCTGCATTTGAGTAATTTTAGTTGAAATTAACTTCGAATTTTTGGATTTTTGTGCAGATTTTTGTTAAATTTTATAAAATTTTGTTGAACCCAACGTCGATTTTTCTGGATTATGTTAGGTTTTTTTGATAGAGGAGTTGCATTTGAGTAATTCTAGTTGAAATTAACTGCGAATTTTTGGATTTTTGTACAGATTTTTGTCAAATTTTAAAAAATTTTGTTGAAACCAACTTCGATTTTTCTGGATTATGTTTGGTTTTTTTGATAGAGGAGCTGCATTTGAGTAATTTTAGTTGAAATTAACTTCGAATTTTTGGATGTTTGTACAGATTTTTGTCAAATTATAAAAAATTGTGTTGAAACCAACTTCGATTTTTCTGGATTATGTTAGGTTTTTTTGATAGAGGAGCTGCATTTGAGTAATTTTAGTTGAAATTATCTTCGAATTTTTGGATTTTTGTACAGATTTTTGTCAAATTTTAAAAAATTTTGTTGAAACCAACTTCGATTTTTCTGGATTATGTTAGGTTTTTTTGATAGAGGAGCTGCATTTGAGTAATTTTAGTTGAAATTAACTTCGAATTTTTGGATTTTTGTGCAGATTTTTGTTAAATTTTATAAAATTTTGTTGAAACCAACTTCGATTTTTCTGGAAAATGTTAGGTTTTTTTATAGAGGAGCTGCATTTGAGTATTTTTAGATGAAAATAATTTCGAATTTTTGGATTTTTGTACAGATTTTTCTCAAATTATAAAAAATTGTGTTGAAACCAACTTCGATTTTTCTGGATTACGTTATGTTTTTTTGATAGAGGAGCTGCATTTGAGTAATTCTAGTTGAAATTAACTTCGAATTTTTGGATTTTTGTACAGATTTTTGTCAAATTTTAAAAAATTTTGTTGAAACCAACTTCGATTTTTCTGGATTATGTTAGGTTTTTTGGATAGAGGAGCTGCATTTGAGTAATTTTAGTTGAAATTATCTTCGAATTTTTGGATTTTTGTACAGATTTTTGTCAAATTTTATAAAATTTTGTTGAACCCAACTTCGATTTTTCTGGATTTTGTTAGGTTTTTTGATAGCGGAGCTGCATTTGAGTAATTTTAGTTGAAATTAACTTCGAATTTTTTGATTTTTGTACAGATTTTTGTCAAATTTTAAAAAATCTTGTTGAAACCAACTTCGATTTTTCTGGAATATGTTAGGTTTTTTTGATAGAGGAGCTGCATTTGAGTAATTTTAGTTGAAAATAACTTCGAATTTTTGGATTTTTGTGCAGATTTTTGTCAAATTTTATAAAATTTGTTGAACCCAACTTCGATTTTTCTGGATTATTTTAGGTTTTTTTGATAGAGGAGCTGCATTTGAGTAATTCTAGTTGAAATTAACTTCGAATTTTTGGATTTTTGTACAGATTTTTGTCAAATTTTAAAAAATTTTGTTGAAACCAACTTCGATTTTTCTGGATTATGTAAAGTTTTTTTGATAGAGGAGCTGCATTTGAGTAATTTTAGTTGAAAATAACTTCGAATTTTTGGATTTTTGTACAAATTTTTGTCAAATTTTAAAAAATTTTGTTGAAACCAACTTCGATTTTTCTGGATTATGTTAGGTTTTTTTGATAGAGGAGCTGCATTTGAGTAATTTTAGTTGAAATTATCTTCGAGTTTTTGGATTTTTGTACAGATTTTTGTCAAATTTTAAAAAATCTTGTTGAAACCAACTTCGATTTTACTGGAATATGTTAGGTTTTTTTGATAGAGGAGCTGCATTTGAGTAATTTTAGTTGAAAATAACTTCGAATTTTTGGATTTTTGTACAGATTTTTGTCAAATTTTAAAAAATTTTGTTGAAATCAACTTCGATTTTTCTGGAATATGTTAGGTTTTTTTGATAAAGGAGCTGCATTCGAGTAATTTTAGTTGAAATTATCTTCGAATTTTTGGATTTTTGTACAGATTTTTGTCAAATTTTAAAAAATTTTGTTGAAACCAACTTCGATTGCTCTGGATTACGTTAGGTTTTCTTGATAGAGGAGCTGCATTTGAGTAATTTTAGTTGAAATTAACTTCGAATTTTTGGATTTTTGTAAAGATTTTTGTCAAATTTTAAAAAATTTTGTTGAAACCAACTTCGATTTTTCTGGATTATGTTAGGTTTTTTTTGATAGAGGAGCTGCATTTGAGTAATTTTAGTTGAAAATAACTTCGAATTTTTGGATGTTTGTACAGATTTTTGTCAAATTTTAAAAAATTTTGTTGAAACCAACTTCGATTTTTCTGGATTATGTTAGGTTTTTTTGATAGAGGAGCTGCATTTGAGTAATTCTAGTTGAAATTAACTTCGAATTTTTGGATTTTTGTGCAGATTTTTGTCAAATTTTATAAAATTTGTTGAACCCAACTTCGATTTTTCTGGATTATTTTAGGTTTTTTTGATAGAGGAGCTGCATTTGAGTAATTCTAGTTGAAATTAACTTCGAATTTTTGGATTTTTGTACAGATTTTTGTCAAATTTTAAAAAATTTTGTTGAAACCAACTTCGTTTTTTCTGGATTATGTAAAGTTTTTTTGATAGAGGAGCTGCATTTGAGTAATTTTAGTTGAAAATAACTTCGAATTTTTGGATTTTTGTACAAATTTTTGTCAAATTTTAAAAAATTTTGTTGAAACCAACTTCGATTTTTCTGGATTATGTTAGGTTTTTTTGATAGAGGAGCTGCATTTGAGTAATTTTAGTTGAAATTATCTTCGAGTTTTTGGATTTTTGTACAGATTTTTGTCAAATTTTAAAAAATCTTGTTGAAACCAACTTCGATTTTACTGGAATATGTTAGGTTTTTTTGATAGAGGAGCTGCATTTGAGTAATTTTAGTTGAAAATAACTTCGAATTTTTGGATTTTTGTACAGATTTTTGTCAAATTTTAAAAAATTTTGTTGAAATCAACTTCGATTTTTCTGGAATATGTTAGGTTTTTTTGATAAAGGAGCTGCATTCGAGTAATTTTAGTTGAAATTATCTTCGAATTTTTGGATTTTTGTACAGATTTTTGTCAAATTTTAAAAAATTTTGTTGAAACCAACTTCGATTGCTCTGGATTACGTTAGGTTTTCTTGATAGAGGAGCTGCATTTGAGTAATTTTAGTTGAAATTAACTTCGAATTTTTGGATTTTTGTAAAGATTTTTGTCAAATTTTAAAAAATTTTGTTGAAACCAACTTCGATTTTTCTGGATTATGTTAGGTTTTTTTTTATAGAGGAGCTGCATTTGAGTAATTTTAGTTGAAAATAACTTCGAATTTTTGGATGTTTGTACAGATTTTTGTCAAATTTTAAAAAATTTTGTTGAAACCAACTTCGATTTTTCTGGATTATGTTAGGTTTTTTTGATAGAGGAGCTGCATTTGAGTAATTCTAGTTGAAATTAACTTCGAATTTTTGAATTTTTGTATAGATTTTTGTCAAATTTTAAAAAATTTTGTTGAAACCAACTTCGGTTTTTCTGGATTATGTTAGGTTTTTTTTATAGAGGAGCTGCATTTGAGTAATTTTAGTTGAAAATAACTTCGAATTTTTTGATTTTTGTACAGATTTTTGTCAAATTTTAAAAAATTTTGTTGAAACCAACTTCGATTTTTCTGGATTATGATAGGTTTTCTTGATAGAGGAGCTGCATTTGAGTAATTTTAGTTGAAATTAATTTCGAATTTTTGGATTTTTGTACAGATTTTTGTCAAATTTTAAAAAATTTTGTTGAAACCAACTTCGATTTTTCTGGATTATGTTAGGTTTTTTTTGATAGAGGAGCTGCATTTGAGTAATTTTAGTTGAAAATAACTTCGAATTTTTGGATATTTGTACAGATTTTTGTCAAATTTTAAAAAATTTTGTTGAAACCAACTTCGATATTTCTGGATTATGTTAGGTTTTTTGATAGAGGAGCTGCATTTGAGTAATTTTAGTTGAAAATAACTTCGAATGTTTGGATATTTGTACAGATTTTTGTCAAATTTTAAAAAATCTTGTTGAAACCAACTTCGATTTTTCTGGAATATGTTAGGTTTTTTTGATAGAGGAGCTGCATTTGAGTAATTTTAGTTGAAAATAACTTCGAATTTTTGGATTTTTGTACAGATTTTTGTCAAATTTTAAAAAATTTTGTTGAAACCTACTTCGATTTTTCTGGATTATGATAGGTTTTTTTGATAGAGGAGCTGCATTTGAGTAATTCTAGTTGAAAATAACTTCGAATTTTTGGATGTTTGTACAGATTTTTGTCAAATTTTAAAAAATTTTGTTGAAACCAACTTCGATTTTTCTGGATTATGTTAGGTTTTTTTGATAGAGGAGCTGCATTTGAGTAATTCTAGTTGAAATTAACTTCGAATTTTTGGATTTTTGTATAGATTTTTGTCAAATTTTAAAAAATTTTGTTGAAACCAACTTCGATTTTTCTGGATTATGTTAGGTTTTTTTTATAGAGGAGCTGCATTTGAGTAATTTTAGTTGAAAATAACTTCGAATTTTTTGATTTTTGTACAGATTTTTGTCCTATTTTAAAAAATTTGTTGAAACCAACTTCGATTTTTCTGGATTATGATAGGTTTTCTTGATAGAGGAGCTGCATTTGAGTAATTTTAGTTGAAATTAACTTCGAATTTTTGGATTTTTGTACAGATTTTTGTCAAATTTTAAAAAATTTTGTTGAAACCAACTTCGATTTTTCTGGATTATGTTAGGTTTTTTTTGATAGAGGAGCTGCATTTGAGTAATTTTAGTTGAAAATAACTTCGAATTTTTGGATATTTGTACAGATTTTTGTCAAATTTTAAAAAATTTTGTTGAAACCAACTTCGATATTTCTGGATTATGTTAGGTTTTTTTGATAGAGGAGCTGCATTTGAGTAATTTTAGTTGAAAATAACTTCGAATGTTTGGATATTTGTACAGAGTTTTGTCAAATTTTAAAAAATCTTGTTGAAACCAACTTCGATTTTTCTGGAATATGTTAGGTTTTTTTGATAGAGGAGCTGCATTTGAGTAATTTTAGTTGAAAATAACTTCGAATTTTTGGATTTTTGTACAGATTTTTGTCAAATTTTAAAAAATTTTGTTGAAACCAACTTCGATTTTTCTGGATTATGATAGGTTTTTTTGATAGAGGAGCTGCATTTGAGTAATTCTAATTGAAATTATCTTCGAATTTTTGGATTTTTGTACAGATTTTTGTCAAATTTTAAAAAATTTTGATGAAACCAACTTCGATATTTCTGGATTATGTTAGGTTTTTTGGATAGAGCAGCTGCATTTGAGTAATTTTAGTTGAAAATAACTTCGAATTTTTGGATTTTTGTACAGATTTTTGTCAAATTTTAAAAAATCTTTATGTAACCAACTTCGATTTTTCTGGAATATGTTAGGTTTTTTTGATAGAGGAGCTGCATTTGAGTAATTTTAGTTGAAAATAACTTCGAATTTTTGGATTTTTGTACAGATTTTTGTCAAATTTTAAAAAATTTTGTTGAAATCAACTTCGATTTTTCTGGAATATGTTAGGTTTTTTTGATAGAGGAGCTGCATTTGAGTAATTTTAGTTGAAATTATCTTCGAATTTTTGGATTTTTGTACAGATTTTTGTCAAATTTTAAAAAATTTTGTTGAAACCAACTTCGATATTTCTGGATTATGTTAGGTTTTTTGGATAGAGGAGCTGCATTTGAGTAATTTTAGTTGAAATTAACTTCGAATTTTTGGATTTTTGTATAGATTTTTGTCAAATTTTAAAAAATTTTGTTGAAACCAACTTCGATTTTTCTGGATTATGTAAATTTTTTTTTTGATAGAGGAGCTGCGTTTGAGTAATTTTAGTTGAAATTAATTTCGAATTTTTGGATTTTTGTACAGATTTTTGTCAAATTTTAAAAAATTGTGTTGAAACCAACTTCGATTTTTCTGGATTACGTTAGGTTTTTTTGATATAGGAGCTGCATTTGAGTAATTTTATTTGAAATTAACTTCGAATTTTTGGATTTTTGTACAGATTTTTGTCAAATTATAAAAAATTGTGTTGAAACCAACTTCGATTTTTCTGGATTACATTAGGTTTTTTTGATAGAGGAGCTGCATTTGAGTAATTTTAGTTGAAATTAACTTCGAATTTTTGGATTTTTGTGCAGATTTTTGTTAAATTTTATAAAATTTTGTTGAACCCATCGTCGATTTTTCTGGATTATGTTAGGTTTTTTTGATAGAGGAGTTGCATTTGAGTAATTCTAGTTGAAATTAACTGCGAATTTTTGGATTTTTGTACAGATTTTTGTCAAATTTTAAAAAATTTTGTTGAAACCAACTTCGATTTTTCTGGATTATGTTTGGTTTTTTTGATAGAGGAGCTGCATTTGAGTAATTTTAGTTGAAATTAACTTCGAATTTTTGGATGTTTGTACAGATTTTTGTCAAATTATAAAAAATTGTGTTGAAACCAACTTCGATTTTTCTGGATTATGTTAGGTTTTTTTGATAGAGGAGTTGCATTTGAGTAATTTTAGTTGAAATTATCTTCGAATTTTTGGATTTTTGTACAGATTTTTGTCAAATTTTAAAAAATTTTGTTGAAACCAACTTCGATTTTTCTGGATTATGTTAGGTTTTTTTGATAGAGGAGCTGCATTTGAGTAATTTTAGTTGAAATTAACTTCGAATTTTTGGATTTTTGTGCAGATTTTTGTTAAATTTTATAAAATTTTGTTGAAACCAACTTCGATTTTTCTGGAAAATGTTAGGTTTTTTTTATAGAGGAGCTGCATTTGAGTATTTTTAGATGAAAATAATTTCGAATTTTTGGATTTTTGTACAGATTTTTGTCAAATTATAAAAAATTGTGTTGAAACCAACTTCGATTTTTCTGGATTACGTTAGGTTTTTTTGATAGAGGAGCTGCATTTGAGTAATTCTTGTTGAAATTAACTTCGAATTTTTGGATTTTTGTACAGATTTTTGTCAAATTTTAAAAAATTTTGTTGAAACCAACTTCGATTTTTCTGGATTATGTTAGGTTTTTTGGATAGAGGAGCTGCATTTGAGTAATTTTAGTTGAAATTATCTTCGAATTTTTGGATTTTTGTACAGATTTTTGTCAAATTTTATAAAATTTTGTTGAACCCAACTTCGATTTTTCTGGATTTTGTTAGGTTTTTTGATAGCGGAGCTGCATTTGAGTAATTTTAGTTGAAATTAACTTCGAATTTTTGGATTTTTGTACAGATTTTTGTCAAATTTTAAAAAATCTTGTTGAAACCAACTTCGATTTTTCTGGAATATGTTAGGTTTTTTTGATAGAGGAGCTGCATTTGAGTAATTTTAGTTGAAAATAACTTCGAATTTTTGGATTTTTGTGCAGATTTTTGTCAAATTTTATAAAATTTGTTGAACCCAACTTCGATTTTTCTGGATTATTTTAGGTTTTTTTGATAGAGGAGCTGCATTTGAGTAATTCTAGTTGAAATTAACTTCGAATTTTTGGATTTTTGTACAGATTTTTGTCAAATTTTAAAAAATTTTGTTGAAACCAACTTCGATTTTTCTGGATTATGTAAAGTTTTTTTGATAGAGGAGCTGCATTTGAGTAATTTTAGTTGAAAATAACTTCGAATTTTTGGATTTTTGTACAGATTTTTGTCAAATTTTAAAAATTTTTGTTGAAATCAACTTCGATTTTTCTGGAATATGTTAGGTTTTTTTGATAGAGGAGCTGCATTTGAGTAATTCTAGTTGAAATTAACTTCGAATTTTTGGATGTTTGTACAGATTTTTTTCAAATTATAAAAATTTTGTTGAAACCAACTTCGATTTGTCTGGATTATGTTAGGTTTTTTGATAGAGGAGCTGCATTTGAGTAATTTTAGTTGAAATTAACTTCGAATTTTTGGATTTTTGTAAAGATTTTTGTCAAATTTTAAAAAATTTTGTTGAAACCAACTTCGATTTTTCTGGATTATGTTAGGTTTTTTTTGATAGAGGAGCTGCATTTGAGTAATTTTAGTTGAAAATAACTTCGAATTTTTGGATGTTTGTACAGATTTTTGTCAAATTTTAAAAAATTTTGTTGAAACCAACTTCGATTTTTCTGGATTATGTTAGGTTTTTTTGATAGAGGAGCTGCATTTGAGTAATTCTAGTTGAAATTAACTTCGAATTTTTGGATTTTTGTATAGATTTTTGTCAAATTTTAAAAAATTTTGTTGAAACCAACTTCGATTTTTCTGGATTATGTTAGGTTTTTTTTATAGAGGAGCTGCATTTGAGTAATTTTAGTTGAAAATAACTTCGAATTTTTTGATTTTTGTACAGATTTTTGTCCTATTTTAAAAAATTTGTTAACACCAACTTCGATTTTTCTGGATTATGATAGGTTTTCTTGATAGAGGAGCTGCATTTGAGTAATTTTAGTTGAAATTAACTTCGAATTTTTGGATTTTTGTACAGATTTTTGTCAAATTTTAAAAAATTTTGTTGAAACCAACTTCGATTTTTCTGGATTATGTTAGGTTTTTTTTGATAGAGGAGCTGCATTTGAGTAATTTTAGTTGAAAATAACTTCGAATTTTTGGATATTTGTACAGATTTTTGTCAAATTTTAAAAAATCTTGTTGAAACCAACTTCGATTTTTCTGGAATATGTTAGGTTTTTTTGATAGAGGAGCTGCATTTGAGTAATTTTAGTTGAAAATAACTTCGAATTTTTGGATTTTTGTACAGATTTTTGTCAAATTTTAAAAAATTTTGTTGAAACCAACTTCGATTTTTCTGGATTATGATAGGTTTTTTTGATAGAGGAGCTGCATTTGAGTAATTCTAATTGAAATTATCTTCGAATTTTTGGATTTTTGTACAGATTTTTGTCAAATTTTAAAAAATTTTGTTGAAACCAACTTCGATATTTCTGGATTATGTTAGGTTTTTTGGATAGAGCAGCTGCATTTGAGTAATTTTAGTTGAAAATAACTTCGAATTTTTGGATTTTTGTACAGATTTTTGTCAAATTTTAAAAAATCTTTATGTAACCAACTTCGATTTTTCTGGAATATGTTAGGTTTTTTTGATAGAGGAGCTGCATTTGAGTAATTTTAGTTGAAAATAACTTCGAATTTTTGGATTTTTGTACAGATTTTTGTCAAATTTTAAAAAATTTTGTTGAAATCAACTTCGATTTTTCTGGAATGTGTTAGGTTTTTTTGATAGAGGAGCTGCATTTGAGTAATTTTAGTTGAAATTATCTTCGAATTTTTGGATTTTTGTACAGATTTTTGTCAAATTTTAAAAAATTTTGTTGAAACCAACTTCGATATTTCTGGATTATGTTAGGTTTTTTGGATAGAGGAGCTGCATTTGAGTAATTTTAGTTGAAAATAACTTCGAATTTTTGGATTTTTGTACAGATTTTTGTGAAATTTTAAAAAATCTTTATGTAACCAACTTCGATTTTTCTGGAATATGTTAGGTTTTTTTGATAGAGGAGCTGCATTTGAGTAATTTTAGTTGAAAATAACTTCGAATTTTTGGATTTTTGTACAGATTTTTGTCAAATTTTAAAAAATTTTGTTGAAATCAACTTCGATTTTTCTGGAATATGTTAGGTTTTTTTGATAGAGGAGCTGCATTTGAGTAATTTTAGTTGAAATTATCTTCGAATTTTTGGATTTTTGTACAGATTTTTGTCAAATTTTAAAAATTTTTGTTGAAACCAACTTCGATTGCTCTGGATTACGTTAGGTTTTCTTGATAGAGGAGCTGCATTTGAGTAATTTTATTTGAAAATAACTTCGAATTTTTGGATTTTTGTACAGATTTTTGTCAAATTTTAAAAAATTTTGTTGAAATCAACTTCGATTTTTCTGGAATATGTTAGGTTTTTTTGATAGAGGAGCTGCATTTGAGTAATTTTAGTTGAAATTATCTTCGAATATTTGGATTTTTGTACAGATTTTTGTCAAATTTTAAAAAATTTTGTTGAAATCAACTTCGATTTTTCTGGAATATGTTAGGTTTTTTTGATAGAGGAGCTGCATTTGAGTAATTTTAGTTGAAATTAACTTCGAATTTTTGGATTTTTGTATAGATTTTTGTCAAATTTTAAAAAATTTTGTTGAAACCAACTTCGATTTTTCTGGATTATGTAAATTTTTTTTTTGATAAAGGAGCTGCATTTGAGTAATTTTAGTTGAAATTAATTTCGAATTTTTGGATTTTTGTACAGATTTTTGTCAAATTTTAAAAAATTGTGTTGAAACCAACTTCGATTTTTCTGGATTACGTTAGGTTTTTTTGATATAGGAGCTGCATTTGAGTAATTTTATTTGAAATTAACTTCGAATTTTTGGATTTTTGTACAGATTTTTGTCAAATTATAAAAAATTGTGTTGAAACCAACTTCGATTTTTCTGGATTACATTAGGTTTTTTTGATAGAGGAGCTGCATTTGAGTAATTTTAGTTGAAATTAACTTCGAATTTTTGGATTTTTGTGCAGATTTTTGTTAAATTTTATAAAATTTTGTTGAACCCAACGTCGATTTTTCTGGATTATGTTAGGTTTTTTTGATAGAGGAGTTGCATTTGAGTAATTCTAGTTGAAATTAACTGCGAATTTTTGGATTTTTGTACAGATTTTTGTCAAATTTTAAAAAATTTTGTTGAAACCAACTTCGATTTTTCTGGATTATGTTTGGTTTTTTTGATAGAGGAGCTGCATTTGAGTAATTTTAGTTGAAATTAACTTCGAATTTTTGGATGTTTGTACAGATTTTTGTCAAATTATAAAAAATTGTGTTGAAACCAACTTCGATTTTTCTGGATTATGTTAGGTTTTTTTGATAGAGGAGTTGCATTTGAGTAATTTTAGTTGAAATTATCTTCGAATTTTTGGATTTTTGTACAGATTTTTGTCAAATTTTAAAAAATTTTGTTGAAACCAACTTCGATTTTTCTGGATTATGTTAGGTTTTTTTGATAGAGGAGCTGCATTTGAGTAATTTTAGTTGAAATTAACTTCGAATTTTTGGATTTTTGTGCAGATTTTTGTTAAATTTTATAAAATTTTGTTGAAACCAACTTCGATTTTTCTGGAAAATGTTAGGTTTTTTTTATAGAGGAGCTGCATTTGAGTATTTTTAGATGAAAATAATTTCGAATTTTTGGATTTTTGTACAGATTTTTGTCAAATTATAAAAAATTGTGTTGAAACCAACTTCGATTTTTCTGGATTACGTTAGGTTTTTTTGATAGAGGAGCTGCATTTGAGTAATTCTTGTTGAAATTAACTTCGAATTTTTGGATTTTTGTACAGATTTTTGTCAAATTTTAAAAAATTTTGTTGAAACCAACTTCGATTTTTCTGGATTATGTTAGGTTTTTTGGATAGAGGAGCTGCATTTGAGTAATTTTAGTTGAAATTATCTTCGAATTTTTGGATTTTTGTACAGATTTTTGTCAAATTTTATAAAATTTTGTTGAACCCAACTTCGATTTTTCTGGATTTTGTTAGGTTTTTTGATAGCGGAGCTGCATTTGAGTAATTTTAGTTGAAATTAACTTCGAATTTTTGGATTTTTGTACAGATTTTTGTCAAATTTTAAAAAATCTTGTTGAAACCAACTTCGATTTTTCTGGAATATGTTAGGTTTTTTTGATAGAGGAGCTGCATTTGAGTAATTTTAGTTGAAAATAACTTCGAATTTTTGGATTTTTGTGCAGATTTTTGTCAAATTTTATAAAATTTGTTGAACCCAACTTCGATTTTTCTGGATTATTTTAGGTTTTTTTGATAGAGGAGCTGCATTTGAGTAATTCTAGTTGAAATTAACTTCGAATTTTTGGATTTTTGTACAGATTTTTGTCAAATTTTAAAAAATTTTGTTGAAACCAACTTCGATTTTTCTGGATTATGTAAAGTTTTTTTGATAGAGGAGCTGCATTTGAGTAATTTTAGTTGAAAATAACTTCGAATTTTTGGATTTTTGTACAGATTTTTGTCAAATTTTAAAAAATTTTGTTGAAATCAACTTCGATTTTTCTGGAATATGTTAGGTTTTTTTGATAGAGGAGCTGCATTTGAGTAATTCTAGTTGAAATTAACTTCGAATTTTTGGATGTTTGTACAGATTTTTTTCAAATTATAAAAATTTTGTTGAAACCAACTTCGATTTGTCTGGATTATGTTAGGTTTTTTGATAGAGGAGCTGCATTTGAGTAATTTTAGTTGAAATTAACTTCGAATTTTTGGATTTTTGTAAAGATTTTTGTCAAATTTTAAAAAATTTTGTTGAAACCAACTTCGATTTTTCTGGATTATGTTAGGTTTTTTTTGATAGAGGAGCTGCATTTGAGTAATTTTAGTTGAAAATAACTTCGAATTTTTGGATGTTTGTACAGATTTTTGTCAAATTTTAAAAAATTTTGTTGAAACCAACTTCGATTTTTCTGGATTATGTTAGGTTTTTTTGATAGAGGAGCTGCATTTGAGTAATTCTAGTTGAAATTAACTTCGAATTTTTGGATTTTTGTATAGATTTTTGTCAAATTTTAAAAAATTTTGTTGAAACCAACTTCGATTTTTCTGGATTATGTTAGGTTTTTTTTATAGAGGAGCTGCATTTGAGTAATTTTAGTTGAAAATAACTTCGAATTTTTTGATTTTTGTACAGATTTTTGTCCTATTTTAAAAAATTTGTTGAAACCAACTTCGATTTTCCTGGATTATGATAGGTTTTCTTGATAGAGGAGCTGCATTTGAGTAATTTTAGTTGAAATTAACTTCGAATTTTTGGATTTTTGTACAGATTTTTGTCAAATTTTAAAAAATTTTGTTGAAACCAACTTCGATTTTTCTGGATTATGTTAGGTTTTTTTGATAGAGGAGTTGCATTTGAGTAATTCTAGTTGAAATTAACTGCGAATTTTTGGATTTTTGTACAGATTTTTGTCAAATTTTAAAAAATTTTGTTGAAACCAACTTCGATTTTTCTGGATTATGTTTGGTTTTTTTGATAGAGGAGCTGCATTTGAGTAATTTTAGTTGAAATTAACTTCGAATTTTTGGATGTTTGTACAGATTTTTGTCAAATTATAAAAAATTGTGTTGAAACCAACTTCGATTTTTCTGGATTATGTTAGGTTTTTTTGATAGAGGAGTTGCATTTGAGTAATTTTAGTTGAAATTATCTTCGAATTTTTGGATTTTTGTACAGATTTTTGTCAAATTTTAAAAAATTTTGTTGAAACCAACTTCGATTTTTCTGGATTATGTTAGGTTTTTTTGATAGAGGAGCTGCATTTGAGTAATTTTAGTTGAAATTAACTTCGAATTTTTGGATTTTTGTGCAGATTTTTGTTAAATTTTATAAAATTTTGTTGAAACCAACTTCGATTTTTCTGGAAAATGTTAGGTTTTTTTTATAGAGGAGCTGCATTTGAGTATTTTTAGATGAAAATAATTTCGAATTTTTGGATTTTTGTACAGATTTTTGTCAAATTATAAAAAATTGTGTTGAAACCAACTTCGATTTTTCTGGATTACGTTAGGTTTTTTTGATAGAGGAGCTGCATTTGAGTAATTCTTGTTGAAATTAACTTCGAATTTTTGGATTTTTGTACAGATTTTTGTCAAATTTTAAAAAATTTTGTTGAAACCAACTTCGATTTTTCTGGATTATGTTAGGTTTTTTGGATAGAGGAGCTGCATTTGAGTAATTTTAGTTGAAATTATCTTCGAATTTTTGGATTTTTGTACAGATTTTTGTCAAATTTTATAAAATTTTGTTGAACCCAACTTCGATTTTTCTGGATTTTGTTAGGTTTTTTGATAGCGGAGCTGCATTTGAGTAATTTTAGTTGAAATTAACTTCGAATTTTTGGATTTTTGTACAGATTTTTGTCAAATTTTAAAAAATCTTGTTGAAACCAACTTCGATTTTTCTGGAATATGTTAGGTTTTTTGATAGAGGAGCTGCATTTGAGTAATTTTAGTTGAAAATAACTTCGAATTTTTGGATTTTTGTGCAGATTTTTGTCAAATTTTATAAAATTTGTTGAACCCAACTTCGATTTTTCTGGATTATTTTAGGTTTTTTTGATAGAGGAGCTGCATTTGAGTAATTCTAGTTGAAATTAACTTCGAATTTTTGGATTTTTGTACAGATTTTTGTCAAATTTTAAAAAATTTGGTTGAAACCAACTTCGATTTTTCTGGATTATGTAAAGTTTTTTTGATAGAGGAGCTGCATTTGAGTAATTTTAGTTGAAAATAACTTCGAATTTTTGGATTTTTGTACAGATTTTTGTCAAATTTTAAAAAATTTTGTTGAAATCAACTTCGATTTTTCTGGAATATGTTAGGTTTTTTTGATAGAGGAGCTGCATTTGAGTAATTCTAGTTGAAATTAACTTCGAATTTTTGGATGTTTGTACAGATTTTTTTCAAATTATAAAAATTTTGTTGAAACCAACTTCGATTTGTCTGGATTATGTTAGGTTTTTTGATAGAGGAGCTGCATTTGAGTAATTTTAGTTGAAATTAACTTCGAATTTTTGGATTTTTGTAAAGATTTTTGTCAAATTTTAAAAAATTTTGTTGAAACCAACTTCGATTTTTCTGGATTATGTTAGGTTTTTTTTGATAGAGGAGCTGCATTTGAGTAATTTTAGTTGAAAATAACTTCGAATTTTTGGATGTTTGTACAGATTTTTGTCAAATTTTAAAAAATTTTGTTGAAACCAACTTCGATTTTTCTGGATTATGTTAGGTTTTTTTGATAGAGGAGCTGCATTTGAGTAATTCTAGTTGAAATTAACTTCGAATTTTTGGATTTATGTATAGATTTTTGTCAAATTTTAAAAAATTTTGTTGAAACCAACTTCGATTTTTCTGGATTATGTTAGGTTTTTTTTATAGAGGAGCTGCATTTGAGTAATTTTAGTTGAAAATAACTTCGAATTTTTTGATTTTTGTACAGATTTTTGTCCTATTTTAAAAAATTTGTTGAAACCAACTTCGATTTTTCTGGATTATGATAGGTTTTCTTGATAGAGGAGCTGCATTTGAGTAATTTTAGTTGAAATTAACTTCGAATTTTTGGATTTTTGTACAGATTTTTGTCAAATTTTAAAAAATTTTGTTGAAACCAACTTCGATTTTTCTGGATTATGTTAGGTTTTTTTTGATAGAGGAGCTGCATTTGAGTAATTTTAGTTGAAAATAACTTCGAATTTTTGGATATTTGTACAGATTTTTGTCAAATTTTAAAAAATTTTGTTGAAACCAACTTCGATATTTCTGGATTATGTTAGGTTTTTTTGATAGAGGAGCTGCATTTGAGTAATTTTAGTTGAAAATAACTTCGAATGTTTGGATATTTGTACAGATTTTTGTCAAATTTTAAAAAATCTTGTTGAAACCAACTTCGATTTTTCTGGAATATGTTAGGTTTTTTGATAGAGGAGCTGCATTTGAGTAATTTTAGTTGAAAATAACTTCGAATTTTTGGATTTTTGTGCAGATTTTTGTCAAATTTTATAAAATTTGTTGAACCCAACTTCGATTTTTCTGGATTATTTTAGGTTTTTTTGATAGAGGAGCTGCATTTGAGTAATTCTAGTTGAAATTAACTTCGAATTTTTGGATTTTTGTACAGATTTTTGTCAAATTTTAAAAAATTTGGTTGAAACCAACTTCGATTTTTCTGGATTATGTAAAGTTTTTTTGATAGAGGAGCTGCATTTGAGTAATTTTAGTTGAAAATAACTTCGAATTTTTGGATTTTTGTACAGATTTTTGTCAAATTTTAAAAAATTTTGTTGAAATCAACTTCGATTTTTCTGGAATATGTTAGGTTTTTTTGATAGAGGAGCTGCATTTGAGTAATTCTAGTTGAAATTAACTTCGAATTTTTGGATGTTTGTACAGATTTTTTTCAAATTATAAAAATTTTGTTGAAACCAACTTCGATTTGTCTGGATTATGTTAGGTTTTTTGATAGAGGAGCTGCATTTGAGTAATTTTAGTTGAAATTAACTTCGAATTTTTGGATTTTTGTAAAGATTTTTGTCAAATTTTAAAAAATTTTGTTGAAACCAACTTCGATTTTTCTGGATTATGTTAGGTTTTTTTTGATAGAGGAGCTGCATTTGAGTAATTTTAGTTGAAAATAACTTCGAATTTTTGGATGTTTGTACAGATTTTTGTCAAATTTTAAAAAATTTTGTTGAAACCAACTTCGATTTTTCTGGATTATGTTAGGTTTTTTTGATAGAGGAGCTGCATTTGAGTAATTCTAGTTGAAATTAACTTCGAATTTTTGGATTTATGTATAGATTTTTGTCAAATTTTAAAAAATTTTGTTGAAACCAACTTCGATTTTTCTGGATTATGTTAGGTTTTTTTTATAGAGGAGCTGCATTTGAGTAATTTTAGTTGAAAATAACTTCGAATTTTTTGATTTTTGTACAGATTTTTGTCCTATTTTAAAAAATTTGTTGAAACCAACTTCGATTTTTCTGGATTATGATAGGTTTTCTTGATAGAGGAGCTGCATTTGAGTAATTTTAGTTGAAATTAACTTCGAATTTTTGGATTTTTGTACAGATTTTTGTCAAATTTTAAAAAATTTTGTTGAAACCAACTTCGATTTTTCTGGATTATGTTAGGTTTTTTTTGATAGAGGAGCTGCATTTGAGTAATTTTAGTTGAAAATAACTTCGAATTTTTGGATATTTGTACAGATTTTTGTCAAATTTTAAAAAATTTTGTTGAAACCAACTTCGATATTTCTGGATTATGTTAGGTTTTTTTGATAGAGGAGCTGCATTTGAGTAATTTTAGTTGAAAATAACTTCGAATGTTTGGATATTTGTACAGATTTTTGTCAAATTTTAAAAAATCTTGTTGAAACCAACTTCGATTTTTCTGGAATATGTTAGGTTTTTTTGATAGAGGAGCTGCATTTGAGTAATTTTATTTGAAAATAACTTCGAATTTTTGGATTTTTGTACAGATTTTTGTCAAATTTTAAAAAATTTTGTTGAAACCAACTTCGATTTTTCTGGATTATGATAGGTTTTTTTGATAGAGGAGCTGCATTTGAGTAATTTTAGTTGAAATTAATTTCGAATTTTTGGATTTTTGTACAGATTTTTGTCAAATTTTAAAAAATTGTGTTGAAACCAACTTCGATTTTTCTGGATTACGTTAGGTTTTTTTGATATAGGAGCTGCATTTGAGTAATTTTGTTTGAAATTAACTTCGAATTTTTGGATTTTTGTACAGATTTTTGTCAAATTATAAAAAATTGTGTTGAAACCAACTTCGATTTTTCTGGATTACATTAGGTTTTTTTGATAGAGGAGCTGCATTTGAGTAATTTTAGTTGAAATTAACTTCGAATTTTTGGATTTTTGTGCAGATTTTTGTTAAATTTTATAAAATTTTGTTGAACCCAACGTCGATTTTTCTGGATTATGTTAGGTTTTTTTGATAGAGGAGTTGCATTTGAGTAATTCTAGTTGAAATTAACTGCGAATTTTTGGATTTTTGTACAGATTTTTGTCAAATTTTAAAAAATTTTGTTGAAACCAACTTCGATTTTTCTGGATTATGTTTGGTTTTTTTGATAGAGGAGCTGCATTTGAGTAATTTTAGTTGAAATTAACTTCGAATTTTTGGATGTTTGTACAGATTTTTGTCAAATTATAAAAAATTGTGTTGAAACCAACTTCGATTTTTCTGGATTATGTTAGGTTTTTTTGATAGAGGAGCTGCATTTGAGTAATTTTAGTTGAAATTATCTTCGAATTTTTGGATTTTTGTACAGATTTTTGTCAAATTTTAAAAAATTTTGTTGAAACCAACTTCGATTTTTCTGGATTATGTTAGGTTTTTTTGATAGAGGAGCTGCATTTGAGTAATTTTAGTTGAAATTAACTTCGAATTTTTGGATTTTTGTGCAGATTTTTGTTAAATTTTATAAAATTTTGTTGAAACCAACTTCGATTTTTCTGGAAAATGTTAGGTTTTTTTTATAGAGGAGCTGCATTTGAGTATTTTTAGATGAAAATAATTTCGAATTTTTGGATTTTTGTACAGATTTTTGTCAAATTATAAAAAATTGTGTTGAAACCAACTTCGATTTTTCTGGATTACGTTAGGTTTTTTTGATAGAGGAGCTGCATTTGAGTAATTCTAGTTGAAATTAACTTCGAATTTTTGGATTTTTGTACAGATTTTTGTCAAATTTTAAAAAATTTTGTTGAAACCAACTTCGATTTTTCTGGATTATGTTAGGTTTTTTGGATAGAGGAGCTGCATTTGAGTAATTTTAGTTGAAATTATCTTCGAATTTTTGGATTTTTGTACAGATTTTTGTCAAATTTTATAAAATTTTGTTGAACCCAACTTCGATTTTTCTGGATTTTGTTAGGTTTTTTGATAGCGGAGCTGCATTTGAGTAATTTTAGTTGAAATTAACTTCGAATTTTTGGATTTTTGTACAGATTTTTGTCAAATTTTAAAAAATCTTGTTGAAACCAACTTCGATTTTTCTGGAATATGTTAGGTTTTTTTGATAGAGGAGCTGCATTTGAGTAATTTTAGTTGAAAATAACTTCGAATTTTTGGATTTTTGTACAGATTTTTGTCAAATTTTAAAAAATTTTGTTGAAATCAACTTCGATTTTTCTGGAATATGTTAGGTTTTTTTGATAAAGGAGCTGCATTCGAGTAATTTTAGTTGAAATTATCTTCGAATTTTTGGATTTTTGTACAGATTTTTGTCAAATTTTAAAAAATTTTGTTGAAACCAACTTCGATTTTTCTGGATTATGTTAGGTTTTTTTGATAGAGGAGCTGCATTTGAGTAATTTTAGTTGAAATTATCTTCGAGTTTTTGATTTTTGTACAGATTTTTGTCAAATTTTAAAAAATCTTGTTGAAACCAACTTCGATTTTTCTGGAATATGTTAGGTTTTTTTGATAGAGGAGCTGCATTTGAGTAATTTTAGTTGAAAATAACTTCGAATTTTTGGATTTTTGTACAGATGTTTGTCAAATTTTAAAAAATTGTGTTGAAACCAACTTCGATTTTTCTGGATTATGTTAGGTTTTTTTGATAGAGGAGCTGCATTTGAGTAATTTTAGTTGAAATTATCTTCGAATTTTTGGATTTTTGTTCAGATTTTTGTCAAATTTTAAAAAATTTTATTGAACCCAACTTCGATTTTTCTGGATTATGTTAGGTTTTTTTGATAGAGGGGCTGCATTTGAGTAATTTTAGTTGAAAATAACTTCGAATTTTTGGATTTTTGTACAGATTTTTGTCAAATTTTAAAAAATTTTGTTGAAATCAACTTCGATTTTTCTGGAATATGTTAGGTTTTTTTGATAGAGGAGCTGCATTTGAGTAATTTTAGTTGAAATTATCTTCGAATATTTGGATTTTTGTACAGATTTTTGTCAAATTTTAAAAAATTTTGTTGAAATCAACTTCGATTTTTCTGGAATATGTTAGGTTTTTTTGATAGAGGAGCTGCATTTGAGTAATTTTAGTTGAAATTAACTTCGAATTTTTGGATTTTTGTATAGATTTTTGTCAAATTTTAAAAAATTTTGTTGAAACCAACTTCGATTTTTCTGGATTATGTAAATTTTTTTTTTGATAGAGGAGCTGCATTTGAGTAATTTTAGTTGAAATTAATTTCGAATTTTTGGATTTTGGTACAGATTCTTGTCAAATTTTAAAAAATTGTGTTGAAACCAACTTCGATTTTTCTGGATTACGTTAGGTTTTTTTGATATAGGAGCTGCATTTGAGTAATTTTATTTGAAATTAACTTCGAATTTTTGGATTTTTGTACAGATTTTTGTCAAATTATAGAAAATTGTGTTGAAACCAACTTCGATTTTTCTGGATTACATTAGGTTTTTTTGATAGAGGAGCTGCATTTGAGTAATTTTAGTTGAAATTATCTTCGAATTTTTGGATTTTTGTTCAGATTTTTGTCAAATTTTAAAAAATTTTATTGAACCCAACTTCGATTTTTCTGGATTATGTTAGGTTTTTTTGATAGAGGGGCTGCATTTGAGTAATTTTAGTTGAAAATAACTTCGAATTTTTGGATTTTTGTACAGATTTTTGTCAAATTTTAAAAAATTTTGTTGAAATCAACTTCGATTTTTCTGGAATATGTTAGGTTTTTTTGATAGAGGAGCTGCATTTGAGTAATTTTAGTTGAAATTATCTTCGAATATTTGGATTTTTGTACAGATTTTTGTCAAATTTTAAAAAATTTTGTTGAAATCAACTTCGATTTTTCTGGAATATGTTAGGTTTTTTTGATAGAGGAGCTGCATTTGAGTAATTTTAGTTGAAATTAACTTCGAATTTTTGGATTTTTGTATAGATTTTTGTCAAATTTTAAAAAATTTTGTTGAAACCAACTTCGATTTTTCTGGATTATGTAAATTTTTTTTTTGATAGAGGAGCTGCATTTGAGTAATTTTAGTTGAAATTAATTTCGAATTTTTGGATTTTTGTACAGATTCTTGTCAAATTTTAAAAAATTGTGTTGAAACCAACTTCGATTTTTCTGGATTACGTTAGGTTTTTTTGATATAGGAGCTGCATTTGAGTAATTTTATTTGAAATTAACTTCGAATTTTTGGATTTTTGTACAGATTTTTGTCAAATTATAGAAAATTGTGTTGAAACCAACTTCGATTTTTCTGGATTACATTAGGTTTTTTTGATAGAGGAGCTGCATTTGAGTAATTTTAGTTGAAATTAACTTCGAATTTTTGGATTTTTGTGCAGATTTTTGTTAAATTTTATAAAATTTTGTTGAACCCAACGTCGATTTTTCTGGATTATGTTAGGTTTTTTTGATAGAGGAGTTGCATTTGAGTAATTCTAGTTGAAATTAACTGCGAATTTTTGGATTTTTGTACAGATTTTTGTCAAATTTTAAAAAATTTTGTTGAAACCAACTTCGATTTTTCTGGAATATGTTAGGTTTTTTTGATAGAGGAGCTGCATTTGAGTAATTTTAGTTGAAATTATCTTCGAATTTTTGGATTTTTTACAGATTTTTGTCAAATTTTAAAAAATTTTGTTGAAACCAACTTCGATTGCTCTGGATTACGTTAGGTTTTCTTGATAGAGGAGCTGCACTTGAGTAATTTTAGTTGAAATTAACTTCGAATTTTTGGATTTTTGTAAAGATTTTTGTCAAATTTTAAAAAATTTTGTTGAAACCAACTTCGATTTTTCTGGATTATGTTAGGTTTTTTTTTGATAGAGGAGCTGCATTTGAGTAATTTTAGTTGAAAATAACTTCGAATTTTTGGATGTTTGTACAGATTTTTGTCAAATTTTAAAAAATTTTGTTGAAACCAACTTCGATTTTTCTGGATTATGTTAGGTTTTTTTGATAGAGGAGCTGCATTTGAGTAATTCTAGTTGAAATTAACTTCGAATTTTTTGATTTTTGTACAGATTTTTGTCAAATTTTAAAAAATATTGTTGAAACCAACTTCGATTTTTCTGGATTATGATAGGTTTTCTTGATAGAGGAGCTGCATTTGAGTAATTTTAGTTGAAATTAACTTCGAATTTTTGGATTTTTGTACAGATTTTTGTCAAATTTTAAAAAATTTTGTTGAAACCAACTTCGATTTTTCTGGATTATGTTAGGTTTTTTTTGATAGAGGAGCTGCATTTGAGTAATTTTAGTTGAAAATAACTTCGAATTTTTGGATATTTGTACAGATTTTTGTCAAATTTTAAAAAATTTTGTTGAAACCAACTTCGATATTTCTGGATTATGTTAGGTTTTTTTGATAGAGGAGCTGCATTTGAGTAATTTTAGTTGAAAATAACTTCGAATGTTTGGATATTTGTACAGATTTTTGTCAAATTTTAAAAAATCTTGTTGAAACCAAATTCGATTTTTCTGGAATATGTTAGGTTTTTTTGATAGAGGAGCTGCATTTGAGTAATTTTAGTTGAAAATAACTTCGAATTTTTGGATTTTTGTATAGATTTTTGTCAAATTTTAAAAAATTTTGTTGAAATCAACTTCGATTTTTCTGGAATATGTTAGGTTTTTTTGATAGAGGAGCTGCATTTGAGTAATTTTAGTTGAAATTATCTTCGAATTTTTGGATTTTTGTACAGATTTTTGTCAAATTTTAAAAAATTTTGTTGAAACCAACTTCGATTGCTCTGGATTACGTTAGGTTTTCTTGATAGAGGAGCTGCATTTGAGTAATTTTAGTTGAAATTAACTTCGAATTTTTGGATTTTTGTACAGATTTTTGTCAAATTTTAAAAAAATTTGTTGAAACCAACTTCTATTTTTCTGGATTATGTTAGTTTTTTTTTGATAGAGGAGCTGCATTTGAGTAATTTTAGTTGAAATTAACTTCGAATTTTTGGATTTTTGTGCAGATTTTTGTTAAATTTTATAAAATTTTGTTGAACCCAACGTCGATTTTTCTGGATTATGTTAGGTTTTTTTGATAGAGGAGTTGCATTTGAGTAATTCTAGTTGAAATTAACTGCGAATTTTTGGATTTTTGTACAGATTTTTGTCAAATTTTAAAAAATTTTGTTGAAACCAACTTCGATTTTTCTGGATTATGTTTGGTTTTTTTGATAGAGGAGCTGCATTTGAGTAATTTTAGTTGAAATTAACTTCGAATTTTTGGATGTTTGTACAGATTTTTGTCAAATTATAAAAAATTGTGTTGAAACCAACTTCGATTTTTCTGGATTATGTTAGGTTTTTTTGATAGAGGAGCTGCATTTGAGTAATTTTAGTTGAAATTATCTTCGAATTTTTGGATTTTTGTACAGATTTTTGTCAAATTTTAAAAAATTTTGTTGAAACCAACTTCGATTTTTCTGGATTATGTTAGGTTTTTTTGATAGAGGAGCTGCATTTGAGTAATTTTAGTTGAAATTAACTTCGAATTTTTGGATTTTTGTGCAGATTTTTGTTAAATTTTATAAAATTTTGTTGAAACCAACTTCGATTTTTCTGGAAAATGTTAGGTTTTTTTATAGAGGAGCTGCATTTGAGTATTTTTAGATGAAAATAATTTCGAATTTTTGGATTTTTGTACAGATTTTTCTCAAATTATAAAAAATTGTGTTGAAACCAACTTCGATTTTTCTGGATTACGTTATGTTTTTTTGATAGAGGAGCTGCATTTGAGTAATTCTAGTTGAAATTAACTTCGAATTTTTGGATTTTTGTACAGATTTTTGTCAAATTTTAAAAAATTTTGTTGAAACCAACTTCGATTTTTCTGGATTATGTTAGGTTTTTTGGATAGAGGAGCTGCATTTGAGTAATTTTAGTTGAAATTATCTTCGAATTTTTGGATTTTTGTACAGATTTTTGTCAAATTTTATAAAATTTTGTTGAACCCAACTTCGATTTTTCTGGATTTTGTTAGGTTTTTTGATAGCGGAGCTGCATTTGAGTAATTTTAGTTGAAATTAACTTCGAATTTTTTGATTTTTGTACAGATTTTTGTCAAATTTTAAAAAATCTTGTTGAAACCAACTTCGATTTTTCTGGAATATGTTAGGTTTTTTTGATAGAGGAGCTGCATTTGAGTAATTTTAGTTGAAAATAACTTCGAATTTTTGGATTTTTGTGCAGATTTTTGTCAAATTTTATAAAATTTGTTGAACCCAACTTCGATTTTTCTGGATTATTTTAGGTTTTTTTGATAGAGGAGCTGCATTTGAGTAATTCTAGTTGAAATTAACTTCGAATTTTTGGATTTTTGTACAGATTTTTGTCAAATTTTAAAAAATTTTGTTGAAACCAACTTCGATTTTTCTGGATTATGTAAAGTTTTTTTGATAGAGGAGCTGCATTTGAGTAATTTTAGTTGAAAATAACTTCGAATTTTTGGATTTTTGTACAAATTTTTGTCAAATTTTAAAAAATTTTGTTGAAACCAACTTCGATTTTTCTGGATTATGTTAGGTTTTTTTGATAGAGGAGCTGCATTTGAGTAATTTTAGTTGAAATTATCTTCGAGTTTTTGGATTTTTGTACAGATTTTTGTCAAATTTTAAAAAATCTTGTTGAAACCAACTTCGATTTTACTGGAATATGTTAGGTTTTTTTGATAGAGGAGCTGCATTTGAGTAATTTTAGTTGAAAATAACTTCGAATTTTTGGATTTTTGTACAGATTTTTGTCAAATTTTAAAAAATTTTGTTGAAATCAACTTCGATTTTTCTGGAATATGTTAGGTTTTTTTGATAAAGGAGCTGCATTCGAGTAATTTTAGTTGAAATTATCTTCGAATTTTTGGATTTTTGTACAGATTTTTGTCAAATTTTAAAAAATTTTGTTGAAACCAACTTCGATTGCTCTGGATTACGTTAGGTTTTCTTGATAGAGGAGCTGCATTTGAGTAATTTTAGTTGAAATTAACTTCGAATTTTTGGATTTTTGTAAAGATTTTTGTCAAATTTTAAAAAATTTTGTTGAAACCAACTTCGATTTTTCTGGATTATGTTAGGTTTTTTTTGATAGAGGAGCTGCATTTGAGTAATTTTAGTTGAAAATAACTTCGAATTTTTGGATGTTTGTACAGATTTTTGTCAAATTTTAAAAAATTTTGTTGAAACCAACTTCGATTTTTCTGGATTATGTTAGGTTTTTTTGATAGAGGAGCTGCATTTGAGTAATTCTAGTTGAAATTAACTTCGAATTTTTGGATTTTTGTGCAGATTTTTGTCAAATTTTATAAAATTTGTTGAACCCAACTTCGATTTTTCTGGATTATTTTAGGTTTTTTTGATAGAGGAGCTGCATTTGAGTAATTCTAGTTGAAATTAACTTCGAATTTTTGGATTTTTGTACAGATTTTTGTCAAATTTTAAAAAATTTTGTTGAAACCAACTTCGTTTTTTCTGGATTATGTAAAGTTTTTTTGATAGAGGAGCTGCATTTGAGTAATTTTAGTTGAAAATAACTTCGAATTTTTGGATTTTTGTACAAATTTTTGTCAAATTTTAAAAAATTTTGTTGAAACCAACTTCGATTTTTCTGGATTATGTTAGGTTTTTTTGATAGAGGAGCTGCATTTGAGTAATTTTAGTTGAAATTATCTTCGAGTTTTTGGATTTTTGTACAGATTTTTGTCAAATTTTAAAAAATCTTGTTGAAACCAACTTCGATTTTACTGGAATATGTTAGGTTTTTTTGATAGAGGAGCTGCATTTGAGTAATTTTAGTTGAAAATAACTTCGAATTTTTGGATTTTTGTACAGATTTTTGTCAAATTTTAAAAAATTTTGTTGAAATCAACTTCGATTTTTCTGGAATATGTTAGGTTTTTTTGATAAAGGAGCTGCATTCGAGTAATTTTAGTTGAAATTATCTTCGAATTTTTGGATTTTTGTACAGATTTTTGTCAAATTTTAAAAAATTTTGTTGAAACCAACTTCGATTGCTCTGGATTACGTTAGGTTTTCTTGATAGAGGAGCTGCATTTGAGTAATTTTAGTTGAAATTAACTTCGAATTTTTGGATTTTTGTAAAGATTTTTGTCAAATTTTAAAAAATTTTGTTGAAACCAACTTCGATTTTTCTGGATTATGTTAGGTTTTTTTTTATAGAGGAGCTGCATTTGAGTAATTTTAGTTGAAAATAACTTCGAATTTTTGGATGTTTGTACAGATTTTTGTCAAATTTTAAAAAATTTTGTTGAAACCAACTTCGATTTTTCTGGATTATGTTAGGTTTTTTGATAGAGGAGCTGCATTTGAGTAATTCTAGTTGAAATTAACTTCGAATTTTTGAATTTTTGTATAGATTTTTGTCAAATTTTAAAAAATTTTGTTGAAACCAACTTCGGTTTTTCTGGATTATGTTAGGTTTTTTTTATAGAGGAGCTGCATTTGAGTAATTTTAGTTGAAAATAACTTCGAATTTTTTTATTTTTGTACAGATTTTTGTCAAATTTTAAAAAATTTTGTTGAAACCAACTTCGATTTTTCTGGATTATGATAGGTTTTCTTGATAGAGGAGCTGCATTTGAGTAATTTTAGTTGAAATTAACTTCGAATTTTTGGATTTTTGTGCAGATTTTTGTTAAATTTTATAAAATTTTGTTGAAACCAACTTCGATTTTTCTGGAAAATGTTAGGTTTTTTTATAGAGGAGCTGCATTTGAGTATTTTTAGATGAAAATAATTTCGAATTTTTGGATTTTTGTACAGATTTTTCTCAAATTATAAAAAATTGTGTTGAAACCAACTTCGATTTTTCTGGATTACGTTATGTTTTTTTGATAGAGGAGCTGCATTTGAGTAATTCTAGTTGAAATTAACTTCGAATTTTTGGATTTTTGTACAGATTTTTGTCAAATTTTAAAAAATTTTGTTGAAACCAACTTCGATTTTTCTGGATTATGTTAGGTTTTTTGGATAGAGGAGCTGCATTTGAGTAATTTTAGTTGAAATTATCTTCGAATTTTTGGATTTTTGTACAGATTTTTGTCAAATTTTATAAAATTTTGTTGAACCCAACTTCGATTTTTCTGGATTTTGTTAGGTTTTTTGATAGCGGAGCTGCATTTGAGTAATTTTAGTTGAAATTAACTTCGAATTTTTTGATTTTTGTACAGATTTTTGTCAAATTTTAAAAAATCTTGTTGAAACCAACTTCGATTTTTCTGGAATATGTTAGGTTTTTTTGATAGAGGAGCTGCATTTGAGTAATTTTAGTTGAAAATAACTTCGAATTTTTGGATTTTTGTGCAGATTTTTGTCAAATTTTATAAAATTTGTTGAACCCAACTTCGATTTTTCTGGATTATTTTAGGTTTTTTTGATAGAGGAGCTGCATTTGAGTAATTCTAGTTGAAATTAACTTCGAATTTTTGGATTTTTGTACAGATTTTTGTCAAATTTTAAAAAATTTTGTTGAAACCAACTTCGATTTTTCTGGATTATGTAAAGTTTTTTTGATAGAGGAGCTGCATTTGAGTAATTTTAGTTGAAAATAACTTCGAATTTTTGGATTTTTGTACAAATTTTTGTCAAATTTTAAAAAATTTTGTTGAAACCAACTTCGATTTTTCTGGATTATGTTAGGTTTTTTTGATAGAGGAGCTGCATTTGAGTAATTTTAGTTGAAATTATCTTCGAGTTTTTGGATTTTTGTACAGATTTTTGTCAAATTTTAAAAAATCTTGTTGAAACCAACTTCGATTTTACTGGAATATGTTAGGTTTTTTTGATAGAGGAGCTGCATTTGAGTAATTTTAGTTGAAAATAACTTCGAATTTTTGGATTTTTGTACAGATTTTTGTCAAATTTTAAAAAATTTTGTTGAAATCAACTTCGATTTTTCTGGAATATGTTAGGTTTTTTTGATAAAGGAGCTGCATTCGAGTAATTTTAGTTGAAATTATCTTCGAATTTTTGGATTTTTGTACAGATTTTTGTCAAATTTTAAAAAATTTTGTTGAAACCAACTTCGATTGCTCTGGATTACGTTAGGTTTTCTTGATAGAGGAGCTGCATTTGAGTAATTTTAGTTGAAATTAACTTCGAATTTTTGGATTTTTGTAAAGATTTTTGTCAAATTTTAAAAAATTTTGTTGAAACCAACTTCGATTTTTCTGGATTATGTTAGGTTTTTTTTGATAGAGGAGCTGCATTTGAGTAATTTTAGTTGAAAATAACTTCGAATTTTTGGATGTTTGTACAGATTTTTGTCAAATTTTAAAAAATTTTGTTGAAACCAACTTCGATTTTTCTGGATTATGTTAGGTTTTTTTGATAGAGGAGCTGCATTTGAGTAATTCTAGTTGAAATTAACTTCGAATTTTTGGATTTTTGTGCAGATTTTTGTCAAATTTTATAAAATTTGTTGAACCCAACTTCGATTTTTCTGGATTATTTTAGGTTTTTTTGATAGAGGAGCTGCATTTGAGTAATTCTAGTTGAAATTAACTTCGAATTTTTGGATTTTTGTACAGATTTTTGTCAAATTTTAAAAAATTTTGTTGAAACCAACTTCGTTTTTTCTGGATTATGTAAAGTTTTTTTGATAGAGGAGCTGCATTTGAGTAATTTTAGTTGAAAATAACTTCGAATTTTTGGATTTTTGTACAAATTTTTGTCAAATTTTAAAAAATTTTGTTGAAACCAACTTCGATTTTTCTGGATTATGTTAGGTTTTTTTGATAGAGGAGCTGCATTTGAGTAATTTTAGTTGAAATTATCTTCGAGTTTTTGGATTTTTGTACAGATTTTTGTCAAATTTTAAAAAATCTTGTTGAAACCAACTTCGATTTTACTGGAATATGTTAGGTTTTTTTGATAGAGGAGCTGCATTTGAGTAATTTTAGTTGAAAATAACTTCGAATTTTTGGATTTTTGTACAGATTTTTGTCAAATTTTAAAAAATTTTGTTGAAATCAACTTCGATTTTTCTGGAATATGTTAGGTTTTTTTGATAAAGGAGCTGCATTCGAGTAATTTTAGTTGAAATTATCTTCGAATTTTTGGATTTTTGTACAGATTTTTGTCAAATTTTAAAAAATTTTGTTGAAACCAACTTCGATTGCTCTGGATTACGTTAGGTTTTCTTGATAGAGGAGCTGCATTTGAGTAATTTTAGTTGAAATTAACTTCGAATTTTTGGATTTTTGTAAAGATTTTTGTCAAATTTTAAAAAATTTTGTTGAAACCAACTTCGATTTTTCTGGATTATGTTAGGTTTTTTTTTATAGAGGAGCTGCATTTGAGTAATTTTAGTTGAAAATAACTTCGAATTTTTGGATGTTTGTACAGATTTTTGTCAAATTTTAAAAAATTTTGTTGAAACCAACTTCGATTTTTCTGGATTATGTTAGGTTTTTTGATAGAGGAGCTGCATTTGAGTAATTCTAGTTGAAATTAACTTCGAATTTTTGAATTTTTGTATAGATTTTTGTCAAATTTTAAAAAATTTTGTTGAAACCAACTTCGGTTTTTCTGGATTATGTTAGGTTTTTTTTATAGAGGAGCTGCATTTGAGTAATTTTAGTTGAAAATAACTTCGAATTTTTTTATTTTTGTACAGATTTTTGTCAAATTTTAAAAAATTTTGTTGAAACCAACTTCGATTTTTCTGGATTATGATAGGTTTTCTTGATAGAGGAGCTGCATTTGAGTAATTTTAGTTGAAATTAATTTCGAATTTTTGGATTTTTGTACAGATTTTTGTCAAATTTTAAAAAATTTTGTTGAAACCAACTTCGATTTTTCTGGATTATGTTAGGTTTTTTTTGATAGAGGAGCTGCATTTGAGTAATTTTAGTTGAAAATAACTTCGAATTTTTGGATATTTGTACAGATTTTTGTCAAATTTTAAAAAATTTTGTTGAAACCAACTTCGATATTTCTGGATTATGTTAGGTTTTTTGATAGAGGAGCTGCATTTGAGTAATTTTAGTTGAAAATAACTTCGAATGTTTGGATATTTGTACAGATTTTTGTCAAATTTTAAAAAATCTTGTTGAAACCAACTTCGATTTTTCTGGAATATGTTAGGTTTTTTTGATAGAGGAGCTGCATTTGAGTAATTTTAGTTGAAAATAACTTCGAATTTTTGGATTTTTGTACAGATTTTTGTCAAATTTTAAAAAATTTTGTTGAAACCTACTTCGATTTTTCTGGATTATGATAGGTTTTTTTGATAGAGGAGCTGCATTTGAGTAATTCTAGTTGAAAATAACTTCGAATTTTTGGATGTTTGTACAGATTTTTGTCAAATTTTAAAAAATTTTGTTGAAACCAACTTCGATTTTTCTGGATTATGTTAGGTTTTTTTGATAGAGGAGCTGCATTTGAGTAATTCTAGTTGAAATTAACTTCGAATTTTTGGATTTTTGTATAGATTTTTGTCAAATTTTAAAAAATTTTGTTGAAACCAACTTCGATTTTTCTGGATTATGTTAGGTTTTTTTTATAGAGGAGCTGCATTTGAGTAATTTTAGTTGAAAATAACTTCGAATTTTTTGATTTTTGTACAGATTTTTGTCCTATTTTAAAAAATTTGTTGAAACCAACTTCGATTTTTCTGGATTATGATAGGTTTTCTTGATAGAGGAGCTGCATTTGAGTAATTTTAGTTGAAATTAACTTCGAATTTTTGGATTTTTGTACAGATTTTTGTCAAATTTTAAAAAATTTTGTTGAAACCAACTTCGATTTTTCTGGATTATGTTAGGTTTTTTTTGATAGAGGAGCTGCATTTGAGTAATTTTAGTTGAAAATAACTTCGAATTTTTGGATATTTGTACAGATTTTTGTCAAATTTTAAAAAATTTTGTTGAAACCAACTTCGATATTTCTGGATTATGTTAGGTTTTTTTGATAGAGGAGCTGCATTTGAGTAATTTTAGTTGAAAATAACTTCGAATGTTTGGATATTTGTACAGATTTTTGTCAAATTTTAAAAAATCTTGTTGAAACCAACTTCGATTTTTCTGGAATATGTTAGGTTTTTTTGATAGAGGAGCTGCATTTGAGTAATTTTAGTTGAAAATAACTTCGAATTTTTGGATTTTTGTACAGATTTTTGTCAAATTTTAAAAAATTTTGTTGAAACCAACTTCGATTTTTCTGGATTATGATAGGTTTTTTTGATAGAGGAGCTGCATTTGAGTAATTCTAATTGAAATTATCTTCGAATTTTTGGATTTTTGTACAGATTTTTGTCAAATTTTAAAAAATTTTGATGAAACCAACTTCGATATTTCTGGATTATGTTAGGTTTTTTGGATAGAGCAGCTGCATTTGAGTAATTTTAGTTGAAAATAACTTCGAATTTTTGGATTTTTGTACAGATTTTTGTCAAATTTTAAAAAATCTTTATGTAACCAACTTCGATTTTTCTGGAATATGTTAGGTTTTTTTGATAGAGGAGCTGCATTTGAGTAATTTTAGTTGAAAATAACTTCGAATTTTTGGATTTTTGTACAGATTTTTGTCAAATTTTAAAAAATTTTGTTGAAATCAACTTCGATTTTTCTGGAATATGTTAGGTTTTTTTGATAGAGGAGCTGCATTTGAGTAATTTTAGTTGAAATTATCTTCGAATTTTTGGATTTTTGTACAGATTTTTGTCAAATTTTAAAAAATTTTGTTGAAACCAACTTCGATATTTCTGGATTATGTTAGGTTTTTTGGATAGAGGAGCTGCATTTGAGTAATTTTAGTTGAAATTAACTTCGAATTTTTGGATTTTTGTATAGATTTTTGTCAAATTTTAAAAAATTTTGTTGAAACCAACTTCGATTTTTCTGGATTATGTAAATTTTTTTTTTGATAGAGGAGCTGCATTTGAGTAATTTTAGTTGAAATTAATTTCGAATTTTTGGATTTTTGTACAGATTTTTGTCAAATTTTAAAAAATTGTGTTGAAACCAACTTCGATTTTTCTGGATTACGTTAGGTTTTTTTGATATAGGAGCTGCATTTGAGTAATTTTATTTGAAATTAACTTCGAATTTTTGGATTTTTGTACAGATTTTTGTCAAATTATAAAAAATTGTGTTGAAACCAACTTCGATTTTTCTGGATTACATTAGGTTTTTTTGATAGAGGAGCTGCATTTGAGTAATTTTAGTTGAAATTAACTTCGAATTTTTGGATTTTTGTGCAGATTTTTGTTAAATTTTATAAAATTTTGTTGAACCCAACGTCGATTTTTCTGGATTATGTTAGGTTTTTTTGATAGAGGAGTTGCATTTGAGTAATTCTAGTTGAAATTAACTGCGAATTTTTGGATTTTTGTACAGATTTTTGTCAAATTTTAAAAAATTTTGTTGAAACCAACTTCGATTTTTCTGGATTATGTTTGGTTTTTTTGATAGAGGAGCTGCATTTGAGTAATTTTAGTTGAAATTAACTTCGAATTTTTGGATGTTTGTACAGATTTTTGTCAAATTATAAAAAATTGTGTTGAAACCAACTTCGATTTTTCTGGATTATGTTAGGTTTTTTTGATAGAGGAGTTGCATTTGAGTAATTTTAGTTGAAATTATCTTCGAATTTTTGGATTTTTGTACAGATTTTTGTCAAATTTTAAAAAATTTTGTTGAAACCAACTTCGATTTTTCTGGATTATGTTAGGTTTTTTTGATAGAGGAGCTGCATTTGAGTAATTTTAGTTGAAATTAACTTCGAATTTTTGGATTTTTGTGCAGATTTTTGTTAAATTTTATAAAATTTTGTTGAAACCAACTTCGATTTTTCTGGAAAATGTTAGGTTTTTTTTATAGAGGAGCTGCATTTGAGTATTTTTAGATGAAAATAATTTCGAATTTTTGGATTTTTGTACAGATTTTTGTCAAATTATAAAAAATTGTGTTGAAACCAACTTCGATTTTTCTGGATTACGTTAGGTTTTTTTGATAGAGGAGCTGCATTTGAGTAATTCTTGTTGAAATTAACTTCGAATTTTTGGATTTTTGTACAGATTTTTGTCAAATTTTAAAAAATTTTGTTGAAACCAACTTCGATTTTTCTGGATTATGTTAGGTTTTTTGGATAGAGGAGCTGCATTTGAGTAATTTTAGTTGAAATTATCTTCGAATTTTTGGATTTTTGTACAGATTTTTGTCAAATTTTATAAAATTTTGTTGAACCCAACTTCGATTTTTCTGGATTTTGTTAGGTTTTTTGATAGCGGAGCTGCATTTGAGTAATTTTAGTTGAAATTAACTTCGAATTTTTGGATTTTTGTACAGATTTTTGTCAAATTTTAAAAAATCTTGTTGAAACCAACTTCGATTTTTCTGGAATATGTTAGGTTTTTTTGATAGAGGAGCTGCATTTGAGTAATTTTAGTTGAAAATAACTTCGAATTTTTGGATTTTTGTGCAGATTTTTGTCAAATTTTATAAAATTTGTTGAACCCAACTTCGATTTTTCTGGATTATTTTAGGTTTTTTTGATAGAGGAGCTGCATTTGAGTAATTCTAGTTGAAATTAACTTCGAATTTTTGGATTTTTGTACAGATTTTTGTCAAATTTTAAAAAATTTTGTTGAAACCAACTTCGATTTTTCTGGATTATGTAAAGTTTTTTTGATAGAGGAGCTGCATTTGAGTAATTTTAGTTGAAAATAACTTCGAATTTTTGGATTTTTGTACAGATTTTTGTCAAATTTTAAAAATTTTTGTTGAAATCAACTTCGATTTTTCTGGAATATGTTAGGTTTTTTTGATAGAGGAGCTGCATTTGAGTAATTCTAGTTGAAATTAACTTCGAATTTTTGGATGTTTGTACAGATTTTTTTCAAATTATAAAAATTTTGTTGAAACCAACTTCGATTTGTCTGGATTATGTTAGGTTTTTTGATAGAGGAGCTGCATTTGAGTAATTTTAGTTGAAATTAACTTCGAATTTTTGGATTTTTGTAAAGATTTTTGTCAAATTTTAAAAAATTTTGTTGAAACCAACTTCGATTTTTCTGGATTATGTTAGGTTTTTTTTGATAGAGGAGCTGCATTTGAGTAATTTTAGTTGAAAATAACTTCGAATTTTTGGATGTTTTTACAGATTTTTGTCAAATTTTAAAAAATTTTGTTGAAACCAACTTCGATTTTTCTGGATTATGTTAGGTTTTTTTGATAGAGGAGCTGCATTTGAGTAATTCTAGTTGAAATTAACTTCGAATTTTTGGATTTTTGTATAGATTTTTGTCAAATTTTAAAAAATTTTGTTGAAACCAACTTCGATTTTTCTGGATTATGTTAGGTTTTTTTTATAGAGGAGCTGCATTTGAGTAATTTTAGTTGAAAATAACTTCGAATTTTTTGATTTTTGTACAGATTTTTGTCCTATTTTAAAAAATTTGTTAACACCAACTTCGATTTTTCTGGATTATGATAGGTTTTCTTGATAGAGGAGCTGCATTTGAGTAATTTTAGTTGAAATTAACTTCGAATTTTTGGATTTTTGTACAGATTTTTGTCAAATTTTAAAAAATTTTGTTGAAACCAACTTCGATTTTTCTGGATTATGTTAGGTTTTTTTTGATAGAGGAGCTGCATTTGAGTAATTTTAGTTGAAAATAACTTCGAATTTTTGGATATTTGTACAGATTTTTGTCAAATTTTAAAAAATCTTGTTGAAACCAACTTCGATTTTTCTGGAATATGTTAGGTTTTTTTGATAGAGGAGCTGCATTTGAGTAATTTTAGTTGAAAATAACTTCGAATTTTTGGATTTTTGTACAGATTTTTGTCAAATTTTAAAAAATTTTGTTGAAACCAACTTCGATTTTTCTGGATTATGATAGGTTTTTTTGATAGAGGAGCTGCATTTGAGTAATTCTAATTGAAATTATCTTCGAATTTTTGGATTTTTGTACAGATTTTTGTCAAATTTTAAAAAATTTTGTTGAAACCAACTTCGATATTTCTGGATTATGTTAGGTTTTTTGGATAGAGCAGCTGCATTTGAGTAATTTTAGTTGAAAATAACTTCGAATTTTTGGATTTTTGTACAGATTTTTGTCAAATTTTAAAAAATCTTTATGTAACCAACTTCGATTTTTCTGGAATATGTTAGGTTTTTTTGATAGAGGAGCTGCATTTGAGTAATTTTAGTTGAAAATAACTTCGAATTTTTGGATTTTTGTACAGATTTTTGTCAAATTTTAAAAAATTTTGTTGAAATCAACTTCGATTTTTCTGGAATATGTTAGGTTTTTTTGATAGAGGAGCTGCATTTGAGTAATTTTAGTTGAAATTATCTTCGAATTTTTGGATTTTTGTACAGATTTTTGTCAAATTTTAAAAAATTTTGTTGAAACCAACTTCGATATTTCTGGATTATGTTAGGTTTTTTGGATAGAGGAGCTGCATTTGAGTAATTTTAGTTGAAAATAACTTCGAATTTTTGGATTTTTGTACAGATTTTTGTGAAATTTTAAAAAATCTTTATGTAACCAACTTCGATTTTTCTGGAATATGTTAGGTTTTTTTGATAGAGGAGCTGCATTTGAGTAATTTTAGTTGAAAATAACTTCGAATTTTTGGATTTTTGTACAGATTTTTGTCAAATTTTAAAAAATTTTGTTGAAATCAACTTCGATTTTTCTGGAATATGTTAGGTTTTTTTGATAGAGGAGCTGCATTTGAGTAATTTTAGTTGAAATTATCTTCGAATTTTTGGATTTTTGTACAGATTTTTGTCAAATTTTAAAAATTTTTGTTGAAACCAACTTCGATTGCTCTGGATTACGTTAGGTTTTCTTGATAGAGGAGCTGCATTTGAGTAATTTTATTTGAAAATAACTTCGAATTTTTGGATTTTTGTACAGATTTTTGTCAAATTTTAAAAAATTTTGTTGAAATCAACTTCGATTTTTCTGGAATATGTTAGGTTTTTTTGATAGAGGAGCTGCATTTGAGTAATTTTAGTTGAAATTATCTTCGAATATTTGGATTTTTGTACAGATTTTTGTCAAATTTTAAAAAATTTTGTTGAAATCAACTTCGATTTTTCTGGAATATGTTAGGTTTTTTTGATAGAGGAGCTGCATTTGAGTAATTTTAGTTGAAATTAACTTCGAATTTTTGGATTTTTGTATAGATTTTTGTCAAATTTTAAAAAATTTTGTTGAAACCAACTTCGATTTTTCTGGATTATGTAAATTTTTTTTTTGATAGAGGAGCTGCATTTGAGTAATTTTAGTTGAAATTAATTTCGAATTTTTGGATTTTTGTACAGATTTTTGTCAAATTTTAAAAAATTGTGTTGAAACCAACTTCGATTTTTCTGGATTACGTTAGGTTTTTTTGATATAGGAGCTGCATTTGAGTAATTTTATTTGAAATTAACTTCGAATTTTTGGATTTTTGTACAGATTTTTGTCAAATTATAAAAAATTGTGTTGAAACCAACTTCGATTTTTCTGGATTACATTAGGTTTTTTTGATAGAGGAGCTGCATTTGAGTAATTTTAGTTGAAATTAACTTCGAATTTTTGGATTTTTGTGCAGATTTTTGTTAAATTTTATAAAATTTTGTTGAACCCAACGTCGATTTTTCTGGATTATGTTAGGTTTTTTTGATAGAGGAGTTGCATTTGAGTAATTCTAGTTGAAATTAACTGCGAATTTTTGGATTTTTGTACAGATTTTTGTCAAATTTTAAAAAATTTTGTTGAAACCAACTTCGATTTTTCTGGATTATGTTTGGTTTTTTTGATAGAGGAGCTGCATTTGAGTAATTTTAGTTGAAATTAACTTCGAATTTTTGGATGTTTGTACAGATTTTTGTCAAATTATAAAAAATTGTGTTGAAACCAACTTCGATTTTTCTGGATTATGTTAGGTTTTTTTGATAGAGGAGTTGCATTTGAGTAATTTTAGTTGAAATTATCTTCGAATTTTTGGATTTTTGTACAGATTTTTGTCAAATTTTAAAAAATTTTGTTGAAACCAACTTCGATTTTTCTGGATTATGTTAGGTTTTTTTGATAGAGGAGCTGCATTTGAGTAATTTTAGTTGAAATTAACTTCGAATTTTTGGATTTTTGTGCAGATTTTTGTTAAATTTTATAAAATTTTGTTGAAACCAACTTCGATTTTTCTGGAAAATGTTAGGTTTTTTTTATAGAGGAGCTGCATTTGAGTATTTTTAGATGAAAATAATTTCGAATTTTTGGATTTTTGTACAGATTTTTGTCAAATTATAAAAAATTGTGTTGAAACCAACTTCGATTTTTCTGGATTACGTTAGGTTTTTTTGATAGAGGAGCTGCATTTGAGTAATTCTAGTTGAAATTAACTTCGAATTTTTGGATGTTTGTACAGATTTTTTTCAAATTATAAAAATTTTGTTGAAACCAACTTCGATTTGTCTGGATTATGTTAGGTTTTTTGATAGAGGAGCTGCATTTGAGTAATTTTAGTTGAAATTAACTTCGAATTTTTGGATTTTTGTACAGATTTTTGTCAAATTTTAAAAAATTTTGTTGAAACCAACTTCGATTTTTCTGGATTATGTTAGGTTTTTTTTGATAGAGGAGCTGCATTTGAGTAATTTTAGTTGAAAATAACTTCGAATTTTTGGATGTTTGTACAGATTTTTGTCAAATTTTAAAAAATTTTGTTGAAACCAACTTCGATTTTTCTGGATTATGTTAGGTTTTTTTGATAGAGGAGCTGCATTTGAGTAATTCTAGTTGAAATTAACTTCGAATTTTTGGATTTTTGTATAGATTTTTGTCAAATTTTAAAAAATTTTGTTGAAACCAACTTCGATTTTTCTGGATTATGTTAGGTTTTTTTTATAGAGGAGCTGCATTTGAGTAATTTTAGTTGAAAATAACTTCGAATTTTTTGATTTTTGTACAGATTTTTGTCCTATTTTAAAAAATTTGTTGAAACCAACTTCGATTTTTCTGGATTATGATAGGTTTTCTTGATAGAGGAGCTGCATTTGAGTAATTTTAGTTGAAATTAACTTCGAATTTTTGGATTTTTGTACAGATTTTTGTCAAATTTTAAAAAATTTTGTTGAAACCAACTTCGATTTTTCTGGATTATGTTAGGTTTTTTTGATAGAGGAGTTGCATTTGAGTAATTCTAGTTGAAATTAACTGCGAATTTTTGGATTTTTGTACAGATTTTTGTCAAATTTTAAAAAATTTTGTTGAAACCAACTTCGATTTTTCTGGATTATGTAAAGTTTTTTTGATAGAGGAGCTGCATTTGAGTAATTTTAGTTGAAAATAACTTCGAATTTTTGGATTTTTGTACAGATTTTTGTCAAATTTTAAAAAATTTTGTTGAAATCAACTTCGATTTTTCTGGAATATGTTAGGTTTTTTTGATAGAGGAGCTGCATTTGAGTAATTCTAGTTGAAATTAACTTCGAATTTTTGGATGTTTGTACAGATTTTTTTCAAATTATAAAAATTTTGTTGAAACCAACTTCGATTTTTCTGGATTATGTTAGGTTTTTTTGATAGAGGAGTTGCATTTGAGTAATTTTAGTTGAAATTATCTTCGAATTTTTGGATTTTTGTACAGATTTTTGTCAAATTTTAAAAAATTTTGTTGAAACCAACTTCGATTTTTCTGGATTATGTTAGGTTTTTTTGATAGAGGAGCTGCATTTGAGTAATTTTAGTTGAAATTAACTTCGAATTTTTGGATTTTTGTGCAGATTTTTGTTAAATTTTATAAAATTTTGTTGAAACCAACTTCGATTTTTCTGGAAAATGTTAGGTTTTTTTTATAGAGGAGCTGCATTTGAGTATTTTTAGATGAAAATAATTTCGAATTTTTGGATTTTTGTACAGATTTTTGTCAAATTATAAAAAATTGTGTTGAAACCAACTTCGATTTTTCTGGATTACGTTAGGTTTTTTTGATAGAGGAGCTGCATTTGAGTAATTCTAGTTGAAATTAACTTCGAATTTTTGGATGTTTGTACAGATTTTTTTCAAATTATAAAAATTTTGTTGAAACCAACTTCGATTTGTCTGGATTATGTTAGGTTTTTTGATAGAGGAGCTGCATTTGAGTAATTTTAGTTGAAATTAACTTCGAATTTTTGGATTTTTGTACAGATTTTTGTCAAATTTTAAAAAATTTTGTTGAAACCAACTTCGATTTTTCTGGATTATGTTAGGTTTTTTTTGATAGAGGAGCTGCATTTGAGTAATTTTAGTTGAAAATAACTTCGAATTTTTGGATGTTTGTACAGATTTTTGTCAAATTTTAAAAAATTTTGTTGAAACCAACTTCGATTTTTCTGGATTATGTTAGGTTTTTTTGATAGAGGAGCTGCATTTGAGTAATTCTAGTTGAAATTAACTTCGAATTTTTGGATTTTTGTATAGATTTTTGTCAAATTTTAAAAAATTTTGTTGAAACCAACTTCGATTTTTCTGGATTATGTTAGGTTTTTTTTATAGAGGAGCTGCATTTGAGTAATTTTAGTTGAAAATAACTTCGAATTTTTTGATTTTTGTACAGATTTTTGTCCTATTTTAAAAAATTTGTTGAAACCAACTTCGATTTTTCTGGATTATGATAGGTTTTCTTGATAGAGGAGCTGCATTTGAGTAATTTTAGTTGAAATTAACTTCGAATTTTTGGATTTTTGTACAGATTTTTGTCAAATTTTAAAAAATTTTGTTGAAACCAACTTCGATTTTTCTGGATTATGTTAGGTTTTTTTGATAGAGGAGTTGCATTTGAGTAATTCTAGTTGAAATTAACTGCGAATTTTTGGATTTTTGTACAGATTTTTGTCAAATTTTAAAAAATTTTGTTGAAACCAACTTCGATTTTTCTGGATTATGTAAAGTTTTTTTGATAGAGGAGCTGCATTTGAGTAATTTTAGTTGAAAATAACTTCGAATTTTTGGATTTTTGTACAGATTTTTGTCAAATTTTAAAAAATTTTGTTGAAATCAACTTCGATTTTTCTGGAATATGTTAGGTTTTTTTGATAGAGGAGCTGCATTTGAGTAATTCTAGTTGAAATTAACTTCGAATTTTTGGATGTTTGTACAGATTTTTTTCAAATTATAAAAATTTTGTTGAAACCAACTTCGATTTGTCTGGATTATGTTAGGTTTTTTGATAGAGGAGCTGCATTTGAGTAATTTTAGTTGAAATTAACTTCGAATTTTTGGATTTTTGTAAAGATTTTTGTCAAATTTTAAAAAATTTTGTTGAAACCAACTTCGATTTTTCTGGATTATGTTAGGTTTTTTTTGATAGAGGAGCTGCATTTGAGTAATTTTAGTTGAAAATAACTTCGAATTTTTGGATGTTTGTACAGATTTTTGTCAAATTTTAAAAAATTTTGTTGAAACCAACTTCGATTTTTCTGGATTATGTTAGGTTTTTTTGATAGAGGAGCTGCATTTGAGTAATTCTAGTTGAAATTAACTTCGAATTTTTGGATTTTTGTATAGATTTTTGTCAAATTTTAAAAAATTTTGTTGAAACCAACTTCGATTTTTCTGGATTATGTTAGGTTTTTTTTATAGAGGAGCTGCATTTGAGTAATTTTAGTTGAAAATAACTTCGAATTTTTTGATTTTTGTACAGATTTTTGTCCTATTTTAAAAAATTTGTTGAAACCAACTTCGATTTTTCTGGATTATGATAGGTTTTCTTGATAGAGGAGCTGCATTTGAGTAATTTTAGTTGAAATTAACTTCGAATTTTTGGATTTTTGTACAGATTTTTGTCAAATTTTAAAAAATTTTGTTGAAACCAACTTCGATTTTTCTGGATTATGTTAGGTTTTTTTGATAGAGGAGTTGCATTTGAGTAATTCTAGTTGAAATTAACTGCGAATTTTTGGATTTTTGTACAGATTTTTGTCAAATTTTAAAAAATTTTGTTGAAACCAACTTCGATTTTTCTGGATTATGTTTGGTTTTTTTGATAGAGGAGCTGCATTTGAGTAATTTTAGTTGAAATTAACTTCGAATTTTTGGATGTTTGTACAGATTTTTGTCAAATTATAAAAAATTGTGTTGAAACCAACTTCGATTTTTCTGGATTATGTTAGGTTTTTTTGATAGAGGAGTTGCATTTGAGTAATTTTAGTTGAAATTATCTTCGAATTTTTGGATTTTTGTACAGATTTTTGTCAAATTTTAAAAAATTTTGTTGAAACCAACTTCGATTTTTCTGGATTATGTTAGGTTTTTTTGATAGAGGAGCTGCATTTGAGTAATTTTAGTTGAAATTAACTTCGAATTTTTGGATTTTTGTGCAGATTTTTGTTAAATTTTATAAAATTTTGTTGAAACCAACTTCGATTTTTCTGGAAAATGTTAGGTTTTTTTTATAGAGGAGCTGCATTTGAGTATTTTTAGATGAAAATAATTTCGAATTTTTGGATTTTTGTACAGATTTTTGTCAAATTATAAAAAATTGTGTTGAAACCAACTTCGATTTTTCTGGATTACGTTAGGTTTTTTTGATAGAGGAGCTGCATTTGAGTAATTCTTGTTGAAATTAACTTCGAATTTTTGGATTTTTGTACAGATTTTTGTCAAATTTTAAAAAATTTTGTTGAAACCAACTTCGATTTTTCTGGATTATGTTAGGTTTTTTGGATAGAGGAGCTGCATTTGAGTAATTTTAGTTGAAATTATCTTCGAATTTTTGGATTTTTGTACAGATTTTTGTCAAATTTTATAAAATTTTGTTGAACCCAACTTCGATTTTTCTGGATTTTGTTAGGTTTTTTGATAGCGGAGCTGCATTTGAGTAATTTTAGTTGAAATTAACTTCGAATTTTTGGATTTTTGTACAGATTTTTGTCAAATTTTAAAAAATCTTGTTGAAACCAACTTCGATTTTTCTGGAATATGTTAGGTTTTTTGATAGAGGAGCTGCATTTGAGTAATTTTAGTTGAAAATAACTTCGAATTTTTGGATTTTTGTGCAGATTTTTGTCAAATTTTATAAAATTTGTTGAACCCAACTTCGATTTTTCTGGATTATTTTAGGTTTTTTTGATAGAGGAGCTGCATTTGAGTAATTCTAGTTGAAATTAACTTCGAATTTTTGGATTTTTGTACAGATTTTTGTCAAATTTTAAAAAATTTGGTTGAAACCAACTTCGATTTTTCTGGATTATGTAAAGTTTTTTTGATAGAGGAGCTGCATTTGAGTAATTTTAGTTGAAAATAACTTCGAATTTTTGGATTTTTGTACAGATTTTTGTCAAATTTTAAAAAATTTTGTTGAAATCAACTTCGATTTTTCTGGAATATGTTAGGTTTTTTTGATAGAGGAGCTGCATTTGAGTAATTCTAGTTGAAATTAACTTCGAATTTTTGGATGTTTGTACAGATTTTTTTCAAATTATAAAAATTTTGTTGAAACCAACTTCGATTTGTCTGGATTATGTTAGGTTTTTTGATAGAGGAGCTGCATTTGAGTAATTTTAGTTGAAATTAACTTCGAATTTTTGGATTTTTGTAAAGATTTTTGTCAAATTTTAAAAAATTTTGTTGAAACCAACTTCGATTTTTCTGGATTATGTTAGGTTTTTTTTGATAGAGGAGCTGCATTTGAGTAATTTTAGTTGAAAATAACTTCGAATTTTTGGATGTTTGTACAGATTTTTGTCAAATTTTAAAAAATTTTGTTGAAACCAACTTCGATTTTTCTGGATTATGTTAGGTTTTTTTGATAGAGGAGCTGCATTTGAGTAATTCTAGTTGAAATTAACTTCGAATTTTTGGATTTATGTATAGATTTTTGTCAAATTTTAAAAAATTTTGTTGAAACCAACTTCGATTTTTCTGGATTATGTTAGGTTTTTTTTATAGAGGAGCTGCATTTGAGTAATTTTAGTTGAAAATAACTTCGAATTTTTTGATTTTTGTACAGATTTTTGTCCTATTTTAAAAAATTTGTTGAAACCAACTTCGATTTTTCTGGATTATGATAGGTTTTCTTGATAGAGGAGCTGCATTTGAGTAATTTTAGTTGAAATTAACTTCGAATTTTTGGATTTTTGTACAGATTTTTGTCAAATTTTAAAAAATTTTGTTGAAACCAACTTCGATTTTTCTGGATTATGTTAGGTTTTTTTTGATAGAGGAGCTGCATTTGAGTAATTTTAGTTGAAAATAACTTCGAATTTTTGGATATTTGTACAGATTTTTGTCAAATTTTAAAAAATTTTGTTGAAACCAACTTCGATATTTCTGGATTATGTTAGGTTTTTTTGATAGAGGAGCTGCATTTGAGTAATTTTAGTTGAAAATAACTTCGAATGTTTGGATATTTGTACAGATTTTTGTCAAATTTTAAAAAATCTTGTTGAAACCAACTTCGATTTTTCTGGAATATGTTAGGTTTTTTTGATAGAGGAGCTGCATTTGAGTAATTTTATTTGAAATTATCTTCGAATTTTTGGATTTTTGTACAGATTTTTGTCAAATTTTAAAAAATTTTGTTGAAACCAACTTCGATATTTCTGGATTATGTTAGGTTTTTTGGATAGAGCAGCTGCATTTGAGTAATTTTAGTTGAAAATAACTTCGAATTTTTGTCAAATTTTAAAAAGATTTGTTGAAACCAACTTCGATTGCTCGGGATTACGTTAGGTTTTCTTGATAGAGGAGCTGCATTTGAGTAATTTTAGTTGAAATTAACTTCGAATTTTTGGATTTTTGCAAAGATTTTTGTCAAATTTTAAAAAATTTTGTTGAAACCAACTTCGATTTTTCTGGATTATGTTAGGTTTTTTTTGATAGAGGAGCTGCATTTGAGTAATTTTAGTTGAAAATAACTTCGAATTTTTGGATGTTTGTACAGATTTTTGTCAAATTTTAAAAAATTTTGTTGAAACCAACTTCGATTTTTCTGGATTATGTTAGGTTTTTTTGATAGAGGAGCTGCATTTGAGTAATTCTAGTTGAAATTAACTTCGAATTTTTGGATTTTTGTATAGATTTTTGTCAAATTTTAAAAAATTTTGTTGAAACCAACTTCGATTTTTCTGGATTATGTTAGGTTTTTTTTATAGAGGAGCTGCATTTGAGTAATTTTAGTTGAAAATAACTTCGAATTTTTTGATTTTTGTACAGATTTTTGTCCTATTTTAAAAAATTTGTTGAAACCAACTTCGATTTTTCTGGATTATGATAGGTTTTCTTGATAGAGGAGCTGCATTTGAGTAATTTTAGTTGAAATTAACTTCGAATTTTTGGATTTTTGTACAGATTTTTGTCAAATTTTAAAAAAATTTGTTGAAACCAACTTCGATTTTTCTGGATTATGTTAGGTTTTTTTTGATAGAGGAGCTGCATTTGAGTAATTTTAGTTGAAAATAACTTCGAATTTTTGGATATTTGTACAGATTTTTGTCAAATTTTAAAAAATTTTGTTGAAACCAACTTCGATATTTCTGGATTATGTTAGGTTTTTTTGATAGAGGAGCTGCATTTGAGTAATTTTAGTTGAAAATAACTTCGAATGTTTGGATATTTGTACAGATTTTTGTCAAATTTTAAAAAATCTTGTTGAAACCAACTTCGATTTTTCTGGAATATGTTAAGTTTTTTTTATAGAGGAGCTGCATTTGAGTATTTTTAGATGAAAATAATTTCGAATTTTTGGATTTTTGTACAGATTTTTGTCAAATTATAAAAAATTGTGTTGAAACCAACTTCGATTTTTCTGGATTACGTTAGGTTTTTTTGATAGAGGAGCTGCATTTGAGTAATTCTTGTTGAAATTAACTTCGAATTTTTGGATTTTTGTACAGATTTTTGTCAAATTTTAAAAAATTTTGTTGAAACCAACTTCGATTTTTCTGGATTATGTTAGGTTTTTTGGATAGAGGAGCTGCATTTGAGTAATTTTAGTTGAAATTATCTTCGAATTTTTGGATTTTTGTACAGATTTTTGTCAAATTTTATAAAATTTTGTTGAACCCAACTTCGATTTTTCTGGATTTTGTTAGGTTTTTTGATAGCGGAGCTGCATTTGAGTAATTTTAGTTGAAATTAACTTCGAATTTTTGGATTTTTGTACAGATTTTTGTCAAATTTTAAAAAATCTTGTTGAAACCAACTTCGATTTTTCTGGAATATGTTAGGTTTTTTTGATAGAGGAGCTGCATTTGAGTAATTTTAGTTGAAAATAACTTCGAATTTTTGGATTTTTGTACAGATTTTTGTCAAATTTTATAAAATTTGTTGAACCCAACTTCGATTTTTCTGGATTATTTTAGGTTTTTTTGATAGAGGAGCTGCATTTGAGTAATTCTAGTTGAAATTAACTTCGAATTTTTGGATTTTTGTACAGATTTTTGTCAAATTTTAAAAAATTTTGTTGAAACCAACTTCGATTTTTCTGGATTATGTAAAGTTTTTTTGATAGAGGAGCTGCATTTGAGTAATTTTAGTTGAAATTAACTTCGAATTTTTGGATTTTTGTAAAGATTTTTGTCAAATTTTAAAAAATTTTGTTGAAACCAACTTCGATTTTTCTGGATTATGTTAGGTTTTTTTTGATAGAGGAGCTGCATTTGAGTAATTTTAGTTGAAAATAACTTCGAATTTTTGGATGTTTGTACAGATTTTTGTCAAATTTTAAAAAATTTTGTTGAAACCAACTTCGATTTTTCTGGATTATGTTAGGTTTTTTTGATAGAGGAGCTGCATTTGAGTAATTCTAGTTGAAATTAACTTCGAATTTTTGGATTTTTGTATAGATTTTTGTCAAATTTTAAAAAATTTTGTTGAAACCAACTTCGATTTTTCTGGATTATGTTAGGTTTTTTTTATAGAGGAGCTGCATTTGAGTAATTTTAGTTGAAAATAACTTCGAATTTTTTGATTTTTGTACAGATTTTTGTCCTATTTTAAAAAATTTGTTGAAACCAACTTCGATTTTTCTGGATTATGATAGGTTTTCTTGATAGAGGAGCTGCATTTGAGTAATTTTAGTTGAAATTAACTTCGAATTTTTGGATTTTTGTACAGATTTTTGTCAAATTTTAAAAAATTTTGTTGAAACCAACTTCGATTTTTCTGGATTATGTTAGGTTTTTTTTGATAGAGGAGCTGCATTTGAGTAATTTTAGTTGAAATTAACTTCGAATTTTTGGATGTTTGTACAGATTTTTTTCAAATTATAAAAATTTTGTTGAAACCAACTTCGATTTGTCTGGATTATGTTAGGTTTTTTGATAGAGGAGCTGCATTTGAGTAATTTTAGTTGAAATTAACTTCGAATTTTTGGATTTTTGTAAAGATTTTTGTCAAATTTTAAAAAATTTTGTTGAAACCAACTTCGATTTTTCTGGATTATGTTAGGTTTTTTTTGATAGAGGAGCTGCATTTGAGTAATTTTAGTTGAAAATAACTTCGAATTTTTGGATGTTTGTACAGATTTTTGTCAAATTTTAAAAAATTTTGTTGAAACCAACTTCGATTTTTCTGGATTATGTTAGGTTTTTTTGATAGAGGAGCTGCATTTGAGTAATTCTAGTTGAAATTAACTTCGAATTTTTGGATTTTTGTATAGATTTTTGTCAAATTTTAAAAAATTTTGTTGAAACCAACTTCGATTTTTCTGGATTATGTTAGGTTTTTTTTATAGAGGAGCTGCATTTGAGTAATTTTAGTTGAAAATAACTTCGAATTTTTTGATTTTTGTACAGATTTTTGTCCTATTTTAAAAAATTTGTTGAAACCAACTTCGATTTTTCTGGATTATGATAGGTTTTCTTGATAGAGGAGCTGCATTTGAGTAATTTTAGTTGAAATTAACTTCGAATTTTTGGATTTTTGTACAGATTTTTGTCAAATTTTAAAAAATTTTGTTGAAACCAACTTCGATTTTTCTGGATTATGTTAGGTTTTTTTTGATAGAGGAGCTGCATTTGAGTAATTTTAGTTGAAATTAACTTCGAATTTTTGGATGTTTGTACAGATTTTTTTCAAATTATAAAAATTTTGTTGAAACCAACTTCGATTTGTCTGGATTATGTTAGGTTTTTTGATAGAGGAGCTGCATTTGAGTAATTTTAGTTGAAATTAACTTCGAATTTTTGGATTTTTGTAAAGATTTTTGTCAAATTTTAAAAAATTTTGTTGAAACCAACTTCGATTTTTCTGGATTATGTTAGGTTTTTTTTGATAGAGGAGCTGCATTTGAGTAATTTTAGTTGAAAATAACTTCGAATTTTTGGATGTTTGTACAGATTTTTGTCAAATTTTAAAAAATTTTGTTGAAACCAACTTCGATTTTTCTGGATTATGTTAGGTTTTTTTGATAGAGGAGCTGCATTTGAGTAATTCTAGTTGAAATTAACTTCGAATTTTTGGATTTTTGTATAGATTTTTGTCAAACAAATTTTAAAAAATTTTGTTGAAACCAACTTCGATTTTTCTGGATTATGTTAGGTTTCTTTGATAGAGGAGCTGCATTTGAGTAATTCTAGTTGAAATTAACTTCGAATTTTTGGATTTTTGTACAGATTTTTGTCCAATTTTAATAAATATTGTTGAAACCAACTTCGATTTTTCTGGATTATGTTAGGTTTTTTTGATAGAGGAACTGCATTTGAGTAATTTTAGTTGTAATTAACTTCGAATTTTTGGATTTTTGTACAGATTTTTGTCAAATTTTAATAAATTTTGTTGAAACCAACTTCGATTTTTCTGGATTATGTTAGGTTTTTTTGATAGAGGAGCTGCATTTGAGTAATTTTAGTTGAAATTAACTTCGAATTTTTGGATTTTTGTAAAGATTTTGTCAAATTTTAAAAAATTTTGTTGAAACCAACTTCGAAGTTTCTGGATTATGTTAGGTTTTTTGGATAGAGGAGCTGCATTTGAGTAATTTTAGTTGAAATTAACTTCGATTTTTTGGATTTTGTGCAGATATTTGTCAAATTTTAAAAAATTTTGTTGAAACCAACTTCGATTTTTCTGGATGTGTTAGGTTTTTTGGATAGAGGAGCTGCATTTGAGTAATTTTAGTTGTAATTAACTTCGAATTTTTGGATTTTTGTACAGATTTTGTCAAATTTTAAAAAATTTTGTTGAAACCAACTTCGATTTTTCTGGATTATGATAGGTTTTTTTAATAGAGGAGCTGCATTTGAGTAATTCTAGTTGAAATTATCTTCGAATTTTTGGATTTTTGTACAGATTTTTGTCAAATTTTAAAAAATTTTGTTGAAACCAACTTCGATATTTCTGGATTATGTTAGGTTTTTTGGATAGAGCAGCTGCATTTGAGTAATTTTAGTTGAAAATAACTTCGAATTTTTGGATTTTTGTACAGATTTTTGTCAAATTTTAAAAAATCTTTATGTAACCAACTTCGATTTTTCTGGAATATGTTAGGTTTTTTTGATAGAGGAGCTGCATTTGAGTAATTTTAGTTGAAAATAACTTCGAATTTTTGGATTTTTGTACAGATTTTTGTCAAATTTTAAAAATTTTGTTGAAATCAACTTCGATTTTTCTGGAATATGTTAGGTTTTTTTGATAAAGGAGCTGCATTCGAGTAATTTTAGTTGAAATTATCTTCGAATTTTTGGATTTTTGTACAGATTTTTGTCAAATTTTAAAAAATTTTGTTGAAACCAACTTCGATTGCTCTGGATTACGTTAGGTTTTCTTGATAGAGGAGCTGCATTTGAGTAATTTTAGTTGAAATTAACTTCGAATTTTTGGATTTTTGCAAAGATTTTTGTCAAATTTTAAAAAATTTTGTTGAAACCAACTTCGATTTTTCTGGATTATGTTAGTTTTTTTTATAGAGGAGCTGCATTTGAGTAATTTTAGTTGAAAATAACTTCGAATTTTTGGAATTTTGTACAGATTTTTGTCAAATTTTAAAAAATTTTGTTGAAACCAACTTCGATTGCTCTGGATTACGTTAGGTTTTCTTGATAGAGGAGCTGCATTTGAGTAATTTTAGTTGAAATTAACTTCGAATTTTTGGATTTTTGTAAAGATTTTTGTCAAATTTTAAAAAATTTGTTGAAACCAACTTCGATTTTTCTGGATTATGTTAGGTTTTTTTTTGATAGAGGAGCTGCATTTGAGTAATTTTAGTTGAAAATAACTTCGAATTTTTGGATGTTTGTACAGATTTTTGTCAAATTTTAAAAAATTTTGTTGAAACCAACTTCGATTTTTCTGGATTATGTTAGGTTTTTTTGATAGAGGAGCTGAATTTGAGTAATTCTAGTTGAAATTAACTTCGAATTTTTGGATTTTTGTATAGATTTTTGTCAAATTTTAAAAAATTTTGTTCAAACCAACTTCGATTTTTCTGGATTATGTTAGGTTTTTTTTATAGAGGAGCTGCATTTGAGTAATTTTAGTTGAAAATAACTTCGAATTTTTTGATTTTTGTACAGATTTTTGTCAAATTTTAAAAAATATTGTTGAAACCAACTTCGATTTTTCTGGATTATGATAGGTTTTCTTGATAGAGGAGCTGCATTTGAGTAATTTTAGTTGAAATTAACTTCGAATTTTTGGATTTTTGTACAGATTTTTGTCAAATTTTAAAAAATTTTGTTGAAACCAACTTCGATTTTTCTGGATTATGTTAGGTTTTTTTTGATAGAGGAGCTGCATTTGAGTAATTTTAGTTGAAAATAACTTCGAATTTTTGAATATTTGTACAGATTTTTGTCAAATTTTAAAAAATTTTGTTGAAACCAACTTCGATATTTCTGGATTATGTTAGGTTTTTTTGATAGAGGAGCTGCATTTGAGTAATTTTAGTTGAAAATAACTTCGAATGTTTGGATATTTGTACAGATTTTTGTCAAATTTTAAAAAATCTTGTTGAAACCAACTTCGATTTTTCTGGAATATGTTAGGTTTTTTTGATAGAGGAGCTGCATTTGAGTAATTTTAGTTGAAAATAACTTCGAATTTTTTGATTTTTGTACAGATTTTTGTCAAATTTTAAAAAATTTTGTTGAAACCAACTTCGATATTTCTGGATTATGTTAGGTTTTTTGGATAGAGGAGCTGCATTTGAGTAATTTTAGTTGAAAATAACTTCGAATTTTTGGATTTTTGTATAGATTTTTGTGAAATTTTAAAAAATCTTTATGTAACCAACTTCGATTTTTCTGGAATATGTTAGGTTTTTTTGATAGAGGAGCTGCATTTGAGTAATTTTAGTTGAAAATAACTTCGAATTTTTGGATTTTTGTATAGATTTTTGTCAAATTTTAAAAAATTTTGTTGAAATCAACTTCGATTTTTCTGGAATATGTTAGGTTTTTTTGATAGAGGAGCTGCATTTGAGTAATTTTAGTTGAAATTATCTTCGAATTTTTGGATTTTTGTACAGATTTTTGTCAAATTTTAAAAAATTTTGTTGAAACCAACTTCGATTTTTCTGGATTATATTAGGTTTTTTTGATAGAGGAGCTGCATTTGGGTAATTTTAGTTGTAATTAACTTCGAATTTTTGGATTTTTGTGCAGATTTTTGTCAAATTTTATAAAATTTGTTGAACCCAACTTCGATTTTTCTGGATTATGTTAGGTTTTTTTGGTAGCGTCGCTGCATTTGAGTAATTTTAGTTGAAATTAACTTCGAATTTTTGGATTTTTGTATAGATTTTTGTCAAATTTTAAAAAATTTTGTTGAAACCAACTTCGATTTTTCTGGATAATGTTAGGTTTTTTGGATAGAGGAGCTGCATTTGAGTAATTTTAGTTGTAATTAACTTCGAATTTTTTGATTTTTGTACAGATTTTGTCAAATTTTAAAAAATTTTGTTGAAACCAACTTCGAATTTTCTGGATTATGTTAGGTTTTTTGGATGGAGGAGCTGCATTTGAGTAATTTTAGTTGTAATTAACTTCGAATTTTTGGATTTTTGTACAGATTTTGTCAAATTTTAAAAAATTTTGTTGAAACCAACTTCGATTTTTCTGGATTATGTTAGGTTTTTTGGATAGAGGAGCTGCATTTGAGTAATTTTATTTGTAATTAACTTCGAATTTTTGGATTTTTGTATAGATTTTTGTCAAATTTTAAAAAATTTTGTTGAAACCAACTTCGATTTTTCTGGATTATGTTAGGTTTTTTGGATAGAGGAGCTGCATTTGAGTAATTTTAGTTGTAATTAACTTCGAATTTTTGGATTTTTGTACAGATTTTTGTCAAATTTTAAAAATTTTGTTGAAACCAACTTCGATTTTTCTGGATTATGTTAGGTTTCTTTGATAGAGGAGCTGCATTTGAGTAATTCTAGTTGAAATTAACTTCGAATTTTTGGATTTTTGTACAGATTTTTGTCAAATTTTAATAAATTTTGTTGAAACCAACTTCGATTTTTCTGGATTATGTTAGGTTTTTTTGATAGAGGCACTGCATTTGAGTAATTTTAGTTGTAATTAACTTCGATTTTTTGGATTTTTGTGCAGATTTTTGTCAAATTTTAAAAAATTTTGTTGAAACCAACTTCGATTTTTCTGGAATATGTTAGGTTTTTTTGATAGAGGAGCTGCATTTGAGTAATTCTAGTTGAAATTAACTTCGAATTTTTGGATTTTTGTATAGATTTTTGTCAAATTTTAAAAAATTTTGTTGAAACCAACTTCGATTTTTCTGGATTATGTTAGGTTTTTTGGATAGAGGAGCTGCATTTGAGTAATTTTAGTTGTAATTAACTTCGAATTTTTGGATTTTTGTACAGATTTTTGTCAAATTTTAATAAATTTTGTTGAAACCAACTTCGATTTTTCTGGATTACGTTAGGTTTCTTTGGTAGCGGAGCTGCATTTGAGTAATTTTAGTTGAAATTAACTTCGAATTTTTGGATTTTTGTACAGATTTTGTCAAATTTTAAAAAATTTTGTTGAAACCAACTTCGATTTTTCTGGATTATGTTAGGTTTTTTTGATAGAGGAACTGCATTTGAGTAATTTTAGTTGTAATTAACTTCGATTTTTTGGATTTTTGTGCAGATTTTTGCCAAATTTTAAAAAATTTTGTTGAAACCAACTTCGATTTTTCTGGATTATGTTAGGTTTTTTTGATAGAGGAGCTGCATTTGAGTAATTTTAGTTGAAATTAACTTCGAATTTTTGGATTTTTGTACAGATTTTGTCAAATTTTAAAAAATTTTGTTGAAACCAACTTCGATTTTTCTGGATTATGTTAGGTTTTTTGGATAGAGGAGCTGCATTTGAGTAATTTTAGTTGTAATTAACTTGGAATTTTTGGATTTTTGTACAGATTTTTGTCAAATTTTAATAAATTTTGTTGAAACCAACTTCGATTTTTCTGGATTACGTTAGGTTTCTTTGGTAGCGGAGCTGCATTTGAGTAATTTTAGTTGAAATTAACTTCGAATTTTTGGATTTTTGTACAGATTTTGTCAAATTTTAAAAAATTTTGTTGAAACCAACTTCGATTTTTCTGGATTATGTTAGGTTTTTTGATAGAGGAGCTGCATTTGAGTAATTTTAGTTGAAATTAACTTCGAATTTTTGGATTTTTGTACAGATTTTGTCAAATTTTAAAAAATTTTGTTGAAACCAACTTCGATTTTTCTGGATTATGTTAGGTTTTTTTGATAGAGGAACTGCATTTGAGTAATTTTAGTTGTAATTAACTTCGATTTTTTGGATTTTTGTGCAGATTTTTGTCAAATTTTAAAAAATTTTGTTGAAACCAACTTCGATTTTTCTGGAATATGTTAGGTTTTTTTGATAGAGGAGCTGCATTTGAGTAATTCTAGTTGAAATTAACTTCGAATTTTTGGATTTTTGTACAGATTTTTGTCAAATTTTAATAAATTTTGTTGAAACCAACTTCGATTTTTCTGGATTATGTTAGGTTTTTTTGATAGAGGAACTGCATTTGAGTAATTTTAGTTGTAATTAACTTCGAATTTTTGGATTTTTGTACAGATTTTTGTCAAATTTTAAAAAATTTTGTTGAAACCAACTTCGATTTTTCTGGATTATGTTAGGTTTTTTTGATAGAGGAACCGCATTTGAGTAATTTTAGTTGGAATTAACTTCGATTTTTTGGATTTTTGTGCAGATTTTTGTCAAATTTTAAAAAATTTTGTTGAAACCAACTTCGATTTTTCTGGAATATGTTAGGTTTTTTTGATAGAGGAGCTGCATTTGAGTAATTCTAGTTGAAATTAACTTCGAATTTTTGGATTTTTGTATAGATTTTTATCAAATTTTAAAAAATTTTGTTGAAACCAACTTCGATTTTTCTGGATTATGTTAGGTTTTTTGGATAGAGGAGCTGAATTTGAGTAATTTTAGTTGAATTAACTTCGAATTTTTGGATCTTTGTGCAGATTTTTGTCAAATTTTAAAAAATTTTGTTGAAACCAACTTCGATTTGTCTGGATTATGTTAGGTTTTTTTGATAGAGGAACTGCATTTGAGTAATTTTAGTTGTAATTAACTTCGATTTTTTGGATTTTTGTGCAGATTTTTGTCAAATTTTAAAAAATTTTGTTGAAACCAACTTCGATTTTTCTGGATTATGTTAGGTTTCTTTGATAGAGGAGCTGCATTTGAGTAATTCTAGTTGAAATTAACTTCGAATTTTTGGATTTTTGTACAGATTTTTGTCAAATTTTAATAAATTTTGTTGAAACCAACTTCGATTTTTCTGGATTATGTTAGGTTTTTTTGATAGAGGAACTGCATTTGAGTAATTTTAGTTGAAATTAACTTCGAATTTTTGGATTTTTGTACAGATTTTGTCAAATATTAAAAAATTTTGTTGAAACCAACTTCGATTTTTCTGGATTATGTTAGGTTTTTTGATAGAGGAGCTGCATTTGAGTAATTTTAGTTGAATTAACTTCGAATTTTTGGATTTTTGTACAGATTTTTGTCAAATTTTAAAAAATTTTGTTGAAACCAACTTCGATTTTTCTGGATTATGTTAGGTTTTTTTGATAGAGGAACTGCATTTGAGTAATTTTAGTTGTAATTAACTTCGATTTTTTGGATTTTTGTGCAGATTTTTGTCAAATTTTAAAAAATTTTGTTGAAACCAACTTCGATTTTTCTGGAATATGTTAGGTTTTTTTGATAGAGGAGCTGCATTTGAGTAATTCTAGTTGAAATTAACTTCGAATTTTTGGATTTTTGTACAGATTTTTGTCAAATTTTAAAAAATTTTGTTGAAACCAACTTCGATTTTTCTGGATTATGTTAGGTTTCTTTGATAGAGGAGCTGCATTTGAGTAATTCTAGTTGAAATTAACTTCGAATTTTTGGATTTTTGTACAGATTTTTGTCCAATTTTAATAAATATTGTTGAAACCAACTTCGATTTTTCTGGATTATGTTAGGTTTTTTTGATAGAGGAACTGCATTTGAGTAATTTTAGTTGTAATTAACTTCGAATTTTTGGATTTTTGTACAGATTTTTGTCAAATTTTAATAAATTTTGTTGAAACCAACTTCGATTTTTCTGGATTATGTTAGGTTTTTTTGATAGAGGAGCTGCATTTGAGTAATTTTAGTTGAAATTAACTTCGAATTTTTGGATTTTTGTAAAGATTTTGTCAAATTTTAAAAAATTTTGTTGAAACCAACTTCGAATTTTCTGGATTATGTTAGGTTTTTTGGATAGAGGAGCTGCATTTGAGTAATTTTAGTTGAAATTAACTTCGATTTTTTGGATTTTTGTGCAGATATTTGTCAAATTTTAAAAAATTTTGTTGAAACCAACTTCGATTTTTCTGGATTGTGTTAGGTTTTTTGGATAGAGGAGCTGCATTTGAGTAATTATAGCTGAAATTATCTTCGAATTTTTGGATTTTTGTACAGATTATTGTCAAATTTTAAAAAATTTTGTTGAAACCAACTTCGATTACTCTGGATTACGTTAGGTTTTCTTGATAGAGGAGCTGCATTTGAGTAATTTTAGTTGAAATTAACTTCGAATTTTTTGATTTTTGTACAGATTTTTGTCAAATTTTAAAAAATATTGTTGAAACCAACTTCGATTTTTCTGGATTATGATAGGTTTTCTTGATAGAGGAGCTGCATTTGAGTAATTTTAGTTGAAATTAACTTCGAATTTTTGGATTTTTGTACAGATTTTTGTCAAATTTTAAAAAATTTTGTTGAAACCAACTTCGATTTTTCTGGATTATGTTAGGTTTTTTTTGATAGAGGAGCTGCATTTGAGTAATTTTAGTTGAAAATAACTTCGAATTTTTGGATATTTGTACAGATTTTTGTCAAATTTTAAAAAATTTTGTTGAAACCAACTTCGATATTTCTGGATTATGTTAGGTTTTTTTGATAGAGGAGCTGCATTTGAGTAATTTTAGTTGAAAATAACTTCGAATGTTTGGATATTTGTACAGATTTTTGTCAAATTTTAAAAAATCTTGTTGAAACCAACTTCGATTTTTCTGGAATATGTTAGGTTTTTTGATAGAGGAGCTGCATTTGAGTAATTTTAGTTGAAAATAACTTCGAATTTTTGGATTTTTGTACAGATTTTTGTCAAATTTTAAAAAATTTTGTTGAAACCAACTTCGATTTTTCTGGATTTTGTTAGGTTTTTTTGATAGAGGAGCTGCATTTGAGTAATTTTAGTTGAAAATCACTTCGAATTTTTGGATTTTTGTACAGATTTTTGTCAAATTTTAAAAAATTTTGTTTAAACCTACAACGATTTTTCGGGATTATGTTAGGTTTTTTTGATAGAGGAACTGCATTTGAGTAATTTTAGTTGTAATTAACTTCGAATTTTTGGATTTTTGTACAGATTTTTGTCAAATTTTAATAAATTTTGTTGAAACCAACTTCGATTTTTCTGGATTATGTTAGGTTTTTTGGATAGAGGAGCTGAATTTGAGTAATTTTAGTTGTAATTAACTTCGAATTTTTGGATCTTTGTGCAGATTTTTGTCAAATTTTAAAAAATTTTGTTGAAACCAACTTCGATTTGTCTGGAATATGTTAAGTTTTTTTGATAGAGGAGCTGCATTTGAGTAATTTTAGTTGAAAGTAACTTCGAATTTTTGGATTTTTGTATAGATTTTTGTCAAATTTTAAAAAATTTTTTTGAAACCAACTTCGATTTTTCTGGATTATGTTAGGTTTTTTGGATAGAAGAGCTGCATTTGAGTAATTTTAGTTGTAATTAACTTCGAATTTTTGGATTTTTGTACAGATTTTTGTCAAATTTTAAAAAATTTTGTTGAAACCAACTTCGATTTTTCTGGATTATGTTAGGTTTCTTTGATAGAGGAGCTGCATTTGAGTAATTCTAGTTGAAATTAACTTCGAATTTTTGGATTTTTGTACAGATTTTTGTCAAATTTTAATAAATTTTGTTGAAACCAACTTCGATTTTTGTGGATTATGTTAGGTTTTTTTGATAGAGGAACTGCATTTGAGTAATTTTAGTTGAAATTAACTTCGAATTTTTGGATTTTTGTACAGATTTTGTCAAATATTAAAAAATTTTGTTGAAACCAACTTCGATTTTTCTGGATTATGTTAGGTTTTTTGATAGAGGAGCTGCATTTGAGTAATTTTAGTTGAATTAACTTCGAAGTTTTGGATTTTTGTACAGATTTTTGTCAAATTTTAAAAAATTTTGTTGAAACCAACTTCGATTTTTCTGGATTATGTTAGGTTTTTTTGATAGAGGAACTGCATTTGAGTAATTTTAGTTGTAATTAACTTCGATTTTTTGGATTTTTGTGCAGATTTTTGTCAAATTTTAAAAAATTTTGTTGAAACCAACTTCGATTTTTCTGGATTATGTTAGGTTTCTTTGATAGAGGAGCTGCATTTGAGTAATTCTAGTTGAAATTAACTTCGAATTTTTGGATTTTTGTACAGATTTTTGTCAAATTTTAATAAATTTTGTTGAAACCAACTTCGATTTTTCTGGATTATGTTAGGTTTTTTTGATAGAGGAACTGCATTTGAGTAATTTTAGTTGTAATTAACTTCGATTTTTTGGATTTTTGTGCAGATTTTTGTCAAATTTTAAAAAATTTTGTTGAAACCAACTTCGATTTTTCTGGAATATGTTAGGTTTTTTTGATAGAGGAGCTGCATTTGAGTAATTCTAGTTGAAATTAACTTCGAATTTTTGGATTTTTGTACAGATTTTTGTCAAATTTTAAAAAATTTTGTTGAAACCAACTTCGATTTTTCTGGATTATGTTAGGTTTCTTTGATAGAGGAGCTGCATTTGAGTAATTCTAGTTGAAATTAACTTCGAATTTTTGGATTTTTGTACAGATTTTTGTCCAATTTTAATAAATATTGTTGAAACCAACTTCGATTTTTCTGGATTATGTTAGGTTTTTTTGATAGAGGAACTGCATTTGAGTAATTTTAGTTGTAATTAACTTCGAATTTTTGGATTTTTGTACAGATTTTTGTCAAATTTTAATAAATTTTGTTGAAACCAACTTCGATTTTTCTGGATTATGTTAGGTTTTTTTGATAGAGGAGCTGCATTTGAGTAATTTTAGTTGAAATTAACTTCGAATTTTTGGATTTTTGTAAAGATTTTGTCAAATTTTAAAAAATTTTGTTGAAACCAACTTCGAATTTTCTGGATTATGTTAGGTTTTTTGGATAGAGGAGCTGCATTTGAGTAATTTTAGTTGAAATTAACTTCGATTTTTTGGATTTTTGTGCAGATATTTGTCAAATTTTAAAAAATTTTGTTGAAACCAACTTCGATTTTTCTGGATTGTGTTAGGTTTTTTGGATAGAGGAGCTGCATTTGAGTAATTTTAGTTGTAATTAACTTCGAATTTTTGGATTTTTGTACAGATTTTGTCAAATTTTAAAAAATTTTGTTGAAACCAACTTCGATTTTTCTGGATTATGATAGGTTTTTTTAATAGAGGAGCTGCATTTGAGTAATTCTAGTTGAAATTATCTTCGAATTTTTGGATTTTTGTACAGATTTTTGTCAAATTTTAAAAAATTTTGTTGAAACCAACTTCGATATTTCTGGATTATGTTAGGTTTTTTGGATAGAGCAGCTGCATTTGAGTAATTTTAGTTGAAAATAACTTCGAATTTTTGGATTTTTGTACAGATTTTTGTCAAATTTTAAAAAATCTTTATGTAACCAACTTCGATTTTTCTGGAATATGTTAGGTTTTTTTGATAGAGGAGCTGCATTTGAGTAATTTTAGTTGAAAATAACTTCGAATTTTTGGATTTTTGTACAGATTTTTGTCAAATTTTAAAAATTTTGTTGAAATCAACTTCGATTTTTCTGGAATATGTTAGGTTTTTTTGATAAAGGAGCTGCATTCGAGTAATTTTAGTTGAAATTATCTTCGAATTTTTGGATTTTTGTACAGATTTTTGTCAAATTTTAAAAAATTTTGTTGAAACCAACTTCGATTGCTCTGGATTACGTTAGGTTTTCTTGATAGAGGAGCTGCATTTGAGTAATTTTAGTTGAAATTAACTTCGAATTTTTGGATTTTTGCAAAGATTTTTGTCAAATTTTAAAAAATTTTGTTGAAACCAACTTCGATTTTTCTGGATTATGTTAGTTTTTTTTATAGAGGAGCTGCATTTGAGTAATTTTAGTTGAAAATAACTTCGAATTTTTGGAATTTTGTACAGATTTTTGTCAAATTTTAAAAAATTTTGTTGAAACCAACTTCGATTGCTCTGGATTACGTTAGGTTTTCTTGATAGAGGAGCTGCATTTGAGTAATTTTAGTTGAAATTAACTTCGAATTTTTGGATTTTTGTAAAGATTTTTGTCAAATTTTAAAAAATTTTGTTGAAACCAACTTCGATTTTTCTGGATTATGTTAGGTTTTTTTTTGATAGAGGAGCTGCATTTGAGTAATTTTAGTTGAAAATAACTTCGAATTTTTGGATGTTTGTACAGATTTTTGTCAAATTTTAAAAAATTTTGTTGAAACCAACTTCGATTTTTCTGGATTATGTTAGGTTTTTTTGATAGAGGAGCTGAATTTGAGTAATTCTAGTTGAAATTAACTTCGAATTTTTGGATTTTTGTATAGATTTTTGTCAAATTTTAAAAAATTTTGTTCAAACCAACTTCGATTTTTCTGGATTATGTTAGGTTTTTTTTATAGAGGAGCTGCATTTGAGTAATTTTAGTTGAAAATAACTTCGAATTTTTTGATTTTTGTACAGATTTTTGTCAAATTTTAAAAAATATTGTTGAAACCAACTTCGATTTTTCTGGATTATGATAGGTTTTCTTGATAGAGGAGCTGCATTTGAGTAATTTTAGTTGAAATTAACTTCGAATTTTTGGATTTTTGTACAGATTTTTGTCAAATTTTAAAAAATTTTGTTGAAACCAACTTCGATTTTTCTGGATTATGTTAGGTTTTTTTTGATAGAGGAGCTGCATTTGAGTAATTTTAGTTGAAAATAACTTCGAATTTTTGAATATTTGTACAGATTTTTGTCAAATTTTAAAAAATTTTGTTGAAACCAACTTCGATATTTCTGGATTATGTTAGGTTTTTTTGATAGAGGAGCTGCATTTGAGTAATTTTAGTTGAAAATAACTTCGAATGTTTGGATATTTGTACAGATTTTTGTCAAATTTTAAAAAATCTTGTTGAAACCAACTTCGATTTTTCTGGAATATGTTAGGTTTTTTTGATAGAGGAGCTGCATTTGAGTAATTTTAGTTGAAAATAACTTCGAATTTTTTGATTTTTGTACAGATTTTTGTCAAATTTTAAAAAATTTTGTTGAAACCAACTTCGATATTTCTGGATTATGTTAGGTTTTTTGGATAGAGGAGCTGCATTTGAGTAATTTTAGTTGAAAATAACTTCGAATTTTTGGATTTTTGTATAGATTTTTGTGAAATTTTAAAAAATCTTTATGTAACCAACTTCGATTTTTCTGGAATATGTTAGGTTTTTTTGATAGAGGAGCTGCATTTGAGTAATTTTAGTTGAAAATAACTTCGAATTTTTGGATTTTTGTATAGATTTTTGTCAAATTTTAAAAAATTTTGTTGAAATCAACTTCGATTTTTCTGGAATATGTTAGGTTTTTTTGATAGAGGAGCTGCATTTGAGTAATTTTAGTTGAAATTATCTTCGAATTTTTGGATTTTTGTACAGATTTTTGTCAAATTTTAAAAAATTTTGTTGAAACCAACTTCGATTTTTCTGGATTATATTAGGTTTTTTTGATAGAGGAGCTGCATTTGGGTAATTTTAGTTGTAATTAACTTCGAATTTTTGGATTTTTGTGCAGATTTTTGTCAAATTTTATAAAATTTGTTGAACCCAACTTCGATTTTTCTGGATTATGTTAGGTTTTTTTGGTAGCGTCGCTGCATTTGAGTAATTTTAGTTGAAATTAACTTCGAATTTTTGGATTTTTGTATAGATTTTTGTCAAATTTTAAAAAATTTTGTTGAAACCAACTTCGATTTTTCTGGATAATGTTAGGTTTTTTGGATAGAGGAGCTGCATTTGAGTAATTTTAGTTGTAATTAACTTCGAATTTTTTGATTTTTGTACAGATTTTGTCAAATTTTAAAAAATTTTGTTGAAACCAACTTCGAATTTTCTGGATTATGTTAGGTTTTTTGGATGGAGGAGCTGCATTTGAGTAATTTTAGTTGTAATTAACTTCGAATTTTTGGATTTTTGTACAGATTTTGTCAAATTTTAAAAAATTTTGTTGAAACCAACTTCGATTTTTCTGGATTATGTTAGGTTTTTTGGATAGAGGAGCTGCATTTGAGTAATTTTATTTGTAATTAACTTCGAATTTTTGGATTTTTGTATAGATTTTTGTCAAATTTTAAAAAATTTTGTTGAAACCAACTTCGATTTTTCTGGATTATGTTAGGTTTTTTGGATAGAGGAGCTGCATTTGAGTAATTTTAGTTGTAATTAACTTCGAATTTTTGGATTTTTGTACAGATTTTTGTCAAATTTTAAAAAATTTTGTTGAAACCAACTTCGATTTTTCTGGATTATGTTAGGTTTCTTTGATAGAGGAGCTGCATTTGAGTAATTCTAGTTGAAATTAACTTCGAATTTTTGGATTTTTGTACAGATTTTTGTCAAATTTTAATAAATTTTGTTGAAACCAACTTCGATTTTTCTGGATTATGTTAGGTTTTTTTGATAGAGGCACTGCATTTGAGTAATTTTAGTTGTAATTAACTTCGATTTTTTGGATTTTTGTGCAGATTTTTGTCAAATTTTAAAAAATTTTGTTGAAACCAACTTCGATTTTTCTGGAATATGTTAGGTTTTTTTGATAGAGGAGCTGCATTTGAGTAATTCTAGTTGAAATTAACTTCGAATTTTTGGATTTTTGTATAGATTTTTGTCAAATTTTAAAAAATTTTGTTGAAACCAACTTCGATTTTTCTGGATTATGTTAGGTTTTTTGGATAGAGGAGCTGCATTTGAGTAATTTTAGTTGTAATTAACTTCGAATTTTTGGATTTTTGTACAGATTTTTGTCAAATTTTAATAAATTTTGTTGAAACCAACTTCGATTTTTCTGGATTACGTTAGGTTTCTTTGGTAGCGGAGCTGCATTTGAGTAATTTTAGTTGAAATTAACTTCGAATTTTTGGATTTTTGTACAGATTTTGTCAAATTTTAAAAAATTTTGTTGAAACCAACTTCGATTTTTCTGGATTATGTTAGGTTTTTTTGATAGAGGAACTGCATTTGAGTAATTTTAGTTGTAATTAACTTCGATTTTTTGGATTTTTGTGCAGATTTTTGCCAAATTTTAAAAAATTTTGTTGAAACCAACTTCGATTTTTCTGGATTATGTTAGGTTTTTTTGATAGAGGAGCTGCATTTGAGTAATTTTAGTTGAAATTAACTTCGAATTTTTGGATTTTTGTACAGATTTTGTCAAATTTTAAAAAATTTTGTTGAAACCAACTTCGATTTTTCTGGATTATGTTAGGTTTTTTGGATAGAGGAGCTGCATTTGAGTAATTTTAGTTGTAATTAACTTGGAATTTTTGGATTTTTGTACAGATTTTTGTCAAATTTTAATAAATTTTGTTGAAACCAACTTCGATTTTTCTGGATTACGTTAGGTTTCTTTGGTAGCGGAGCTGCATTTGAGTAATTTTAGTTGAAATTAACTTCGAATTTTTGGATTTTTGTACAGATTTTGTCAAATTTTAAAAAATTTTGTTGAAACCAACTTCGATTTTTCTGGATTATGTTAGGTTTTTTGATAGAGGAGCTGCATTTGAGTAATTTTAGTTGAAATTAACTTCGAATTTTTGGATTTTTGTACAGATTTTGTCAAATTTTAAAAAATTTTGTTGAAACCAACTTCGATTTTTCTGGATTATGTTAGGTTTTTTTGATAGAGGAACTGCATTTGAGTAATTTTAGTTGTAATTAACTTCGATTTTTTGGATTTTTGTGCAGATTTTTGTCAAATTTTAAAAAATTTTGTTGAAACCAACTTCGATTTTTCTGGAATATGTTAGGTTTTTTTGATAGAGGAGCTGCATTTGAGTAATTCTAGTTGAAATTAACTTCGAATTTTTGGATTTTTGTACAGATTTTTGTCAAATTTTAATAAATTTTGTTGAAACCAACTTCGATTTTTCTGGATTATGTTAGGTTTTTTTGATAGAGGAACTGCATTTGAGTAATTTTAGTTGTAATTAACTTCGAATTTTTGGATTTTTGTACAGATTTTTGTCAAATTTTAAAAAATTTTGTTGAAACCAACTTCGATTTTTCTGGATTATGTTAGGTTTTTTTGATAGAGGAACCGCATTTGAGTAATTTTAGTTGGAATTAACTTCGATTTTTTGGATTTTTGTGCAGATTTTTGTCAAATTTTAAAAAATTTTGTTGAAACCAACTTCGATTTTTCTGGAATATGTTAGGTTTTTTTGATAGAGGAGCTGCATTTGAGTAATTCTAGTTGAAATTAACTTCGAATTTTTGGATTTTTGTATAGATTTTTATCAAATTTTAAAAAATTTTGTTGAAACCAACTTCGATTTTTCTGGATTATGTTAGGTTTTTTGGATAGAGGAGCTGAATTTGAGTAATTTTAGTTGAATTAACTTCGAATTTTTGGATCTTTGTGCAGATTTTTGTCAAATTTTAAAAAATTTTGTTGAAACCAACTTCGATTTGTCTGGATTATGTTAGGTTTTTTTGATAGAGGAACTGCATTTGAGTAATTTTAGTTGTAATTAACTTCGATTTTTTGGATTTTTGTGCAGATTTTTGTCAAATTTTAAAAAATTTTGTTGAAACCAACTTCGATTTTTCTGGATTATGTTAGGTTTCTTTGATAGAGGAGCTGCATTTGAGTAATTCTAGTTGAAATTAACTTCGAATTTTTGGATTTTTGTACAGATTTTTGTCAAATTTTAATAAATTTTGTTGAAACCAACTTCGATTTTTCTGGATTATGTTAGGTTTTTTTGATAGAGGAACTGCATTTGAGTAATTTTAGTTGAAATTAACTTCGAATTTTTGGATTTTTGTACAGATTTTGTCAAATATTAAAAAATTTTGTTGAAACCAACTTCGATTTTTCTGGATTATGTTAGGTTTTTTGATAGAGGAGCTGCATTTGAGTAATTTTAGTTGAATTAACTTCGAATTTTTGGATTTTTGTACAGATTTTTGTCAAATTTTAAAAAATTTTGTTGAAACCAACTTCGATTTTTCTGGATTATGTTAGGTTTTTTTGATAGAGGAACTGCATTTGAGTAATTTTAGTTGTAATTAACTTCGATTTTTTGGATTTTTGTGCAGATTTTTGTCAAATTTTAAAAAATTTTGTTGAAACCAACTTCGATTTTTCTGGAATATGTTAGGTTTTTTTGATAGAGGAGCTGCATTTGAGTAATTCTAGTTGAAATTAACTTCGAATTTTTGGATTTTTGTACAGATTTTTGTCAAATTTTAAAAAATTTTGTTGAAACCAACTTCGATTTTTCTGGATTATGTTAGGTTTCTTTGATAGAGGAGCTGCATTTGAGTAATTCTAGTTGAAATTAACTTCGAATTTTTGGATTTTTGTACAGATTTTTGTCCAATTTTAATAAATATTGTTGAAACCAACTTCGATTTTTCTGGATTATGTTAGGTTTTTTTGATAGAGGAACTGCATTTGAGTAATTTTAGTTGTAATTAACTTCGAATTTTTGGATTTTTGTACAGATTTTTGTCAAATTTTAATAAATTTTGTTGAAACCAACTTCGATTTTTCTGGATTATGTTAGGTTTTTTTGATAGAGGAGCTGCATTTGAGTAATTTTAGTTGAAATTAACTTCGAATTTTTGGATTTTTGTAAAGATTTTGTCAAATTTTAAAAAATTTTGTTGAAACCAACTTCGAATTTTCTGGATTATGTTAGGTTTTTTGGATAGAGGAGCTGCATTTGAGTAATTTTAGTTGAAATTAACTTCGATTTTTTGGATTTTTGTGCAGATATTTGTCAAATTTTAAAAAATTTTGTTGAAACCAACTTCGATTTTTCTGGATTGTGTTAGGTTTTTTGGATAGAGGAGCTGCATTTGAGTAATTATAGCTGAAATTATCTTCGAATTTTTGGATTTTTGTACAGATTATTGTCAAATTTTAAAAAATTTTGTTGAAACCAACTTCGATTACTCTGGATTACGTTAGGTTTTCTTGATAGAGGAGCTGCATTTGAGTAATTTTAGTTGAAATTAACTTCGAATTTTTTGATTTTTGTACAGATTTTTGTCAAATTTTAAAAAATATTGTTGAAACCAACTTCGATTTTTCTGGATTATGATAGGTTTTCTTGATAGAGGAGCTGCATTTGAGTAATTTTAGTTGAAATTAACTTCGAATTTTTGGATTTTTGTACAGATTTTTGTCAAATTTTAAAAAATTTTGTTGAAACCAACTTCGATTTTTCTGGATTATGTTAGGTTTTTTTTGATAGAGGAGCTGCATTTGAGTAATTTTAGTTGAAAATAACTTCGAATTTTTGGATATTTGTACAGATTTTTGTCAAATTTTAAAAAATTTTGTTGAAACCAACTTCGATATTTCTGGATTATGTTAGGTTTTTTTGATAGAGGAGCTGCATTTGAGTAATTTTAGTTGAAAATAACTTCGAATGTTTGGATATTTGTACAGATTTTTGTCAAATTTTAAAAAATCTTGTTGAAACCAACTTCGATTTTTCTGGAATATGTTAGGTTTTTTGATAGAGGAGCTGCATTTGAGTAATTTTAGTTGAAAATAACTTCGAATTTTTGGATTTTTGTACAGATTTTTGTCAAATTTTAAAAAATTTTGTTGAAACCAACTTCGATTTTTCTGGATTTTGTTAGGTTTTTTTGATAGAGGAGCTGCATTTGAGTAATTTTAGTTGAAAATCACTTCGAATTTTTGGATTTTTGTACAGATTTTTGTCAAATTTTAAAAAATTTTGTTTAAACCTACAACGATTTTTCGGGATTATGTTAGGTTTTTTTGATAGAGGAGCTGCATTTGAGTAATTTTAGTTTAAATTAACTGCGAATTTTTGGATTTTTGTACAGATTTTTGTCAAATTTTAAAAAATTTTGTTGAAACCAACTTCGATTTTTCTGGATTATGTAAAGTTTTTTTGATAGAGGAACTGCATTTGAGTAATTTTTTGTTGAAATTAGCTTCGAATTTTTGGATTTTTGTACAGATTTTTGTAAAATTTTAAAAAATTTTGTTGAAACCAACTTCGATTTTTCTGGATTATGTTAGGTTTTTTGATAGAGGAGCTGCATTTGAGTAATTTTAGTTGAAAATAGAGAAAAATCTGTACAAAAATCCAAAAATTCGAAGTTAATTACAACTAAAATTTCTCAAATGCAGCTCCTCTATCCAAAAAACCTAACATAATGCAGAAAAATTGAAGTTGGTTTCAACAAAATTTTTTAAAATTTGACAAAAATCTGTACAAAAATCCAAAAATCGAAGTTAATTTCAACTAAAATTACTCGAATGCAGCTCCTCTATCCAAAAAACCTAACATAATCCAGAAAAATCGAAACAGGCTTCAACCAATTTTTTAAAATTTGAGAAAAATCTGTACAAAAATCCAAAAATTCGAAGTTAATTACAACTAAAATTACTCAAATGCAGTTCCGCTACCAAACAAACCTAACGTAATCCAGAATAATCGAAGTTGGTTTCAACGAAATTTTTTAAAATTTGACAAAAATCTGTACAAAAATCTAAAAATTCGAAGTTAATTTCAACTAAAATTACTCAAATGCAGCTCCTCTATCAAAAAAGCCTAACATATTCCTGAAAAATCGAAGTAGGTTTCAACAAAATTTTTTAAAATTTGACAAAAATCTGTACAAAAATCCCAAAAATCGAAGTTAATTTCAACTAGAATTACTCAAATGCAGCTCGTCTATCAAAAAAAACTAACATAATCCAGAAAAATCGAAATAGGCTTCAACAATTTTTTTAAAATTTGAGAAAAATCTGTACAAAAATCCAAAAAATCGAATTTAATTACAATTATAATTACTCAAATGCAGCTCCTCTATCCAAAAAAACCTAACATATTCCTGAAAAATAGAAGTTTGTTTCAACAAAATTTTTTAAAATTTGACAAAAATCTGTACAAAAATCCAAAAATTCGAAGTTAATTTCAACTCAAATTACTCAAATGCAGCACCTCTATCAAAAAAACCAAACATATTCCTGAAAAATAGAAGTTGGTTTCAACAAAATTTTTTAAAATTTGACAAAAATCTGTACAAAAATCCAAAAATGCGAAGTTAATTTCAACTAAAATTACTCAAATGCAGCTCCTCTATAAAAAAAAACCTAACATAATCCAGAAAAATCGAAGTTGGGTTCAACAAAATTTTATAAAATTTGACAAAAATCTGTACAAAAATCCAAAAATTCGAAGTTAATTACAACTAAAATGACTCAAATGCAGCTCCTCTATCCAAAAAACCTAACATAATCCAGAAAAATCGAAGTTGGTTTCAACAAAATTTTTTAAAATTTGACAAAAATCTGTACAAAAATCCAAAAATGCGAAGTTAATTTCAACTAAAATTACTCAAATGCAGCTCCCCTATAAAAAAAACCTAACATAATCCAGAAAAATCGAAGTTGGTTTCAAAAAATTATTTAAAATTTGATAAAAATCTGTACAAAAATCCAAAAAATCGAAGTTAATTTCAACTAGAATTACTCAAATGCAGCTCGTCTATCAAAAAAACCTAACATAATCCAGAAAAATCGAAATAGGCTTCAACAAAATTTTTTAAAATTTGACAAAAATCTGTACAAACATCAAAAAATTCGAAGTTAAATACAACTAAAATTACTTAAATGCAGCTCCTCTATCCAAAAAACCTAACATAATCCAGAAAAATCGAAGTTGGTTTCAACAAAATTTTTTAATATTTGACAAAAATCTGTACAAAAATCCAAAAATTCGAAGTTAATTTCAACTAGAATTACTCAAATGCAGCTCCGCTACCAAAAAAACCTAACGTAATCCAGAATAATCGAAGTTGGTTTCAACAAAATTTTTTAAAATTTGACAAAAATCTGTACAAAAATCCAAAAATTCGAAGTTAATTTCAACTAAAATTACTCAAATGCAGCTCCGCTACCAAAAAAACCTAACGTAATCCAGAATAATCGAAGTTGGTTTCAACAAAATTTTTTAAAATTTGACAAATATCTGTACAAAAATCCAAAAATTCGAAGTTAATTTCAACTAAAATTACTCAAATGCAGATCCTCTATCAAAAAAACCTGACATAATCCAGAAAAATCGAAGATGGGTTCAACAAAATTTTATAAAATTTGACAAAAATCTGGACAAAAATCCAAAAATTCGAAGTTAAATACAACTAAAATTACTTAAATGCAGCTCCTCTATCCAAAAAACCTAACATAATCCAGAAAAATCGAAGTTGGGTTCAACAAAATTTTTTAAAATTTGACAAAAATCTCTACAAAAATCCAAAAATTCGAAGTTAATTACAACTAAAATTACTCAAATGCAGCTCCTCTATCCAAAAAACCTACCATATCCAGAAAAATCGAAGTTGGTTTCAACAAAATTTTTTAATATTTGACAAAAATCTGTACAAAAATCCAAAAATTCGAAGTTAATTTCAACTAGAATTACTCAAATGCAGCTCCTCTATCAAAAAAACCTAACATAATCCAGAAAAATCGAAGTTGGTTTCAACAAAATTTTTTAAAATTCGACAAAAATCAGTACAAAAATCCAAAAATACGAAGTTAATTTCAACTAAAATTACTCAAATGCAGCTCCGCTACCAAAAAAACCTAACGTAATCCAGAATAATCGAAGTTGGTTTCAACAAAATTTTTTAAAATTTGACAAAAATCTGTACAAAAATCCAAAAATTCGAAGTTAATTTCAACTAAAATTACTCGAATGCATCTCCTCTATCCAAAAAACCTAACATAATCCAGAAAAATTGAAATAGGCTTCAACAAATTTTTTAAAATTTGAGAAAAATCTGTTCAAAAATCCAAAAATTTGAAGTTAATTTCAACTAAAATTACTCAAATGCAGCTCCGCTACCGAAGAATCCTAACGTAATCCAGAAAAAACGAAATAGGCTTCAACAAAATTTTTTAAAATTTGAGAAATATCTGTACAAAAATCCAAAAATTCGAAGTTAATTTCAACTAAAATTACTCAAATGCAGCTCCGCTACCAAAAAAACCTAACGTAATCCAGAATAATCGAAGTTGGTTTCAACAAAATTTTTTAAAATTTGACAAAAATCTGTACAAAAATCCAAAAATTCGAAGTTAATTTCAACTAAAATTACTCGAATGCATCTCCTCTATCCAAAAAACCTAACATAATCCAGAAAAATTGAAATAGGCTTCAACAAATTTTTTAAAATTTGAGAAAAATCTGTTCAAAAATCCAAAAATTTGAAGTTAATTTCAACTAAAATTACTCAAATGCAGCTCCGCTACCGAAGAATCCTAACGTAATCCAGAAAAAACGATATAGGCTTCAACAAAATTTTTTAAAATTTGAGAAATATCTGTACAAAAATCCAAAAATTCGAAGTTAATTTCAACTAAAATTACTCAAATGCAGCTCCGCTACGAAAAAAACCTAACGTAATCCAGAATAATCGAAGTTGGTTTCAACAAAATTTTTTAATATTTGACAAAAATCTGTACAAAAATCCAAAAATTCGAAGTTAATTTCAACTAGAATTACTCAAATGCAGCTCCGCTACCAAAAAAACCTAACGTAATCCAGAATAATCGAAGTTGGTTTCAACAAAATTTTTTAAAATTTGACAAAAATCTGTACAAAAATCCAAAAATTCGAAGTTAATTTCAACTAAAATTACTCAAATGCAGCTCCGCTACCAAAAAAACCTAACGTAATCCAGAATAATCGAAGTTGGTTTCAACAAAATTTTTTAAAATTTGACAAATATCTGTACAAAAATCCAAAAATTCGAAGTTAATTTCAACTAAAATTACTCAAATGCAGATCCTCTATCAAAAAAACCTGACATAATCCAGAAAAATCGAAGATTGGTTCAACAAAATTTTATAAAATTTGACAAAAATCTGGACAAAAATCCAAAAATTCGAAGTTAAATACAACTAAAATTACTTAAATGCAGCTCCTCTATCCAAAAAACCTAACATAATCCAGAAAAATCGAAGTTGGGTTCAACAAAATTTTTTAAAATTTGACAAAAATCTCTACAAAAATCCAAAAATTCGAAGTTAATTACAACTAAAATTACTCAAATGCAGCTCCTCTATCCAAAAAACCTACCATATCCAGAAAAATCGAAGTTGGTTTCAACAAAATTTTTTAATATTTGACAAAAATCTGTACAAAAATCCAAAAATTCGAAGTTAATTTCAACTAGAATTACTCAAATGCAGCTCCTCTATCAAAAAAACCTAACATAATCCAGAAAAATCGAAGTTGGTTTCAACAAAATTTTTTAAAATTCGACAAAAATCAGTACAAAAATCCAAAAATACGAAGTTAATTTCAACTAAAATTACTCAAATGCAGCTCCGCTACCAAAAAAACCTAACGTAATCCAGAATAATCGAAGTTGGTTTCAACAAAATTTTTTAAAATTTGACAAAAATCTGTACAAAAATCCAAAAATTCGAAGTTAATTTCAACTAAAATTACTCGAATGCATCTCCTCTATCCAAAAAACCTAACATAATCCAGAAAAATTGAAATAGGCTTCAACAAATTTTTTAAAATTTGAGAAAAATCTGTTCAAAAATCCAAAAATTTGAAGTTAATTTCAACTAAAATTACTCAAATGCAGCTCCGCTACCGAAGAATCCTAACGTAATCCAGAAAAAACGAAATAGGCTTCAACAAAATTTTTTAAAATTTGAGAAATATCTGTACAAAAATCCAAAAATTCGAAGTTAATTTCAACTAAAATTACTCAAATGCAGCTCCGCTACCGAAGAATCCTAACGTAATCCAGAAAAAACGATATAGGCTTCAACAAAATTTTTTAAAATTTGAGAAATATCTGTACAAAAATCCAAAAATTCGAAGTTAATTTCAACTAAAATTACTCAAATGCAGCTCCGCTACGAAAAAAACCTAACGTAATCCAGAATAATCGAAGTTGGTTTCAACAAAATTTTTTAAAATTTGACAAAAATCTGTACAAAAATCCAAAAATTCAAAGTTAATTTCAACTAAAATTACTCAAATGCAGCTCCTCTATCAAAAAAACCTAACATAATCCAGAAAAATCGAAGTTGGGTTCAACAAAATTTGATAAAATTTGACAAAAATCTGGACAAAAATCAAAAAATTCGAAGTTATATACAACAAAAATTACTTAAATGCAGCTCCTCTATCCAATAAACCTAACATAATCCAGAAAAATCGAAGTTGGGTTCAACAAAATTTTTTAAAATTTGACAAAAATGTGTACAAAAATCGAAAAATTCGAAGTTAATTACAACTAAAATTACTCAAATGCAGCTCCTCTATCCAAAAAACCTACCATATCCAGAAAAATCGAAGTTGGTTTCAACAAAATTTTTTAATATTTGACAAAAATCTGTACAAAAATCCAAAAATTCGAAGTTAATTTCAACTAGAATTACTCAAATGCATCTCCTCTATCAAAAAAACCTCACATATTCCTGAAAAATCGAAGTTTGTTTCAACAAATTTTTTTAAAATTTGTCAAAAATCTGAGCAAAAATCCAAAAATTCGAAGATAATTTCAACTAGAATTACTCACATGCAGCTCCTCTATCCAAAAAACCTAAAATAATCCAGAAAAATCGAAGTTGGTTTCAAAAAAATTTTTTAAAATTTGACAAAAATCTGTACAAAAATCCAAAAATTCGAAGTCAATTTCAACTAGAATTACTCAAATGCAGCTCGTCTATCAAAAAAACCTAACATAATCCAGAAAAATCGAAATAGGCTTCAACAAAATTTTTTAAAATTTGAGAAAAATCTGTTCAAAAATCCAAAAATTCGAATTTAATTACAACTAAAATTACTCAAATGCAGCTCCTCTATCCAAAAAACCTAACATATTCCAGAAAAATCGAAGTTGGTTTCAACAAAATTTTTTAAAATTTTACAAAAATCTGTACAAAAATCCAAAAATTCGAAGTTAATTTCAACTAAAATTACTCAAATGCAGCTCCTATATCAAAAAAACCTAACATAATCCAGAAAAATCGAAGTATGTTTAAACAAAATTTTTTAAAATTTGACAAAAATGTGTACAAAAATCCAAAAATTCGAAGTTATTTTCAACTAAAATTACTCAAATGCAGCTCGTCTATGAAAAAAACCTAACATAATCCAGAAAAATCGAAGTAGGTTTAAACAAAATTTTTTAAAATTTGACAAAAATCTGTACAAAAATCCAAAAATTCGAAGTTATTTTCAACTAAAATTACTCAAATGCAGCTCGTCTATCAAAAAAACCTAACATAATCCAGAAAAATCGAAGTTGGTTTCAACAAAATTTTTTTAAAATTTGACAAAAATCTGTACAAGAATCCAAAAATTCGAAGTTAATTTCATCTAAAATTACTCAAATGCAGCTCCTCTATCAAAAAAACTTTACATAATCCAGAAAAATCGAAGTTGGTTTCAACAAAATTTTTTAAAATTTGACAAAAATCTGTACAAAAATCCAAAAATTCGAAGTTAATTTCAACTAGAATTAGTCAAATGCAGCTCCTCTATCAAAAAAACCTAACATAATCCAGAAAAATCGAAGTTTGGTTCAACAAAATTTTATAAAATTTAACAAAAATCTGCACAAAATTCAAAAATTCGAAGTCAATTACAACTAAAATTACTCAAATGCAGCTCCTCGATCCAAAAAACCTAACATAATCCAGAGAAATCGAAGTTGGTTTCAACAAAATTTTTTAAAATTTGACAATAATCTGTACAAAAATCCAAAAATTCGAAGTTATTTTCAACTAAAATTACTCAAATGCAGCTCCTCTAACAAAAAAACTTTACATAATCCAAAAAAATCGAAGTTGGTTTCAACAAAATTTTTTAAAATTTGACAAAAATCTGTACAAAAATCCAAAAATTCGAAGTTATTTTCAACTAAAATTACTCAAATGCAGCTCGTCTATCAAAAAAACCTAACATAATCCAGAAAAATCGAAGTTGGTTTCAACAAAATTTTTTTAAAATTTGACAAAAATCTGTACAAGAATCCAAAAATTCGAAGTTAATTTCATCTAAAATTACTCAAATGCAGCTCCTCTATCAAAAAAACTTTACATAATCCAGAAAAATCGAAGTTGGTTTCAACAAAATTTTTTAAAATTTGACAAAAATCTGTACAAAAATCCAAAAATTCGAAGTTAATTTCAACTAGAATTAGTCAAATGCAGCTCCTCTATCAAAAAAACCTAACATAATCCAGAAAAATCGAAGTTTGGTTCAACAAAATTTTATAAAATTTAACAAAAATCTGCACAAAATTCAAAAATTCGAAGTCAATTACAACTAAAATTACTCAAATGCAGCTCCTCGATCCAAAAAACCTAACATAATCCAGAGAAATCGAAGTTGGTTTCAACAAAATTTTTTAAAATTTGACAATAATCTGTACAAAAATCCAAAAATTCGAAGTTATTTTCAACTAAAATTACTCAAATGCAGCTCCTCTAACAAAAAAACTTTACATAATCCAAAAAAATCGAAGTTGGTTTCAACAAAATTTTTTAAAATTTGACAAAAATCTGTACAAAAATCCAAAAATTCGAAGTTAATTTCAACTAAAATTACTCAAATGCAGCTCCTCTATCAAAAAAACCTAACATAATCCAGAAAAATCGAAGTTGGGTTTAACAAAATTTTATAAAATTTTACAAAAATCTGCACAAAAATCCAAAAATTCGAAGTTAATTTAAACTAAAATTACTCAAATGCAGCTCCTCTATCAAAAAAACCTAACATAATCCAGAAAAATCGAAGTAGGTTTAAACAAAATTTTTTAAAATTTGACAAAAATCTGCACAAAAATCCAAAAATTCGAAGTTAATTTAAACTAAAATTACTCAAATGCAGCTCCTCTATCAAAAAAACCTAACATAATCCAGAAAAATCGAAGTAGGTTTAAACAAAATTTTTTAAAATTTGACAAAAATCTGTACAAAAATCCAAAAATTCGAAGTTAATTTCAACTAAAATTACTCAAATGCAGCTCCGCTACCGAAGAATCCTAACGTAATCCAGAAAAATCGAAATAGGCTTCAACAAAATTTTTTAAAATTTGAGAAATATCTGTACAAAAATCCAAAAATTCGAAAGTTAATTTCAACTAAAATTACTCAAATGCAGCTCCGCTACCAAAAAAACCTAACGTAATCCAGAATAATCGAAGTTGGTTTCAACAAAATTTTTTAAAATTTGACAAAAATCTGTACAAAAATCCAAAAATTCGAAGTTAAATACAACTAAAATTACTCAAATGCAGCTCCTCTATCAAAAAAACCTAACATAATCCAGAAAAATCGAAGTTGGGTTCTACAAAATTTTATAAAATTTGACAAAAATCTGTACAAAAATCCAAAAATTCGAAGTTAATTTCAACTAGAATTACTCAAATGCAGCTCCTCTATCAAAAAAACCTAACATAATCCAGAAAAATCGAAGTTGGTTTCAACAAAATTTTTTAAAATTCGACAAAAATCAGTACAAAAATCCAAAAATACGAAGTTAATTTCAACTAAAATTACTCAAATGCAGCTCCGCTACCAAAAAAACCTAACGTAATCCAGAATAATCGAAGTTGGTTTCAACAAAATTTTTTAAAATTTGACAAAAATCTGTACAAAAATCCAAAAATTCGAAGTTAATTTCAACTAAAATTACTCGAATGCATCTCCTCTATCCAAAAAACCTAACATAATCCAGAAAAATTGAAATAGGCTTCAACAAATTTTTTAAAATTTGAGAAAAATCTGTTCAAAAATCCAAAAATTTGAAGTTAATTTCAACTAAAATTACTCAAATGCAGCTCCGCTACCGAAGAATCCTAACGTAATCCAGAAAAAACGAAATAGGCTTCAACAAAATTTTTTAAAATTTGAGAAATACCTGTACAAAAATCCAAAAATTCGAAGTTAATTTCAACTAAAATTACTCAAATGCAGCTCCGCTACCAAAAAAACCTAACGTAATCCAGAATAATCGAAGTTGGTTTCAACAAAATTTTTTAAAATTTGACAAAAATCTGTACAAAAATCCAAAAATTCGAAGTTAATTTCAACTAAAATTACTCGAATGCATCTCCTCTATCCAAAAAACCTAACATAATCCAGAAAAATTGAAATAGGCTTCAACAAATTTTTTAAAATTTGAGAAAAATCTGTTCAAAAATCCAAAAATTTGAAGTTAATTTCAACTAAAATTACTCAAATGCAGCTCCGCTACCGAAGAATCCTAACGTAATCCAGAAAAAACGATATAGGCTTCAACAAAATTTTTTAAAATTTGAGAAATATCTGTACAAAAATCCAAAAATTCGAAGTTAATTTCAACTAAAATTACTCAAATGCAGCTCCGCTACGAAAAAAACCTAACGTAATCCAGAATAATCGAAGTTGGTTTCAACAAAATTTTTTAAAATTTGACAAAAATCTGTACAAAAATCCAAAAATTCAAAGTTAATTTCAACTAAAATTACTCAAATGCAGCTCCTCTATCAAAAAAACCTAACATAATCCAGAAAAATCGAAGTTGGGTTCAACAAAATTTGATAAAATTTGACAAAAATCTGGACAAAAATCAAAAAATTCGAAGTTATATACAACAAAAATTACTTAAATGCAGCTCCTCTATCCAATAAACCTAACATAATCCAGAAAAATCGAAGTTGGGTTCAACAAAATTTTTTAAAATTTGACAAAAATGTGTACAAAAATCGAAAAATTCGAAGTTAATTACAACTAAAATTACTCAAATGCAGCTCCTCTATCCAAAAAACCTACCATATCCAGAAAAATCGAAGTTGGTTTCAACAAAATTTTTTAATATTTGACAAAAATCTGTACAAAAATCCAAAAATTCGAAGTTAATTTCAACTAGAATTACTCAAATGCATCTCCTCTATCAAAAAAACCTCACATATTCCTGAAAAATCGAAGTTTGTTTCAACAAATTTTTTTAAAATTTGTCAAAAATCTGAGCAAAAATCCAAAAATTCGAAGATAATTTCAACTAGAATTACTCACATGCAGCTCCTCTATCCAAAAAACCTAAAATAATCCAGAAAAATCGAAGTTGGTTTCAACAAAATTTTTTAAAATTTGACAAAAATCTGTACAAAAATCCAAAAATTCGAAGTCAATTTCAACTAGAATTACTCAAATGCAGCTCGTCTATCAAAAAAACCTAACATAATCCAGAAAAATCGAAATAGGCTTCAACAAAATTTTTTAAAATTTGAGAAAAATCTGTTCAAAAATCCAAAAATTCGAATTTAATTACAACTAAAATTACTCAAATGCAGCTCCTCTATCCAAAAAACCTAACATATTCCAGAAAAATCGAAGTTGGTTTCAACAAAATTTTTTAAAATTTTACAAAAATCTGTACAAAAATCCAAAAATTCGAAGTTAATTTCAACTAAAATTACTCAAATGCAGCTCCTATATCAAAAAAACCTAACATAATCCAGAAAAATCGAAGTATGTTTAAACAAAATTTTTTAAAATTTGACAAAAATGTGTACAAAAATCCAAAAATTCGAAGTTATTTTCAACTAAAATTACTCAAATGCAGCTCGTCTATGAAAAAAACCTAACATAATCCAGAAAAATCGAAGTAGGTTTAAACAAAATTTTTTAAAATTTGACAAAAATCTGTACAAAAATCCAAAAATTCGAAGTTATTTTCAACTAAAATTACTCAAATGCAACTCGTCTATCAAAAAAACCTAACATAATCCAGAAAAATCGAAGTTGGTTTCAACAAAATTTTTTTAAAATTTGACAAAAATCTGTACAAGAATCCAAAAATTCGAAGTTAATTTCATCTAAAATTACTCAAATGCAGCTCCTCTATCAAAAAAACTTTACATAATCCAGAAAAATCGAAGTTGGTTTCAACAAAATTTTTTAAAATTTGACAAAAATCTGTACAAAAATCCAAAAATTCGAAGTTAATTTCAACTAGAATTAGTCAAATGCAGCTCCTCTATCAAAAAAACCTAACATAATCCAGAAAAATCGAAGTTTGGTTCAACAAAATTTTATAAAATTTAACAAAAATCTGCACAAAATTCAAAAATTCGAAGTCAATTACAACTAAAATTACTCAAATGCAGCTCCTCGATCCAAAAAACCTAACATAATCCAGAGAAATCGAAGTTGGTTTCAACAAAATTTTTTAAAATTTGACAATAATCTGTACAAAAATCCAAAAATTCGAAGTTATTTTCAACTAAAATTACTCAAATGCAGCTCCTCTAGCAAAAAAACTTTACATAATCCAAAAAAATCGAAGTTGGTTTCAACAAAATTTTTTAAAATTTGACAAAAATCTGTACAAAAATCCAAAAATTCGAAGTTATTTTCAACTAAAATTACTCAAATGCAGCTCGTCTATCAAAAAAACCTAACATAATCCAGAAAAATCGAAGTTGGTTTCAACAAAATTTTTTTAAAATTTGACAAAAATCTGTACAAGAATCCAAAAATTCGAAGTTAATTTCATCTAAAATTACTCAAATGCAGCTCCTCTATCAAAAAAACTTTACATAATCCAGAAAAATCGAAGTTGGTTTCAACAAAATTTTTTAAAATTTGACAAAAATCTGTACAAAAATCCAAAAATTCGAAGTTAATTTCGACTAAAATTACTCAAATGCAGCTCCTCTATCAAAAAAACCTAACATAATCCAGAAAAATCGAAGTTGGGTTCTACAAAATTTTATAAAATTTGACAAAAATCTGGACAAAAATCCAAAAATTCGAAGTTAAATACAACTAAAATTACTTAAATGCAGCTCCACTATCCAAAAAACCTAACATAATCCAGAATAATCGAAGTAGGGTTCAACAAAATTTTATAAAATTTGACAAAAATCCAAAAATTCGAAGATAATTTCAACTAGAATTACTCACATGCAGCTCCTCTATCCAAAAAACCTAAAATAATCCAGAAAAATCGAAGTTGGTTTCAACAAAATTTTTTAAAATTTGACAAAAATCTGTACAAAAATCCAAAAATTCGAAGTCAATTTCAACTAGAATTACTCAAATGCAGCTCGTCTATCAAAAAAACCTAACATAATCCAGAAAAATCGAAATAGGCTTCAACAAAATTTTTTAAAATTTGAGAAAAATCTGTTCAAAAATCCAAAAATTCGAAGTTATTTTCAACTAAAATTACTCAAATGCAGCTCGTCTATGAAAAAAACCTAACATAATCCAGAAAAATCGAAGTAGGTTTAAACAAAATTTTTTAAAATTTGACAAAAATCTGTACAAAAATCCAAAAATTCGAAGTTATTTTCAACTAAAATTACTCAAATGCAGCTCGTCTATCAAAAAAACCTAACATAATCCAGAAAAATCGAAGTTGGTTTCAACAAAATTTTTTTAAAATTTGACAAAAATCTGTACAAGAATCCAAAAATTCGAAGTTAATTTCATCTAAAATTACTCAAATGCAGCTCCTCTATCAAAAAAACTTTACATAATCCAGAAAAATCGAAGTTGGTTTCAACAAAATTTTTTAAAATTTGACAAAAATCTGTACAAAAATCCAAAAATTCGAAGTTAATTTCAACTAGAATTAGTCAAATGCAGCTCCTCGATCCAAAAAACCTAACATAATCCAGAGAAATCGAAGTTGGTTTCAACAAAATTTTTTAAAATTTGACAAAAATCTGTACAAAAATCCAAAAATTCGAAGTTATTTTCAACTAAAATTACTCAAATGCAGCTCCTCTAACAAAAAAACTTTACATAATCCAAAAAAATCGAAGTTGGTTTCAACAAAATTTTTTAAAATTTGACAAAAATCTGTACAAAAATCCAAAAATTCGAAGTTAATTTCAACTAAAATTACTCAAATGCAGCTCCTCTATCAAAAAAACCTAACATAATCCAGAAAAATCGAAGTTGGTTTCAACAAAAATTTTTTTAAATTTGACAAACATCTGTACAAAAATCCCAAAATTCGAAGTTAATTTCAACTAAAATTACTCAAATGCAGCTCCTCTATCAAAAAAACCTAACATAATCCAGAAAAATCGAAGTAGGTTTAAACAAAATTTTTTAAAATTTGACATACATCTGTACAAAAATCCCAAAATTCGAAGTTAATTTCAACTAAAATTACTCAAATGCAGCTCCTTTATCAAAAAAACCTAACATATTCCAGAAAAATCGAAGTTGGTTTCAACAAAATTTTTTAAAATTTGACAAAAATCTGTAAAAAAATCTAAAAATTCGAAGTTAATTTCAACTAAAATTACTCAAATGCAGCTCCTCTATCAAAAAAACCTAACATAATCCAGAAAAATCGAAGTTGGTTTCAACAAAAATTTTTTAAAATTTGACAAACATCTGTACAAAAATCCCAAAATTCGAAGTTAAATTGAACTAAAATTACTCAAATGCAGCTCCTCTATCAAAAAAACCTAACATAATCCAGAAAAATCGAAGTAGGTTTAAACAAAATTTTTTAAAATTTGACAAACATCTGTACAAAAATCCCAAAATTCGAAGTTAATTTCAACTAAAATTACTCAAATGCAGCTCCTCTATCAAAAAAACCTAACATAATCCAGAAAAATCGAAGTAGGTTTAAACAATATTTTTTAAAATTTGACAAAAATCTGTACAAAAATCCAAAAATTCGAAGTTATTTTCAACTAAAAATACTCAAATGCAGCTCCTCTATCAAAAAAACCTAACATAATCCAGAAAACTCGAAGTGGGTTCCAACAAAATTTTTTTAAAATTTGACAAACATCTGTACAAAAATCCCAAAATTCGAAGTTAATTTCAACTAAAATTACTCAAATGCAGCTCCTCTATCAAAAAAACCTAACATAATCCAGAAAAATCGAAGTAGGTTTAAACAAAATTTTTTAAAATTTGACAAAAAACTGTACAAAAATCCAAAAATTCGAAGTTATTTTCAACTAAAAATACTCAAATGCAGCTTCTCTATCCAAAAAACCTAACATAATCCAGAAAAATCGAAGTTGGTTTCAACAAAATTTTTTAAAATTTGACAAAAATCTGTAAAAAAATCCAAAAATTCGAAGTTATTTTCAACTAAAATTACTCAAATGCAGCTCCTCTATCAAAAAAACCTAACATAATCCAGAAAAATCGAAGTTGGTTTCAACAAAAATTTTTTAAAATTTGACAAACATCTGTACAAAAATCCCAAAATTCGAAGTTAAATTCAACTAAAATTACTCAAATGCAGCTCCTCTATCAAAAAAACCTAACATAATCCAGAAAAATCGAAGTAGGTTTAAACAAAATTTTTTAAAATTTGACAAACATCTGTACAAAAATCCCAAAATTCGAAGTTAATTTCAACTAAAATTACTCAAATGCAGCTCCTCTATCAAAAAAACCTAACATAATGCAGAAAAATCGAAGTAGGTTTAAACAAAATTTTTTAAAATTTGACAAAAATCTGTACAAAAATCCAAAAATTCGAAGTTATTTTCAACTAAAAATACTCAAATGCAGCTCCTCTATCAAAAAAACCTAACATAATTCGAAGTCTGTATTCAGCAGCCGTGGTGTCAAGACGTGTTGTTTTGGTTAAGCGGACGTTAGCGCGCGCATCTCTGTATGTCTCTCGTATGTTGTGCTGACAGTTATACTCCTTGCTGATTTTTAAATTTTCTGACTGCCTGCCTTGGTATTTCGCACGTCACACGGCTAATACTCTAGGCTAATTTATGTGTCTCTCGTGCTTCATGTAGTGCTGTTCATAGTGACATTTTCGCGGAGTCTCTAATATTGTTAGTTTGAATACTTTTCTCGTGGGTGATACATTATGCCTGGAGGCTCTGTGAAATGTATGGGATGTTCTGCCCCGGTTGCCAATCCGGTCACTTGTCCAGGATGTGGCATGCTCAGCCACCCAGGATCCACGTGTCTGGGGCGGACGGGTCATCCCTGGTTCGGCAAGAAACTTTTGAATTGTCGTGCAGGATCCCCGACGTCCCAATTGCCCGTTAGCCAGCACAGGGCCTCATCGGCACAAGCAATGTCTTCGATACCGGCTGCCACTCTTCAGTCGCTTTCGGCATTACCTACTGCCGATGACATAAGGGACATTGTCGGTGCTCTCATAGACTCCAAGTTAAATACTCTTCGAGATGAGATTCGGGGTATTCGTGACGACTTTAGAGGAATGAGGGACGATATAGTTTTGCTGTCTGAGCGTGTCAAGATGCTTGAGGACAAATCTACCATCGTAGAAGAACAGCAGCCCCCGTCGACGGATGATGTCATCAACGAATGGAATGATAGGTTGATGCGTTCCAAGAACATCATTATCTTCGGGATGCCGGAGCCTCGTGAATCCTCGACCGAACAAATGAGAAAGGCTGATGGGACCGCGGCACGTGAGGTACTGCTTGAGATTGGCCCCGTTGGAAACTTGGACCTGTCCACTCATCGCCTCGGGAAACCAGGGAAGTCAACCTGTAGGCCACTTTGCATCCGCCTCGAGTCAGCCGACGATGTCAAAAAAATTCTTCAATCTAAGCATCGATACAAGGGCCCGTACAAAATCACTGACGACAAGACCATGCATCAACGTGGGACCCTTACGCATCTTAGAGATAAACTACGTGACCTCCATGATCAGGGGCAGACGCAAATGACAATCCGTTATATTCGTGGAGTTCCAAAGATTGTTGAGGGTAGGCCTCATAAGGATGCGTCGAAAAAAAACTCAATTTGAACCCATTAGTCTACTATCAAAATGTTCGTGGTCTGCGTACTAAATTAGACTTCCTCATAAACTCCGTACTCACATCAGCTGTTTCGTACGATGTTATTGTTTTTGTAGAGACTTGGCTTACCCCCGCTATATCTTCAATCGAACTTGGGTTGGGTGAATACACAGTATATAGGTGCGATAGATCCCAACGGACTAGTTGTCTCACTAGAGGAGGGGGTGTCCTCATCGCGGTAAAAAATTCATTGCCATCCTGCCCCGTTTCCATCAGTGATTCCGCGACTGAGCAATTGTTTGTGAGAGTCCACCTTCCCACTAATAAATACCTACTTCTGGGCGCCGTATATATACCACCTACTTCCCAGTCTTCGACTTATGCAAATCATGTGGACACAGTCATGGAGTTATATCAAAGGTTTACCGAGGATATCATCTGTTTGTTCGGAGATTATAATCTCCCCCACGCTGTATGGTTCAATAACGAGGGACAAGACTGTTTTAGAAAACCGGGAATTTCATCTAAAGAATCGGGTGCCATTGACCTCCTCCTTGGCTGCTCAGGATTCTGTAACCTTACTCAAGTAAATACAGTCTTCAACGGGTCTGACGTTATGCTTGACCTCATCTTCGTTACTTGTCCTAACGTTACTGTCGATCGAGTCTTTGACGTCCTAATTGAACCAGACACTTACCATCCACCATTATATGTTATTTTTAACGGTCTGACCTCCAGTCCTGACCATTCGAGTGTAAATCTGGAGTATAGGGACTTCAAATGGGGGGACTTTCCCAGTGTGCTGCAATACTTTAACTCCGTTGATTGGGACAGACTGACAGGAGACTCGGAGCCTGATGCAGCACTTGAGAGACTATATGGACATATTAATCATGCTATCGAAGAGTTTATTCCGGTCAGGTCTGTTGTCCGATCCACATTTCCGCTGTGGTTCTCCCCTGGTTTGAAGTCCTTAATTCGTGAGAAGAAAATAGCTCACAGAATATATAAGCGTTCAGGTGCGTTTTGCGATTATTTAAATTTTTCTAGTCTCCGTTCCAGATGTAAATCACAGCTGTCGTGTGAGCACCGTATTTATATCGATGGTGTAGAGAGTGAGGTATGTAACAACGTTTCAAGCTTTTGGAAATATGTAAACACTAAGCGAGTGGGGCACGGGATTCCCAGCAAGGTACATCTGGATGACTCCTCTGCCTCGTCGCACGTGGCAATTGCAAATCTCTTTGCGGATTTCTTCGGTTCTGTGTATAGTCCGCGGGACCGTGGTGCGTCCGCCAATATCCCCAGTCCGCCCTCGCTTAGTGGGTTAAACTTTAAAGAGATCACTATTTCTATTGGTGAAGTCTATTCTAAGCTTGACTCGCTGGATACATCCAAGGGCCCGGGATACGATAAGATCCCGCCTCTGTTTCTAAAGGAGTGCCGCTTCATTCTAGCGAGGCCCCTATGGCATATTTTTAACTCCTCCCTATCTAAGGGTATTTTCCCGGCAGCCTGGAAGACCACTTTGGTTACCCCGATATTTAAGGCCGGTGACCGCTCGGATGTAAGGAACTATCGACCGATCTGCAAACTGTCGTGCATGCCTAAGATCTTTGAAGAAATAGTAACGCAGCAGTTAACCCCGAGTCTCACTAATGTCATCTGTGGTGAACAGCATGGTTTTGTTCCTGGGCGATCAACGTCATCGAACTTGGCTGTTTACCATTGCTTTGTTTCGTCAGCACTCAACGAGGGACTCCAAGTTGACACTGTTTATACCGACTTCCGGAAAGCTTTCGATTCGGTGGATCACTGTATCTTGCTCAAAAAACTAGCCTCAACAGGTATTGACGGACCGCTACTTACCTGGATCGATAGCTACATTCAAGGTCGACTGCAGATGATTAGGGTGCGTGATCAGCTATCCGATCCAGTTGATGTGACCTCAGGTGTCCCGCAGGGATCGCACCTTGGCCCTCTCCTGTTTATTATCTTTATTAACGATCTTAAGGATGTTTTCCTGCACAATAACTTCCTAATGTATGCAGACGACCTAAAAATTTTCCGCACTATAAGTAGTGCTAATGATGTGGACTTGATGCAGGCCGACCTTATCAGATTTGAGCAGTGGTGTTCCGTCAATGGGATGCGGCTAAACGAGAGCAAGTGTGTGGTGTTAAGGACCCATAGGGATGTCAGTGGCTTTCCCTCGGTGTATAAGTTAGGTGACTCTGTTTTGTCTGAGGTTGTGGAAGTCCGGGACCTTGGTGTAACATTTTCGTCAGGTCTGGACTTTCGCAATCACTACCGTAACATCACTAGTAAAGCAATGAATACCCTCGGGTTTATTGCCCGCTTTGGAAAACATTTTAGACAAATCAGGACGTTAAAGTTGCTTTACGTTGCGCTTGTGAGGCCTCATATCGAATATGCATCGGTGATTTGGAGCCCTAGGCACAAACTTTATTCTGACGTCATTGAAAGGGTCCAGCACAAGTTTCTCAGACTGGCAATGAGGGCCACTGGTAGCCCTATGATGTTCAGTGACCATGATTACCGTCCAGCATTGCTAAAAACTAGGCTCTCGTCTCTTAGTGACCGCCGCGTTTGTTCGGACCTGCTGTTTCTTCATAAGGTCCTCCATGGCAGGATTGACTGCATTGACCTGGTCGGTCGGATCTGTTTTAATGCATCACAGCGGACACTGCGCCCAAGATCCCTTTTTGTGGTACGCTTACCTGGATATCGGTATTACTCAGTGGACCCCATAAACCGTTCTATGGAGGAACTAAATCAGTGCCCTGACAATATAGACATTTTCATAGACTCCCTCACTGCGTTTAGGACGCTTGTGCTTAGGAAGCCGGCATTTCCTTAATCTCCTTATCTCAGTTATATCCACTTCGTTTTTAAGGTGAATTCGCGTGTTTTCTTGTTGAATGTTACATCTCTGATTGTTATTTGTTTATGTTATTTTATTATTTCTTTTTCTTTTTATTTATATTTTGAATTCTGTATTTTTGACAAACACAGTTCATATTTTTGTAACTAATGGGTTCTCCCGTCAATAAAATAATAATAATAATAATAATAATAATAATAATCCAGAAAACTCGAAGTGGGTTCCAACAAAATTTTTTTAAAATTTGACAAACATCTGTACAAAAATCCCAAAATTCGAAGTTAATTTCAACTGAAATTACTCAAATGCAGCTCCTCTATCAAAAAAACCTAACATAATCCAGAAAAATCGAAGTAGGTTTAAACAAAATTTTTTAAAATTTGACAAAAAACTGTACAAAAATCCAAAAATTCGAAGTTATTTTCAACTAAAAATACTCAAATGCAGCTTCTCTATCCAAAAAACCTAACATAATCCAGAAAAATCGAAGTTGGTTTCAACAAAATTTTTTAAAATTTCACAAAAATCTGTACAAAAATCCAAAAATTCGAAGTTAATTTCAACTAAAATTACTCAAATGCAGCTCTTTTATCAAAGAAACCTAACATATTCCAGAAAAATCGAAGTTGGTTTCAACAAAATTTTTTAAAATTTGACAAAAATCTGTACAAGAATCCAAAAATTCGAAGTTAATTTCAACTAAAATTACTCAAATGCAGCTCCTCTATCAAAAAAACTTTACATAATCCAGAAAAATCGAAGTTGGTTTCAACAAAATTTTTTAAAATTTGTCAAAAATCTGTACAAAAATCTAAAAATTCGAAGTTAATTTCAACTAAAATTACTCAAATGCAGCTCCTCTATCAAAAAAACCTAACATAATCCAGAAAAATCGAAGTAGGTTTAAACAAAATTTTTTAAAATTTGACAAAAATCTGTACAAAAATCCAAAAATTCGAAGTTATTTTCAACTAAAATTACTCAAATGCAGCTCGTCTATCAAAAAAACCTAACATAATTCAGAAAAATCGAAGTTGGTTTCAACAAAAATTTTTTAAAATTTGACAAACATCTGTACAAAAATCCCAAAATTCGAAGTTAATTTCAACTAAAATTACTCAAATGCAGCTCCTCTATCAAAAAAACCTAACATAATCCAGAAAAATCGAAGTAGGTTTAAACAAAATTTTTTAAAATTTGACAAAAAACTGTACAAAAATCCAAAAATTCGAAGTTATTTTCAACTAAAAATACTCAAATGCAGCTTCTCTATCCAAAAAACCTAACATAATCCAGAAAAATCGAAGTTGGTTTCAACAAAATTTTTTAAAATTTCACAAAAATCTGTACAAAAATCCAAAAATTCGAAGTTATTTTCAACTAAAATTACTCAAATGCAGCTCCTCTATCAAAAAAACCTAACATAATCCAGAAAAATCGAAGTTGGATTCAGCAAAAATTTTTTAAATTTTGACAAACATCTGTACAAAAATCCCAAAATTCGAAGTTAATTTCAACTAAAATTACTCAAATGCAGCTCCTCTATCAAAAAAACCTAACATAATCCAGAAAAATCGAAGTAGGTTTAAACAAAATTTTTTTAAATTTGACAAACATCTGTACAAAAATCCCAAAATTCGAAGTTAAATTCAACTAAAAATACTCAAATGCAGCTCCTCTATCAAAAAAAACTAACATAATCCAGAAAAATCGAAGTAGGTTTAAACAAAATTTTTTAAAATTTGACAAAAATCTGTACAAAAATCCAAAAATTCGAAGTTATTTTCAACTAAAAATACTCAAATGCAGCTCCTCTATCAAAAAAACCTAACATAATCCAGAAAAATCGAAGTTGGTTCCAACAAAATTTTTTAAAATTTGACAAACATCTGTACAAAAATCCCAAAATTCGAAGTTATTTTCAACTAAAATTACTCAAATGCAGCTCCTCTATCAAAAAAACTTTACATAATCCAGAGAAATCGATGTCGGTTTCAACAAAATTTTTTAAAATTTTACAAATATCTGTACAAAAATCAAAAAATTCGAAGTTAATTTCAACTAAAATTACTCAAATGCAGCTCCTCTATCAAAAAAAACTAACATAATCCAGAAAAATCGAAGTAGGTTTAAACAAAATTTTTTAAAATTTGACAAAAATCTGTACAAAAATCCAACAATTCGAAGTTAATTTCAACTAAAATTACTCAAATGCAGCTTCTCTATCCAAAAAACCTAACATAATCCAGAGAAATCGAAGTTGGTTTCAACAAAATTTTTTAAAATTTCACAAAAATCTGTACAAAAATCCAAAAATTCGAAGTTATTTTCAACTAAAATTACTCAAATGCAGCTCCTCTATCAAAAAAACCTAACATAATCCACAAAAATCGAAGTTGGTTTCAACAAAAATTTTTTAAAATTTGACAAACATCTGTACAAAAATCCCAAAATTCGAAGTTAATTTCAACTAAAATTACTCAAATGCAGCTCCTCTATCAAAAAAAACTAACATAATCCAGAAAAATCGAAGTAGGTTTAAACAAAATTTTTTAAAACTTGACAAAAATCTGTACAAGAATCCAAAAATTCGAAGTTAATTTCAACTAAAATTACTCACATGCAGCTCCTCTATCAAAAAAACTTTACATAATCCAGAAAAATCGAAGTTGGTTTCAACAAAATTTTTTAAAATTTGTCAAAAATCTGTACAAAAATCTAAAAATTCGAAGTTAATTTCAACTAAAATTACTCAAATGCAGCTCCTCTATCAAAAAAACCTAACATAATCCAGAAAAATCGAAGTAGGTTTAAACAAAATTTTTTAAAATTTGACAAAAATCTGCACAAAAATCCAAAAATTCGAAGTTATTTTCAACTAAAATTACTCAAATGCAGCTCCTCTATCAAAAAAACCTAACATAATCCAGAAAAATCGAAGTTGGATTCAGCAAAAATTTTTTAAAATTTGACAAACATCTGTACAAAAATCCCAAAATTCGAAGTTAATTTCAACTAAAATTACTCAAATGCAGCTCCTCTATCAAAAAAACCTAACATAATCCAGAAAAATCGAAGTAGGTTTAAACAAAATTTTTTTAAATTTGACAAACATCTGTACAAAAATCCCAAAATTCGAAGTTAAATTCAACTAAAAATACTCAAATGCAGCTCCTCTATCAAAAAAACCTAACATAATCCAGATAAATCGAAGTGGGTTCCAACAAAATTTTTTAAAATTTGACAAACATCTGTACAAAAATCCCAAAATTCGAAGTTAATTTCGACTAAAATTACTCAAATGCAGCTCCTCTATCAAAAAAAAACTAACATAATCCAGAAAAATCGAAGTAGGTTTAAACAAAAATTTTTAAAATTTGACAAAAATCTGTACAAAAATCCAAAAATTCGAAGTTATTTTCAACTAAAAATACTCAAATGCAGCTCCTCTATCAAAAAAACCTAACATAATCCAGAAAAATCGAAGTTGGTTCCAACAAAATTTTTTAAAATTTGACAAAAATCTGTACAAAAATCCAAAAATTCGAAGTTATTTTCAACTAAAATTACTCAAATGCAGCTCCTCTATCCAAAAAACCTAACATAATCCAGAAAAATCGAAGTTGGTTTCAACAAAATTTTTTAAAACTTGACAAAAATCTGTACAAGAATCCAAAAATTCGAAGTTAATTTCAACTAAAATTACTCACATGCAGCTCCTCTATCAAAAAAACTTTACATAATCCAGAAAAATCGAAGTTGGTTTCAACAAAATTTTTTAAAATTTGTCAAAAATCTGTACAAAAATCCCAAAATTCGAAGTTAATTTCAACTAAAATTACTCAAATGCAGCTCCTCTATCAAAAAAACTTTACATAATCCAGAGAAATCGATGTCGGTTTCAACAAAATTTTTTAAAATTTTACAAAAATCTGTACAAAAATCAAAAAATTCGAAGTTAATTTCAACTAAAATTACTCAAATGCAGCTCGTCTATCAAAAAAACCTAACATAATCCAGAAAAATCGAAGTTGGTTCCAACAAAATTTTTTAAAATTTGACAAACATCTGTACAAAAATCCCAAAATTCGAAGTTAATTTCAACTAAAATTACTCAAATGCAGCTCCTCTATCAAAAAAACTTTACATAATCCAGAGAAATCGATGTCGGTTTCAACAAAATTTTTTAAAAATTTACAAAAATCTGTACAAAAATCAAAAAATTCGAAGTTAATTTCAACTAAAATTACTCACATGCAGCTCCTCTATCAAAAAAACCTAACATAATCCAGAAAAATCGAAGTTGGTTTCAACAAAATTTTTTAAAATTTGTCAAAAATCTGTACAAAAATCTAAAAATTCGAAGTTAATTTCAACTAAAATTACTCAAATGCAGCTCCTCTATCAAAAAAACCTAACATAATCCAGAAAAATCGAAGTTGGTTCCAACAAAATTTTTTAAAATTTGACAAACATCTGTACAAAAATCCCAAAATTCGAAGTTAATTTCAACTAAAATTACTCAAATGCAGCTCCTCTATCAAAAAAACTTTACATAATCCAGAGAAATCGATGTCGGTTTCAACAAAATTTTTTAAAAATTTACAAAAATCTGTACAAAAATCAAAAAATTCGAAGTTAATTTCAACTAAAATTACTCACATGCAGCTCCTCTATCAAAAAAACCTAACATAATCCAGAAAAATCGAAGTTGGTTTCAACAAAATTTTTTAAAATTTGTCAAAAATCTGTACAAAAATCTAAAAATTCGAAGTTAATTTCAACTAAAATTACTCAAATGCAGCTCCTCTATCAAAAAAACCTAACATAATCCAGAAAAATCGAAGTAGGTTTAAACAAAATTTTTTAAAATTTGACAAAAATCTGCACAAAAATCCAAAAATTCGAAGTTATTTTCAACTAAAATTACTCAAATGCAGCTCCTCTATCAAAAAAACCTAACATAATCCAGAAAAATCGAAGTTGGATTCAGCAAAAATTTTTTAAAATTTGACAAACATCTGTACAAAAATCCCAAAATTCGAAGTTAATTTCAACTAAAATTACTCAAATGCAGCTCCTCTATCAAAAAAACCTAACATAATCCAGAAAAATCGAAGTAGGTTTAAACAAAATTTTTTTAAATTTGACAAACATCTGTACAAAAATCCCAAAATTCGAAGTTAAATTCAACTAAAAATACTCAAATGCAGCTCCTCTATCAAAAAAAACTAACATAATCCAGAAAAATCGAAGTAGGTTTAAACAAAATTTTTTAAAATTTGACAAAAATCTGTACAAAAATCCAAAAATTCGAAGTTATTTTCAACTAAAAATACTCAAATGCAGCTCCTCTATCAAAAAAACCTAACATAATCCAGAAAAATCGAAGTTGGTTCCAACAAAATTTTTTAAAATTTGACAAACATCTGTACAAAAATCCCAAAATTCGAAGTTAATTTCAACTAAAATTACTCAAATGCAGCTCCTCTATCAAAAAAACTTTACATAATCCAGAGAAATCGATGTCGGTTTCAACAAAATTTTTTAAAATTTTACAAATATCTGTACAAAAATCAAAAAATTCGAAGTTAATTTCAACTAAAATTACTCAAATGCAGCTCCTCTATCAAAAAAAACTAACATAATCCAGAAAAATCGAAGTAGGTTTAAACAAAATTTTTTAAAATTTGACAAAAATCTGTACAAAAATCCAACAATTCGAAGTTAATTTCAACTAAAATTACTCAAATGCAGCTTCTCTATCCAAAAAACCTAACATAATCCAGAAAAATCGAAGTTGGTTTCAACAAAATTTTTTAAAATTTCACAAAAATCGGTACAAAAATCCAAAAATTCGAAGTTATTTTCAACTAAAATTACTCAAATGCAGCTCCTCTATCAAAAAAACCTAACATAATCCACAAAAATCGAAGTTGGTTTCAACAAAAATTTTTTAAAATTTGACAAACATCTGTACAAAAATCCCAAAATTCGAAGTTAATTTCAACTAAAATTACTCAAATGCAGCTCCTCTATCAAAAAAAACTAACATAATCCAGAAAAATCGAAGTAGGTTTAAACAAAATTTTTTAAAACTTGACAAAAATCTGTACAAGAATCCAAAAATTCGAAGTTAATTTCAACTAAAATTACTCACATGCAGCTCCTCTATCAAAAAAACTTTACATAATCCAGAAAAATCGAAGTTGGTTTCAACAAAATTTTTTAAAATTTGTCAAAAATCTGTACAAAAATCTAAAAATTCGAAGTTAATTTCAACTAAAATTACTCAAATGCAGCTCCTCTATCAAAAAAACCTAACATAATCCAGAAAAATCGAAGTAGGTTTAAACAAAATTTTTTAAAATTTGACAAAAATCTGCACAAAAATCCAAAAATTCGAAGTTATTTTCAACTAAAATTACTCAAATGCAGCTCCTCTATCAAAAAAACCTAACATAATCCAGAAAAATCGAAGTTGGATTCAGCAAAAATTTTTTAAAATTTGACAAACATCTGTACAAAAATCCCAAAATTCGAAGTTAATTTCAACTAAAATTACTCAAATGCAGCTCCTCTATCAAAAAAACCTAACATAATCCAGAAAAATCGAAGTAGGTTTAAACAAAATTTTTTTAAATTTGACAAACATCTGTACAAAAATCCCAAAATTCGAAGTTAAATTCAACTAAAAATACTCAAATGCAGCTCCTCTATCAAAAAAACCTAACATAATCCAGAAAAATCGAAGTGGGTTCCAACAAAATTTTTTAAAATTTGACAAACATCTGTACAAAAATCCCAAAATTCGAAGTTATTTTCAACTAAAAATACTCAAATGCAGCTCCTCTATCAAAAAAACCTAACATAATCCAGAAAAATCGAAGTTGGTTCCAACAAAATTTTTTAAAATTTGACAAAAATCTGTACAAAAATCCAAAAATTCGAAGTTATTTTCAACTAAAATTACTCAATTGCAGCTCCTCTATCCAAAAAACCTAACATAATCCAGAAAAATCGAAGTTGGTTTCAACAAAATTTTTTAAAACTTGACAAAAATCTGTACAAGAATCCAAAAATTCGAAGTTAATTTCAACTAAAATTACTCACATGCAGCTCCTCTATCAAAAAAACTTTACATAATCCAGAAAAATCGAAGTTGGTTTCAACAAAATTTTTTAAAATTTGTCAAAAATCTGTACAAAAATCCCAAAATTCGAAGTTAATTTCAACTAAAATTACTCAAATGCAGCTCCTCTATCAAAAAAACTTTACATAATCCAGAGAAATCGATGTCGGTTTCAACAAAATTTTTTAAAATTTTACAAAAATCTGTACAAAAATCAAAAAATTCGAAGTTAATTTCAACTAAAATTACTCAAATGCAGCTCGTCTATCAAAAAAACCTAACATAATCCAGAAAAATCGAAGTTGGTTCCAACAAAATTTTTTAAAATTTGACAAACATCTGTACAAAAATCCCAAAATTCGAAGTTAATTTCAACTAAAATTACTCAAATGCAGCTCCTCTATCAAAAAAACTTTACATAATCCAGAGAAATCGATGTCGGTTTCAACAAAATTTTTTAAAAATTTACAAAAATCTGTACAAAAATCAAAAAATTCGAAGTTAATTTCAACTAAAATTACTCAAATGCAGCTCCTCTATCAAAAAAACCTAACATAATCCAGAAAAATCGAAGTAGGTTTAAACAAAATTTTTTAAAATTTGACAAAAATCTGTACAAAAATCCAACAATTCGAAGTTAATTTCAACTAAAATTACTCAAATGCAGCTTCTCTATCCAAAAAACCTAACATAATCCAGAAAAATCGAAGTTGGTTTCAACAAAATTTTTTAAAATTTCACAAAAATCTGTACAAAAATCCAAAAATTCGAAGTTATTTTCAACTAAAATTACTCAAATGCAGCTCCTCTATCAAAAAACCTAACATAATGCACAAAAATCGAAGTTGGTTTCAACAAAAATTTTTTAAAATTTGACAAACATCTGTACAAAAATCCCAAAATTCGAAGTTAATTTCAACTAAAATTACTCAAATGCAGCTCCTCTATAAAAAAAAACTAACATAATCCAGAAAAATCGAAGTAGGTTTAAACAAAATTTTTTAAAACTTGACAAAAATCTGTACAAGAATCCAAAAATTCGAAGTTAATTTCAACTAAAATTACTCACATGCAGCTCCTCTATCAAAAAAAACTTTACATAATCCAGAAAAATCGAAGTTGGTTTCAACAAAATTTTTTAAAATTTGTCAAAAATCTGTACAAAAATCTAAAAATTCGAAGTTAATTTCAACTAAAATTACTCAAATGCAGCTCCTCTATCAAAAAAACCTAACATAATCCAGAAAAATCGAAGTAGGTTTAAACAAAATTTTTTAAAATTTGACAAAAATCTGCACAAAAATCCAAAAATTCGAAGTTATTTTCAACTAAAATTACTCAAATGCAGCTCCTCTATCAAAAAAACCTAACATAATCCAGAAAAATCGAAGTTGGATTCAGCAAAAATTTTTTAAAATTTGACAAACATCTGTACAAAAATCCCAAAATTCGAAGTTAATTTCAACTAAAATTACTCAAATGCAGCTCCTCTATCAAAAAAACTTTACATAATCCAGAGAAATCGATGTCGGTTTCAACAAAATTTTTTAAAATTTTACAAAAATCTGTACAAAAATCAAAAAATTCGTAGTTAATTTCAACTAAAATTACTCAAATGCAGCTCCTCTATCAAAAAAACCTAACATAATCCAGAAAAATCGAAGTAGGTTTAAACAAAATTTTTTAAAATTTGACAAAAATCTGTACAAAAATCCAACAATTCGAAGTTAATTTCAACTAAAATTACTCAAATGCAGCTTCTCTATCCAAAAAACCTAACATAATCCAGAAAAATCGAAGTTGGTTTCAACAAAATTTTTTAAAATTTCACAAAAATCTGTACAAAAATCCAAAAATTCGAAGTTATTTTCAACTAAAATTACTCAAATGCAGCTCCTCTATCAAAAAAACCTAACATAATCCACAAAAATCGAAGTTGGTTTCAACAAAAATTTATTAAAATTTGACAAACATCTGTACAAAAATCCCAAAATTCGAAGTTAATTTCAACTAAAATTACTCAAATGCAGCTCCTCTATAAAAAAAAACTAACATAATCCAGAAAAATCGAAGTAGGTTTAAACAAAATTTTTTAAAACTTGACAAAAATCTGTACAAGAATCCAAAAATTCGAAGTTAATTTCAACTAAAATTACTCACATGCAGCTCCTCTATCAAAAAAACTTTACATAATCCAGAAAAATCGAAGTTGGTTTCAACAAAATTTTTTAAAATTTGTCAAAAATCTGTACAAAAATCTAAAAATTCGAAGTTAATTTCAACTAAAATTACTCAAATGCAGCTCCTCTATCAAAAAAACCTAACATAATCCAGAAAAATCGAAGTAGGTTTAAACAAAATTTTTTAAAATTTGACAAAAATCAGCACAAAAATCCAAAAATTCGAAGTTATTTTCAACTAAAATTACTCAAATGCAGCTCCTCTATCAAAAAAACCTAACATAATCCAGAAAAATCGAAGTTGGATTCAGCAAAAATTTTTTAAAATTTGACAAACATCTGTACAAAAATTCCAAAATTCGAAGTTAATTTCAACTAAAATTACTCAAATGCAGCTCCTCTATCAAAAAAACCTAACATAATCCAGAAAAATCGAAGTAGGTTTAAACAAAATTTTTTTAAATTTGACAAACATCTGTACAAAAATCCCATAATTCGAAGTTAAATTCAACTAAAAATACTCAAATGCAGCTCCTCTATCAAAAAAACCTAACATAATCCAGAAAAATCGAAGTAGGTTTAAACAAAATTTTTTAAAACTTGACAAAAATCTGTACAAGAATCCAAAAATTCGAAGTTAATTTCAACTAAAATTACTCACATGCAGCTCCTCTATCAAAAAAAACTTTACATAATCCAGAAAAATCGAAGTTGGTTTCAACAAAATTTTTTAAAATTTGTCAAAAATCTGTACAAAAATCTAAAAATTCGAAGTTAATTTCAACTAAAATTACTCAAATGCAGCTCCTCTATCAAAAAAACCTAACATAATCCAGAAAAATCGAAGTAGGTTTAAACAAAATTTTTTAAAATTTGACAAAAATCTGCACAAAAATCCAAAAATTCGAAGTTATTTTCAACTAAAATTACTCAAATGCAGCTCCTCTATCAAAAAAACCTAACATAATCCAGAAAAATCGAAGTTGGATTCAGCAAAAATTTTTTAAAATTTGACAAACATCTGTACAAAAATCCCAAAATTCGAAGTTAATTTCAACTAAAATTACTCAAATGCAGCTCCTCTATCAAAAAAACTTTACATAATCCAGAGAAATCGATGTCGGTTTCAACAAAATTTTTTAAAATTTTACAAAAATCTGTACAAAAATCAAAAAATTCGTAGTTAATTTCAACTAAAATTACTCAAATGCAGCTCCTCTATCAAAAAAACCTAACATAATCCAGAAAAATCGAAGTAGGTTTAAACAAAATTTTTTAAAATTTGACAAAAATCTGTACAAAAATCCAACAATTCGAAGTTAATTTCAACTAAAATTACTCAAATGCAGCTTCTCTATCCAAAAAACCTAACATAATCCAGAAAAATCGAAGTTGGTTTCAACAAAATTTTTTAAAATTTCACAAAAATCTGTACAAAAATCCAAAAATTCGAAGTTATTTTCAACTAAAATTACTCAAATGCAGCTCCTCTATCAAAAAAACCTAACATAATCCACAAAAATCGAAGTTGGTTTCAACAAAAATTTATTAAAATTTGACAAACATCTGTACAAAAATCCCAAAATTCGAAGTTAATTTCAACTAAAATTACTCAAATGCAGCTCCTCTATAAAAAAAAACTAACATAATCCAGAAAAATCGAAGTAGGTTTAAACAAAATTTTTTAAAACTTGACAAAAATCTGTACAAGAATCCAAAAATTCGAAGTTAATTTCAACTAAAATTACTCACATGCAGCTCCTCTATCAAAAAAACTTTACATAATCCAGAAAAATCGAAGTTGGTTTCAACAAAATTTTTTAAAATTTGTCAAAAATCTGTACAAAAATCTAAAAATTCGAAGTTAATTTCAACTAAAATTACTCAAATGCAGCTCCTCTATCAAAAAAACCTAACATAATCCAGAAAAATCGAAGTAGGTTTAAACAAAATTTTTTAAAATTTGACAAAAATCAGCACAAAAATCCAAAAATTCGAAGTTATTTTCAACTAAAATTACTCAAATGCAGCTCCTCTATCAAAAAAACCTAACATAATCCAGAAAAATCGAAGTTGGATTCAGCAAAAATTTTTTAAAATTTGACAAACATCTGTACAAAAATTCCAAAATTCGAAGTTAATTTCAACTAAAATTACTCAAATGCAGCTCCTCTATCAAAAAAACCTAACATAATCCAGAAAAATCGAAGTAGGTTTAAACAAAATTTTTTTAAATTTGACAAACATCTGTACAAAAATCCCATAATTCGAAGTTAAATTCAACTAAAAATACTCAAATGCAGCTCCTCTATCAAAAAAACCTAACATAATCCAGAAAAATCGAAGTGGGTTCCAACAAAATTTTTTAAAATTTGACAAACATCTGTACAAAAATCCCAAAATTCGAAGTTAATTTCAACTAAAATTACTCAAATGCAGCTCCTCTATCAAAAAAAACTAACATAATCCAGAAAAATCGAAGTAGGTTTAAACAAAATTTTTTAAAATTTGACAAAAATCTGTACAAAAATCCAAAAATTCGAAGTTATTTTCAACTAAAAATACTCAAATGCAGCTCCTCTATCAAAAAAACCTAACATAATCCAGAAAAATCGAAGTTGGTTCCAACAAAATTTTTTAAAATTTGACAAACATCTGTACAAAAATCCCAAAATTCGAAGTTAATTTCAACTAAAATTACTCAAATGCAGCTCCTCTATAAAAAAAACTTTACATAATCCAGAGAAATCGATGTCGGTTTCAACAAAATTTTTTAAAATTTTACAAAAATCTGTACAAAAATCAAAAAATTCGAAGTTAATTTCAACTAAAATTACTCAAATGCAGCTCGTCTATCAAAAAAACCTAACATAATTCAGAAAAATCGAAGTTGGTTTCAACAAAATTTTTTTAAAATTTGACAAACATCTGTACAAAAATCCCAAAATTCGAAGTTAATTTCAACTAAAATTACTCAAATGCAGCTCCTCTATCAAAAAAACCTAACATAATCCAGAAAAATCGAAGTAGGTTTAAACAAAATTTTTTAAAATTTGACAAAAAACTGTACAAAAATCCAAAAATTCGAAGTTATTTTCAACTAAAAATACTCAAATGCAGCTTCTCTATCCAAAAAACCTAACATAATCCAGAAAAATCGAAGTAGGTTTAAACAAAATTTTTTAAAATTTGACAAAAATCTGTACAAAAATCCCAAAATTCGAAGTTAATTTCAACTAAAATTACTCAAATGCAGCTCCTCTATCAAAAATACCTAACATAATCCAGAAATATCGAAGTAGGTTTAAACAAAATTTTTTAAAATTTGACAAAAATCTGTACAAAAATCCAAAAATTCGAAGTTATTTTCAACTAAAATTACTCAAATGCAGCTCCTCTATAAAAAAAAACCTAACATAATCCAGAAAAATCGAAGTAGGTTTAAACAAAATTTTTTAAAATTTGACAAAAATCTGTACAAAAATCCAAAAATTCGAAGTTATTTTCAACTAAAATTACTCAAATGCAGCTCCTCTATCCAAAAAACCTAACATAATCCAGAAAAATCGAAGTTGGTTTCAACAAAATTTTTTAAAACTTGACAAAAATCTGTACAAGAATCCAAAAATTCGAAGTTAATTTCAACTAAAATTACTCACATGCAGCTCCTCTATCAAAAAAACTTTACATAATCCAGAAAAATCGAAGTTGGTTTCAACAAAATTTTTTAAAATTTGTCAAAAATCTGTACAAAAATCTAAAAATTCGAAGTTAATTTCAACTAAAATTACTCAAATGCAGCTCCTCTATCAAAAAAACCTAACATAATCCAGAAAAATCGAAGTAGGTTTAAACAAAATTTTTTAAAATTTGACAAAAATCTGCACAAAAATCCAAAAATTCGAAGTTATTTTCAACTAAAATTACTCAAATGCAGCTCCTCTATCAAAAAAACCTAACATAATCCAGAAAAATCGAAGTTGGATTCAGCAAAAATTTTTTAAAATTTGACAAACATCTGTACAAAAATCCCAAAATTCGAAGTTAAATTCAACTAAAAATACTCAAATGCAGCTCCTCTATCAAAAAAACCTAACATAATCCAGAAAAATCGAAGTGGGTTCCAACAAAATTTTTTAAAATTTGACAAACATCTGTACAAATATCCCAAAATTCGAAGTTAATTTCAACTAAAATTACTCAAATGCAGCTCCTCTATCAAAAAAACTTTACATAATCCAGAGAAATCGATGTCGGTTTCAACAAAATTTTTTAAAATTTTACAAAAATCTGTACAAAAATCAAAAAATTCGAAGTTAATTTCAACTAAAATTACTCAAATGCAGCTCCTCTATCAAAAAAACCTAACATAATCCAGAAAAATCGAAGTAGGTTTAAACAAAATTTTTTAAAATTTGACAAAAATCTGTACAAAAATCCAACAATTCGAAGTTAATTTCAACTAAAATTACTCAAATGCAGCTTCTCTATCCAAAAAACCTAACATAATCCAGAAAAATCGAAGTTGGTTTCAACAAAATTTTTTAAAATTTCACAAAAATCTGTACAAAAATCCAAAAATTCGAAGTTATTTTCAACTAAAATTACTCAAATGCAGCTCCTCTATCAAAAAAACCTAACATAATCCACAAAAATCGAAGTTGGTTTCAACAAAAATTTTTTAAAATTTGACAAACATCTGTACAAAAATCCCAAAATTCGAAGTTAATTTCAACTAAAATTACTCAAATGCAGCTCCTCTATCAAAAAAAACTAACATAATCCAGAAAAATCGAAGTAGGTTTAAACAAAATTTTTTAAAATTTGACAAAAATCTGTACAAAAATCCAAAAATTCGAAGTTATTTTCAACTAAAAATACTCAAATGCAGCTCCTCTATCAAAAAAACCTAACATAATCCAGAAAAATCGAAGTTGGTTCCAACAAAATTTTTTAAAATTTGACAAACATCTGTACAAAAATCCCAAAATTCGAAGTTAATTTCGACTAAAATTACTCAAATGCAGCTCCTCTATCAAAAAAACCAAACATAATCCAGAAAAATCGAAGTTGGTTTCAACAAAAAATTTTTAAAATTTGACAAAAATCTGTACAAAAATCCAAAAATTCGAAGTTATTTTCAACTAAAATTACTCAAATGCAGCTTCTCTATCCAAAAAACCTAACATAATCCAGAAAAATCGAAGTTGGTTTCAACAAAATTTTTTAAAATTTCACAAAAATCTGTACAAAAATCCAAAAATTCGAAGTTAATTTCAATTAAAATTACTCAAATGCAGCTCTTTTATCAAAGAAACCTAACATATTCCAGAAAAATCGAAGTTGGTTTCAACAAAATTTTTTAAAATTTGACAAAAATCTGTACAAGAATCCAAAAATTCGTAGTTAATTTCAACTAAAATTACTCAAATGCAGCTCCTCTATCAAAAAACCTAACATAATCCAGAAAAATCGAAGTAGGTTTAAACAAAATTTTTTAAAATTTGACAAAAATCTGTACAAAAATCCAAAAATTCGAAGTTATTTTCAACTAAAATTACTCAAATGCAGCTCGTCTATCAAAAAAACCTAACATAATTCAGAAAAATCGAAGTTGGTTTCAACAAAATTTTTTTAAAATTTGACAAACATCTGTACAAAAATCCCAAAATTCGAAGTTAATTTCAACTAAAATTACTCAAATGCAGCTCGTCTATCAAAAAAACCTAACATAATCCAGAAAAATCGAAGTAGGTTTAAACAAAATTTTTTAAAATTTGACAAAAAACTGTACAAAAATCCAAAAATTCGAAGTTATTTTCAACTAAAAATACTCAAATGCAGCTTCTCTATCCAAAAAACCTAACATAATCCAGAAAAATCGAAGTAGGTTTAAACAAAATTTTTTAAAATTTGACAAAAATCTGTACAAAAATCCCAAAATTCGAAGTTAATTTCAACTAAAATTACTCAAATGCAGCTCCTCTATCAAAAAAACCTAACATAATCCAGAAAAATCGAAGTAGGTTTAAACAAAATTTTTTAAAATTTGACAAAAATCTGTACAAAAATCCAAAAATTCGAAGTTAATTTCAACTAAAATTACTCAAATGCAGCTCCTCTATAAAAAAAAACCTAACATAATCCAGAACAATCGAAGTAGGTTTAAACAAAATTTTTTAAAATTTGACAAAAATCTGTACAATAATCGAAAAATTCGAAGTTATTTTCAACTAAAATTACTCAAATGCAGCTCCACTATCCAAAAAACCTAACATAATCCAGAAAAATCGAAGTTGGTTTCAACAAAATTTTTTAAAACTTGACAAAAATCTGTACAAGAATCCAAAAATTCGAAGTTAATTTCAACTAAAATTACTCACATGCAGCTCCTCTATCAAAAAAACTTTACATAATCCAGAAAAATCGAAGTTGGTTTCAACAAAATTTTTTAAAATTTGTCAAAAATCTGTACAAAAATCTAAAAATTCGAAGTTAATTTCAACTAAAATTACTCAAATGCAGCTCCTCTATCAAAAAAACCTAACATAATCCAGAAAAATCGAAGTAGGTTTAAACAAAATTTTTTAAAATTTGACAAAAATCTGCACAAGAATCCAAAAATTCGAAGTTATTTTCAACTAAAATTACTCAAATGCAGCTCCGCTATCAAAAAAACCTAACATAATCCAGAAAAATCGAAGTTGGTTTCAACAAAAATTTTTTAAAATTTGACAAACATCTGTACAAAAATCCCAAAATTCGAAGTTAATTTCAACTAAAATTACTCAAATCCAGCTCCTCTATCAAAAAAAACTAACATAATCCAGAAAAATCGAAGTAGGTTTAAACAAAATTTTTTAAAATTTGACAAAAATCTGTACAAAAATCCAAAAATTCGAAGTTATTTTCAACTAAAATTACTCAAATGCAGCTCCTCTATCAAAAAAACCTAACATAATCCAGAAAAATTGAAGTTGGTTCCAACAAAATTTTTTAAAATTTGACAAACATCTGTACAAAAATCCCAAAATTCGAAGTTAATTTCGACTAAAATTACTCAAATGCAGCTCCTCTATCAAAAAAACCAAACATAATCCAGAAAAATCGAAGTTGGTTTCAACAAAAAATTTTTAAAATTTGACAAAAATCTGTACAAAAATCCAAAAATTCGAAGTTATTTTCAACTAAAAATACTCAAATGCAGCTTCTCTATCCAAAAAACCTAACATAATCCAGAAAAATCGAAGTTGTTTTCAACAAAATTTTTTAAAATTTGTCAAAAATCTGTACAAAAATCTAAAAATTCGAAGTTAATTTCAACTAAAATTACTCAAATGCAGCTCCTCTATCAAAAAAACCTAACATAATCCAGAAAAATCGAAGTAGGTTTAAACAAAATTTTTTAAAATATGACAAAAATCTGTACAAAAATCCAAAAATTCGAAGTTATTTTCAAATAAAATTACTCAAATGCAGCTCCTCTATCAAAAAAACCTAACATGATCCACAAAAATCGAAATTGGTTTCAACAAAAATTTTTTAAAATTTGACAAACATCTGTACAAAAATCCCAAAATTCGAAGTTAATTTCAACTAAAATTACTCAAATGCAGCTCCTCTATCAAAAAAAACTAACATAATCCAGAAAAATCGAAGTAGGTTTAAACAAAATTTTTTAAAATTTGACAAAAATCTGTACAAAAATCAAAAAATTCGAAGTTAATTTCAACTAAAATTACTCAAATGCAGCTCCTCTATCAAAAAAACCTAACATAATCCAGAAAAATCGAAGTAGGTTTAAACAAAATTTTTTAAAATTTGACAAAAATCTGTACAAAAATCCAAAAATTCGAAGTTATTTTCAACTAAAAATACTCAAATGCAGCTCCTCTATCAAAAAAACCTTACATAATCCAGAAAAATCGAAGTTGGTTTCAACAAAATTTTTTAAAATTTCACAAAAATCTGTACAAAAATCTAAAAATTCGAAGTTAATTTCAACTAAAATTACTCAAATGCAGCTCTTTTATCAAAGAAACCTAACATATTCCAGAAAAATCGAAGTTGGTTTCAACAAAATTTTTTAAAATTTGACAAAAATCTGTACAAGAATCCAAAAATTCGAAGTTAATTTCAATTAAAATTACTCAAATGCACCTCCTCTATCAAAAAAACTTTACATAATCCAGAAAAATCGAAGTTGGTTTCAACAAAAATTTTTTAAAATTTGACAAACATCTGTACAAAAATCCCAAAATTCGAAGTTAATTTCAACTAAAATTACTCAAATGCAGCTCCTCTATCAAAAAAACCTAACATAATCCAGAAAAATCGAAGTAGGTTTAAACAAAATTTTTTAAAATTTGACAAAAAACTGTACAAAAATCCAAAAATTCGAAGTTATTTTCAACTAAAATTACTCAAATGCAGCTCCTCTATCAAAAAAACCTAACATAATCCAGAAAAATCGAAGTGGGTTCCAACAAAATTTTTTAAAATTTGACAAACATCTGTACAAAAATCCCAAAATTCGAAGTTAATTTCAACTAAAATTACTCAAATGCAGCTCCCTTATCAAAAAAACCTAACATAATCCAGAAAAATCGAAGTTGGTTCCAACAAAATTTTTTAAAATTTGACAAACATCTGTACAAAAATCCCAAAATTCGAAGTTAATTTCAACTAAAATTACTCAAATGCAGCTTCTCTATCCAAAAAACCTAACATAATCCAGAAAAATCGAAGTTGGTTTCAACAAAAATTTTTTAAAATTTGACAAGCATCTGTACAAAAATCCCAAAATTCGAAGTTAATTTCAACTAAAATTACTCAAATGCAGCTCCTTTATCAAAAAAACCTAACATAATCCAGAAAAATCGAAGTTGGTTCCAACAAAATTTTTTAAAATTTGACAAACATCTGTACAAAAATCCCAAAATTCGAAGTTAATTTCAACTAAAATTACTCAAATGCAGCTCCTCTTTCAAAAAAACCTAACATAATCCAGAAAACTCGAAGTGGGTTCCAACAAAATTTTTTAAAATTTGACAAACATCTGTACAAAAATCCCAAAATTCGAAGTTAATTTCAACTAAAATTACTCAAATGCAGCTCCTCTATCAAAAAAACCTAACATAATCCAGAAAACTCGAAGTGGGTTCCAACAAAATTTTTTAAAATTTGACAAGCATCTGTACAAAAATCCCAAAATTCGAAGTTAATTTCAACTAAAATTACTCAAATGCAGCTCCTTTATCAAAAAAACCTAACATAACCCAGAAAAATCGAAGTTGGTTCCAACAAAATTTTTTAAAATTTGACAAACATCTGTACAAAAATCCAAAAATTCGAAGTTAATTTCAACTAAAATTACTCAAATGCAGCTTCTCTATCCAAAAAACCTAACATAATTCAGAAAAATCGAAGTTGGTTTCAACAAAAAATTTTTAAAATTTGACAAACATCTGTACAAAAATCCCAAAATTCGAAGTTAATTTCAACTAAAATTACTCAAATGCAGCTCCTCTATCAAAAAAACCTAACATAATCCAGAAAAATCGAAGTAGGTTTAAACAAAATTTTTTAAAATTTGTCAAAAATCTGTACAAAAATCTAAAAATTCGAAGTTAATTTCAACTAAAATTACTCAAATGCAGCTCCTCTACCAAAAAAAACCTAACATAATCCAGAAAAATCGAAGTAGGTTTAAACAAAATTTATTAAAATTTGACAAAAATCTGTACAAAAATCCAAAAATTCGAAGTTATTTTCAACTAAAATTACTCAAATGCAGCTCCTCTATCAAAAAAACCTAACATAATCCAGAAAAATCGAAGTGGGTTCCAACAAAATTTTTTAAAATTTGACAAACATCTGTACAAAAATCCCAAAATTCGAAGTTAATTTCAACTAAAATTACTCAAATGCAGCTTCTCTATCCAAAAAACCTAACATAATTCAGAAAAATCGAAGTTGGTTTCAACAAATATTTTTTAAAATTTGACAAAAATCTGTACAAAAATCCAAAAATTCGAAGTTATTTTCAACTAAAATTACTCAAATGCAGCTCTTTTATCAAAGAAACCTAACATATTCCAGAAAAATCGAAGTTGGTTTCAACAAAATTTTTTAAAATTTGACAAAAATCTGTACAAGAATCCAAAAATTCGAAGTTAATTTCAACTAAAATTACTCAAATGCAGCTCCTCTATCAAAAAAACTTTACATAATCCAGAAAAACCGAAGTTGGTTTCAACAAAACATTTTTAAAATTTGACAAACATCAGTACAAAAATCCCAAAATTCGAAGTTAATTTCAACTAATATTACTCAAATGCAGCTCCTCTATCAAAAAAACCTAACATAATCCAGAAAAATCGAAGTAGGTTTAAACAAAATTTTTTAAAATTTGACAAAAATCTGTACAAAAATCCAAAAATTCGAAGTTATTTTCAACTAAAATTACTCAATTGCAGCTCGTCTATCAAAAAAACCCAACATAATCCAGAAAAATCGAAGTTGGTTTCAACAAAAATTTTTTAAAATTTGACAAACATCTGTACAAAAATCCCAAAATTCGAAGTTAATTTCAACTAAAATTACTCAAATGCAGCTTCTCTATCAAAAAAAACTAACATAATCCAGAAAAATCGAATTAGGTTTAAACAAAATTTTTTAAAATTTGACAAAAATCTGTACAAAAATCCAAAAATTCGAAGTTATTTTCAACTAAAAATACTCAAATGCAGCTCCTCTATCAAAAAAACCTAACATAATCCAGAAAAATCGAAGTTGGTTTCAACAAAAATTTTTTAAAATTTGACAAACATCTGTACAAAAATCCCAAAATTCGAAGTTAATTTCAACTAAAATTACTCAAATGCAGCTCCTCTATCAAAAAAAACTAACATAATCCAGAAAAATCGAAGTAGGTTTAAACAAAATTTTTTAAAATTTGACAAAAATCTGTACAAAAATCCAAAAATTCGAAGTTAATTTCGACTAAAATTACTCAAATGCAGCTCCTCTATCAAAAAAACCAAACATAATCCAGAAAAATCGAAGTTGGTTTCAACAAAAAATTTTTAAAATTTGCCAAAAATCTGTACAAAAATCCAAAAATTCGAAGTTAATTTCAACTAAAATTACTCAAATGCAGCTCTGTTATCAAAGAAACCTAACATATTCCAGAAAAATCGAAGTTGGTTTCAACAAAATTTTTTAAAATTTGTTAAAAATCTGTACAAGAATCCAAAAATTCGTAGTTAATTTCAACTAAAATTACTCAAATGCAGCTCCTCTATCAAAAAACCTAACATAATCCAGAAAAATCGAAGTAGGTTTAAACAAAATTTTTTAAAATATGACAAATATCTGTACAAAAATCCAAAAATTCGAAGTTAATTTCAACTACAATTACTCAAATGCAGCTCTTTTATCAAAGAAACCTAACATATTCCAGAAAAATCGAAGTTGGTTTCAACAAAATTTTTTAAAATTTGACAAAAATCTGTACAAGAATCCAAAAATTCGAAGTTAATTTCAACTAAAATTACTCAAATGCAGCTCCTCTATCAAAAAAACTTTACATAATCCAGAAAAATCGAAGTTGGTTTCAACAAAATTTTTTAAAATTTGTCAAAAATCTGTACAAAAATCTAAAAATTCGAAGTTAATTTCAACTAAAATTACTCAAATGCAGCTCCTCTATCAAAAAACCTAACATAATCCAGAAAAATCGAAGTAGGTTTAAACAAAATTTTTTAAAATTTGACAAAAATCTGTACAAAAATCTAAAAATTCGAAGTTAATTTCAACTAAAATTACTCAAATGCAGCTCCTCTATCAAAAAAACCTAACATAATCCAGAAAAATCGAAGTAGGTTTAAACAAAATTTATTAAAATTTGACAAAAATCTGTACAAAAATCCAAAAATTCGAAGTTATTTTCAACTAAAATTACTCAAATGCAGCTCCTCTATCAAAAAAACCTAACATAATCCAGAAAAATCGAAGCGGGTTCCAACAAAATTTTTTAAAATTTGACAAACATCTGTACAAAAATCCCAAAATTCGAAGTTAATTTCAACTAAAATTACTCAAATGCAGCTCCTTTATCAAAAAAACCTAACATATTCCAGAAAAATCGAAGTTGGTTTCAACAAAATTTTTTAAAATTTGACAAAAATCTGTACAAGAATCCAAAAATTCGAAGTTAATTTCAACTAAAATTACTCAAATGCAGCTCTGTTATCAAAGAAACCTAACATATTCCAGAAAAATCGAAGTTGGTTTCACAAAATTTTTTAAAATTTGATAAAAATCTGTACAAGAATCCAAAAATTCGTAGTTAATTTCAACTAAAATTACTCAAATGCAGCTCCTCTATCAAAAAACCTAACATAATCCAGAAAAATCGAAGTAGGTTTAAACAAAATTTTTTAAAATATGACAAATATCTGTACAAAAATCCAAAAATTCGAAGTTAATTTCAACTACAATTACTCAAATGCAGCTCTTTTATCAAAGAAACCTAACATATTCCAGAAAAATCGAAGTTGGTTTCAACAAAATTTTTTAAAATTTGACAAAAATCTGTACAAGAATCCAAAAATTCGAAGTTAATTTCAACTAAAATTACTCAAATGCAGCTCTGTTATCAAAGAAACCTAACATATTCCAGAAAAATCGAAGTTGGTTTCAACAAAATTTTTTAAAATTTGACAAAAATCTGTACAAGAATCCAAAAATTCGAAGTTAATTTCAACTACAATTACTCAAATGCAGCTCTTTTATCAAAGAAACCTAACATATTCCAGAAAAATCGAAGTTGGTTTCAACAAAATTTTTTAAAATTTGACAAAAATCTGTACAAGAATCCAAAAATTCGAAGTTAATTTCAACTAAAATTACTCAAATGCAGCTCCTCTATCAAAAAAACTTTACATAATCCAGAAAAATCGAAGTTGGTTTCAACAAAATTTTTTAAAATTTGTCAAAAATCTGTACAAAAATCTAAAAATTCGAAGTTAATTTCAAATAAAATTACTCAAATGCAGCTCCTCTATCAAAAAACCTAACATAATCCAGAAAAATCGAAGTAGGTTTAAACAAAATTTTTTAAAATTTGACAAAAATCTGTACAAAAATCTAAAAATTCGAAGTTAATTTCAACTAAAATTACTCAAATGCAGCTCCTCTATCAAAAAAACCTAACATAATCCAGAAAAATCGAAGTAGGTTTAAACAAAATTTATTAAAATTTGACAAAAATCTGTACAAAAATCCAAAAATTCGAAGTTATTTTCAACTAAAATTACTCAAATGCAGCTCCTCTATCAAAAAAACCTAACATAATCCAGAAAAATCGAAGCGGGTTCCAACAAAATTTTTTAAAATTTGACAAAAATCTGTACAAGAATCCAAAAATTCGAAGTTAATTTCAACTAAAATTACTCAAATGCAGCTCCTCTATCAAAAAAACCTAACATATTCCAGAAAAATCGAAGTGGGTTCCAACAAAATTTTTTAAAATTTGACAAACATCTGTACAAAAATCCCAAAATTCGAAGTTAATTTCAACTAAAATTACACAAATGCAGATCCTTTATCAAAAAAACCTAACATATTCCAGAAAAATCGAAGTTGGTTTCAACAAAATTTTTTAAAATTTGACAAAAATCTGTACAAAAATCCAAAAATTCGAAGTTAATTTCAACTAAAATTACTCAAATGCAGCTCCTTTATCAAAAAAACCTAACATATTCCAGAAAAATCGAAGTTGGTTTCAACAAAAATTTTTTAAAATTTGTCAAACATCTGTACAAAAATCCCAAAATTTGAAGTTAATTTCAACTAAAATTACTCAAATGCAGCTCCTTTATCAAAAAAACCTAACATATTCCAGAAAAATCGAAGTTGGTTTAAACAAAATTTTTTAAAATTTGACAAAAATCTGTTCAAAAATCCAAAAATTCGAAGTTATTTTCAACTAAAAATACTCAAATGCAGCTCCTCTATCAAAAAAACTAACATAATCCAGAAAAATCGAAGTGGGTTCCAACAAAATTTTTTAAAATTTGACAAAAATCTGTACAAAAATCCAAAAATTCGAAGTTATTTTCAACTAAAAATACTCAAATGCAGCTCCTCTATCAAAAAACCTAACATAATCCAGAAAAATCGAAGTTGGTTTCAACAAAATTTTTTAAAATTTGACAAAAATCTGTTCAAAAATCCAAAAATTCGAAGTTATTTTCAACTAAAATTACTCAAATGCAGCTCCTCTATCAAAAAACCTAACATAATCCAGAAAAATCGAAGTTGGTTTCAACAAAAATTTTTAAAATTTGACAAAAATCTGTACAAAAATCCAAAAATTCGAAGTTATTTTCAACTAAAATTACTCAAATGCAGCTCCTCTATCAAAAAAACCTAACATAATCCAGAAAAATCGAAGTTGGTTTCAACAAAATTTTTTTAAAATTTGACAAACATCTGTACAAAAATCCCAAAATTCGAAGTTAATTTCAACTAAAATTACTCAAATGCAGCTCCTCTATCAAAAAAACCTAACATAATCCAGACAAATCGAAGTAGGTTTAAACAAAATTTTTTAAAATTTGACAAAAATCTGTACAAAAATCCAAAAATTCGAAGTTATTTTCAACTAAAAATACCCTAATGCAGCTCCTCTATCAAAAAAACCTAACATAATCCAGAAAAATCGAAGTTGGTTCCAACAAAATTTTTTAAAATTTGACAAACATCTGTACAAAAATCCAAAAATTCGAAGTTAATTTCAACTAAAACTACTCAAATGCAGCTCCTCTATAAAAAAAACCTAACATAATCCAGAAAAATCGAAGTAGGTTTAAACAAAATTTTTTAAAATTTGACAAAAATCTGTACAAAAATCCAAAAATTCGAAGTTATTTTCAACTTAAATTACTCAAATGCAGCTCCTCTATCAAAAACACCAAACATAATCCAGAAAAATCGAAGTTGGTTTCAACAAAAATTTTTTAAAATTTGACAAACATCTGTACAAAAATCCCAAAATTCGAAGTTAATTTCAACTAAAATTACTCAAATGCAGCTCCTCTATCAAAAAAACCTAACATAATCCAGAAGAATCGAAGTAGGTTTAACAAAATTTTTTAAAATTTGTCAAAAATCTGTACAAAAATCCAAAAATTCGAAGTTAATTTCAACTAAAATTACTCAAATGCAGCTCTTTTATCAAAGAAACCTAACATATTCCAGAAAAATCGAAGTTGGTTTCAACAAAATTTTTTAAAATTTGACAAAAATCTGTACAAGAATCCAAAAATTCGAAGTTAATTTCAACTAAAATTACTCAAATGCAGCTCCTCTATCAAAAAAACTTTACATAATCCAGAAAAATCGAAGTTGGTTTCAACAAAAAATTTTTTAAATTTGACAAACATCAGTACAAAAATCCCAAAATTCGAAGTTAATTTCAACTAATATTACTCAAATGCAGCTCCTCTATCAAAAAAACCTAACATAATCCAGAAAAATCGAAGTAGGTTTAAACAAAATTTTTTAAAATTTGACAAAAATCTGTACAAAAATCCAAAAATTCGAAGTTATTTTCAAGTAAAATTACTCAAATGCAGCTCGTCTATCAAAAAAACCCAACATAATCCAGAAAAATCGAAGTTGGTTTCAACAAAAATTTTTTAAAATTTGACAAACATCTGTACAAAAATCCCAAAATTCGAAGTTAATTTCAACTAAAATTACTCAAATGCAGCTTCTCTATCAAAAAAAACTAACATAATCCAGAAAAATCGAATTAGGATTAAACAAAATTTTTTAAAATTTGACAAAAATCTGTACAAAAATCCAAAAATTCGAAGTTATTTTCAACTAAAAATACTCAAATGCAGCTCCTCTATCAAAAAAACCTAACATAATCCAGAAAAAACGAAGTTGGTTCCAACAAAATTTTTTAAAATTTGACAAAAATCTGTACAAAAATCCAAAAATTCGAAGTTATTTTCAACTAAAATTACTCAAATGCAGCTCCTCTATCAAAAAAACCTAACATAATCCAGAAAAATCGAAGTTGGTTTCAACAAAAATTTTTTAAAATTTGACAAACATCTGTACAAAAATCCCAAAATTCGAAGTTAATTTCAACTAAAATTACACAAATGCAGCTCCTCTATCAAAAAAAACTAACATAATCCAGAAAAATCGAAGTAGGTTTAAACAAAATTTTTTAAAATTTGACAAAAATCTGTACAAAAATCCAAAAATTCGAAGTTAATTTCGACTAAAATTACTCAAATGCAGCTCCTCTATCAAAAAAACCAAACATAATCCAGAAAAATCGAAGTTGGTTTCAACAAAAAATTTTTAAAATTTGACAAAAATCTGTACAAAAATCCAAAAATTCGAAGTTAATTTCAACTAAAATTACTCAAATGCAGCTCTTTTATCAAAGAAACCTAACATATTCCAGAAAAATCGAAGTTGGTTTCAACAAAATTTTTTAAAATTTGATAAAAATCTGTACAAGAATCCAAAAATTCGTAGTTAATTTCAACTAAAATTACTCAAATGCAGCTCCTCTATCAAAAAACCTAACATAATCCAGAAAAATCGAAGTAGGTTTAAACAAAATTTTTTAAAATATGACAAGTATCTGTACAAAAATCCAAAAATTCGAAGTTAATTTCAACTACAATTACTCAAATGCAGCTCTTTTATCAAAGAAACCTAACATAATCCAGAAAAATCGAAGTAGGTTTAAACAAAATTTTTTAAAATTTGACAAAAATCTGTACAAAAATCTAAAAATTCGAAGTTAATTTCAACCAAAATTACTCAAATACAGCTCCTCTATCAAAAAAACCTAACATAATCCAGAAAAATCGAAGTTGGTTTCAACAAAAATTTTTTAAAATTTGACAAACATCTGTACAAAAATCCCAAAATTCGAAGTTAATTTCAACTAAAATTACTCAAATGCAGCTCCTTTATCAAAAAAACCTAACATAATCCAGAAAAATCGAAGTTGGTTTCAACAAAATTTTTTAAAATTTGACAAAAATCTGTACAAAAATCCAAAAATTCGAAGTTAATTTCAACTAAAATTACTCAAATGCAGCTCCTCTATCAAAAAAACCTAACATAATCCAGAAAAATCGAAGTGGGTTCCAACAAAATTTTTTAAAATTTGACAAACATCTGTACAAAAATCCCAAAATTCGAAGTTAATTTCAACTAAAATTAATCAAATGCAGCTTCTCTATCCAAAAAACCTAACATAATCCAGAAAAATCGAAGTTGGTTTCAACAAAATTTTTTAAAATTTCACAAAAATCTGTACAAAAAATCCAAAAATTCGAAGTTAATTTCAACTAAAATTACTCAAATGCAGCTCTTTTATCAAAGAAACCTAACATATTCCAGAAAAATCGAAGTTGGTTTCAACAAAATTTTTTAAAATTTGACAAACATCTGTACAAAAATCCCAAAATTCGAAGTTAATTTCAACTAAAATTACTCTAATGCAGCTCCTTTATCAAAAAAACCTAACATATTCCAGAAAAATCGAAGTTGGTTTCAACAAAATTTTTTAAAATTTGACAAAAATCTGTACAAAAATCCAAAAATTCGAAGTTATTTTCAACTAAAATTACTCAAATGCAGCTCCTCTATCAAAAAAACCTAACATAATCCAGAAAAATCGAAGTTGGTTTCAACAAAAATTTTTTAAAATTTGACAAACATCTGTACAAAAATCCCAAAATTCGAAGTTAATTTCAACTAAAATTACTCAAATGCAGCTCCTCTATCAAAAAAACCTAACATAATCCAGAAAAATCGAAGTAGGTTTAAACAAAATTTTTTAAAATTTGACAAAAATCTGTACAAAAATCCAAAAATTCGAAGTTATTTTCAACTAAAAATACCCAAATGCAGCTCCTCTATCAAAAAAACCTAACATAATCCAGAAAAATCGAAGTGGGTTCCAACAAAATTTTTTAAAATTTGACAAACATCTGTACAAAAATCCCAAAATTCGAAGTTAATTTCAACTAAAATTACTCAAATGCAGCTCCTCTATCAAAAAAAACTAACATAATCCAGAATAATCGAAGTAGGTTTAAACAAAATTTTTTAAAATTTGTCAAAAAATCTGTACAAAAATCCAAAAATTCGAAGTTATTTTCAACTAAAATTACTCAAATGCAGCCCCCTCTATCAAAAAAACCTAACATAATCCAGAAAAATCGAAGTTGGGTTCAATAAAATTTTTTAAAATTTGACAAAAATCTGAACAAAAATCCAAAAATTCGAAGATAATTTCAACTAAAATTACTCAAATGCAGCTCCTCTATCAAAAAAACCTAACATAATCCAGAAAAATCGAAGTTGGTTTCAACAAAATTTTTTAAAAATTTGACAAAAATCTGTACAAGAATCCAAAAATTCGAAGTTAATTTCAACTAAAATTACTCAAATGCAGCTCCTCTATCAAAAAAACCTAACATAATCCAGAAAAATCGAAGAGGGTTCCAACAAAATTTTTTAAAATTTGACAAACATCTGTACAAAAATCCCAAAATTCGAAGTTAATTTCAACTAAAATTAATCAAATGCAGCTTCTCTATCCAAAAAACCTAACATAATCCAGAAAAATCGAAGTTGGTTTCAACAAAATTTTTTAAAATTTCACAAAAATCTGTACAAAAATCCAAAAATTCGAAGTTAATTTCAACTAAAATTACTCAAATGCAGCTCTTTTATCAAAGAAACCTAACATATTCCAGAAAAATCGAAGTTGGTTTCAACAAAATTTTTTAAAATTTGACAAACATCTGTACAAAAATCCCAAAATTCGAAGTTAATTTCAACTAAAATTACTCTAATGCAGCTCCTTTATCAAAAAAACCTAACATATTCCAGAAAAATCGAAGTTGGTTTCAACAAAATTTTTTAAAATTTGACAAAAATCTGTACAAAAATCCAAAAATTCGAAGTTATTTTCAACTAAAATTACTCAAATGCAGCTCCTCTATCAAAAAAACCTAACATAATCCAGAAAAATCGAAGTTGGTTTCAACAAAAATTTTTTAAAATTTGACAAACATCTGTACAAAAATCCCAAAATTCGAAGTTAATTTCAACTAAAATTACTCAAATGCAGCTCCTCTATCAAAAAAACCTAACATAATCCAGAAAAATCGAAGTAGGTTTAAACAAAATTTTTTAATATTTGACAAAAATCTGTACAAAAATCCAAAAATTCGAAGTTATTTTCAACTAAAAATACCCAAATGCAGCTCCTCTATCAAAAAAACCTAACATAATCCAGAAAAATCGAAGTGGGTTCCAACAAAATTTTTTAAAATTTGACAAACATCTGTACAAAAATCCCAAAATTCGAAGTTAATTTCAACTAAAATTACTCAAATGCAGCTCCTCTATCAAAAAAAACTAACATAATCCAGAAAAATCGAAGTAGGTTTAAACAAAATTTTTTAAAATTTGTCAAAAATCTGTACAAAAAATCTAAAAATTCGAAGTTAATTTCAACTAAAATTACTCAAATGCAGCTCTTTTATCAAGAAACCTAACATATTCCAGAAAAATCGAAGTTGGTTTCAACAAAATTTTTTTAAAATTTGACAAAAATCTGTACAAGAATCCAAAAATTCGAAGTTAATTTCAACTAAAATTACTCAAATGCAGCTCCTCTATCAAAAAAACCTAACATAATCCAGAAAAATCGAAGAGGGTTCCAACAAAATTTTTTAAAATTTGACAAACATCTGTACAAAAATCCCAAAATTCGAAGTTAATTTCAACTAAAATTACTCAAATGCAGCTCCTTTATCAAAAAAACCTAACATATTCCAGAAAAATCGAAGTTGGTTTCAACAAAAATTTTTTAAAATTTGTCAAACATCTGTACAAAAATCCCAAAATTTGAAGTTAATTTCAACTAAAATTACTCAAATGCAGCTCCTTTATCAAAAAAACCTAACATATTCCAGAAAAATCGAAGTTGGTTTAAACAAAATTTTTTAAAATTTGACAAAAATCTGTTCAAAAATCCAAAAATTCGAAGTTATTTTCAACTAAAAATACTCAAATGCAGCTCCTCTATCAAAAAAACTAACATAATCCAGAAAAATCGAAGTGGGTTTCCAACAAAATTTTTTAAAATTTGACAAAAAATCTGTACAAAAATCCAAAAATTCGAAGTTATTTTCAACTAAAAATACTCAAATGCAGCTCCTCTATCAAAAAACCTAACATAATCCAGAAAAATCGAAGTTGGTTTCAACAAAATTTTTTAAAATTTGACAAAAATCTGTTCAAAAATCCAAAAATTCGAAGTTATTTTCAACTAAAATTACTCAAATGCAGCTCCTCTATCAAAAAAACCTAACATAATCCAGAAAAATCGAAGTTGGTTTCAACAAAAATTTTTAAAATTTGACAAAAATCTGTACAAAAATCCAAAAATTCGAAGTTATTTTCAACTAAAATTACTCAAATGCAGCTCCTCTATCAAAAAAACCTAACATAATCCAGAAAAATCGAAGTTGGTTTCAACAAAATTTTTTTAAAATTTGACAAACATCTGTACAAAAATCCCAAAATTCGAAGTTAATTTCAACTAAAATTACTCAAATGCAGCTCCTCTATCAAAAAAACCTAACATAATCCAGAAAAATCGAAGTAGGTTTAAACAAAATTTTTTTAAATTTGACAAAAATCTGTTCAAAAATCCAAAAATTCGAAGTTATTTTCAACTAAAAATACTCAAATGCAGCTCCTCTATCAAAAAAACTAACATAATCCAGAAAAATCGAAGTGGGTTCCAACAAAATTTTTTAAAATTTGACAAAAATCTGTACAAAAATCCAAAAATTCGAAGTTATTTTCAACTAAAAATACTCAAATGCAGCTCCTCTATCAAAAAACCTAACATAATCCAGAAAAATCGAAGTTGGTTTCAACAAAATTTTTTAAAATTTGACAAAAATCTGTTCAAAAATCCAAAAATTCGAAGTTATTTTCAACTAAAATTACTCAAATGCAGCTCCTCTATCAAAAAAACCTAACATAATCCAGAAAAATCGAAGTTGGTTTCAACAAAAATTTTTAAAATTTGACAAAAATCTGTACAAAAATCCAAAAATTCGAAGTTATTTTCAACTAAAATTACTCAAATGCAGCTCCTCTATCAAAAAAAACCTAACATAATCCAGAAAAATCGAAGTTGGTTTCAACAAAATTTTTTTTAAAATTTGACAAACATCTGTACAAAAATCCCAAAATTCGAAGTTAATTTCAACTAAAATTACTCAAATGCAGCTCCTCTATCAAAAAAAACCTAACATAATCCAGAAAAATCGAAGTAGGTTTAAACAAAATTTTTTAAAATTTGACAAAAATCTGTACAAAAATCCAAAAATTCGAAGTTATTTTCAACTAAAAATACCCTAATGCAGCTCCTCTATCAAAAAAACCTAACATAATCCAGAAAAATCGAAGTTGGTTCCAACAAAATTTTTTAAAATTTGACAAACATCTGTACAAAAATCCAAAAATTCGAAGTTAATTTCAACTAAAACTACTCAAATGCAGCTCCTCTATAAAAAAAACCTAACATAATCCAGAAAAATCGAAGTAGGTTTAAACAAAATTTTTTAAAATTTGACAAAAATCTGTACAAAAATCCAAAAATTCGAAGTTATTTTCAACTTAAATTACTCAAATGCAGCTCCTCTATCAAAAACACCAAACATAATCCAGAAAAATCGAAGTTGGTTTCAACAAAAATTTTTTAAAATTTGACAAACATCTGTACAAAAAATCCCAAAATTCGAAGTTAATTTCAACTAATATTACTCAAATGCAGCTCCTCTATCAAAAAAACCTAACATAATCCAGAAAAATCGAAGTAGGTTTAAACAAAATTTTTTAAAATTTGACAAAAATCTGTACAAAAATCCAAAAATTCGAAGTTATTTTCAAGTAAAATTACTCAAATGCAGCTCGTCTATCAAAAAAACCCAACATAATCCAGAAAAATCGAAGTTGGTTTCAACAAAAATTTTTTAAAATTTGACAAACATCTGTACAAAAATCCCAAAATTCGAAGTTAATTTCAACTAAAATTACTCAAATGCAGCTTCTCTATAAAAAAAAACTAACATAATCCAGAAAAATCGAATTAGGATTAAACAAAATTTTTTAAAATTTGACAAAAATCTGTACAAAAATCCAAAAATTCGAAGTTATTTTCAACTAAAAATACTCAAATGCAGCTCCTCTATCAAAAAAACCTAACATAATCCAGAAAAAACGAAGTTGGTTCCAACAAAATTTTTTAAAATTTGACAAAAATCTGTACAAAAATCCAAAAATTCGAAGTTATTTTCAACTAAAATTACTCAAATGCAGCTCCTCTATCAAAAAAACCTAACATAATCCAGAAAAATCGAAGTTAGTTTTCAACAAAAATTTTTTAAAATTTGACAAACATCTGTACAAAAATCCCAAAATTCGAAGTTAATTTCAACTAAAATTACACAAATGCAGCTCCTCTATCAAAAAAAACTAACATAATCCAGAAAAATCGAAGTAGGTTTAAACAAAATTTTTTAAAATTTGACAAAAATCTGTACAAAAATCCAAAAATTCGAAGTTAATTTCGACTAAAATTACTCAAATGCAGCTCCTCTATCAAAAAAACCAAACATAATCCAGAAAAATCGAAGTTGGTTTCAACAAAAAATT